>OX123182.2:84125397-84725397 GCA_944739405.2 Euclidia mi | reverse complement strand
AACATCTAAAGAGGCTCGCACTAGGCAGCTGGATCAAGTCCTTGATACAGAAGGCAGTTCTTCTCGACACGGCACGCATCGTGAGGAAGTTCCTGTCTCTGAGGCCCTAACCACCGGTGGCTTGGTCCCTGTACCCGACACCGGTGGGTCTCCGTGGTCCCTTTTATATTTTTAAACATTTTTTAATGTAGTTTAATAATATAAAATTAACTATGAGAAATGTGATGAATAAAGTGAATAATAATAATAACTTTATTTGTCATAAGGTACACGAATTAACGGACACAATCACAGTATTTATAAAAAAAACAGAATTCAAGTAGATCGATCAATGACCCCCATGCTAGGAAAATCCTGTGTTATGAGGGGCATCCAACCGTCCAACGTTATGTACATTCATGTTTTATTTTATAAATAGGCACATGCAAGCGACATTATGGACTGTAGTAACGACAAACAAGTGATTAATAAGAAAACAATAATAATAAAAAAATATAAAATTCTAAGAGTACTTAAGCTAAAAACAACAAACAATCCGAAATTATAACGTGAAATTGGGTAGTGTAACGTAGTTTACTGTAGTGTAGTATAGTGTTATATATTTTAGTGTAGTGTAGTGTGGTGTGGTGTAGTTTAGTTAAGTGTAGTGTAGTGTAGTATTCTGTGTGATTTATTATGTATTATATGTTTAATGGCTTCAGGAGTTCCTCTGTGTCATCGTAATCTAATGTTTTGAGGTAATCTTTTATTTTTTGTTTACATTGGTAAGCGTTTAGCAAGTGAATGATAAGTTTTGCGTGCAGTTTGTTATATAGCAGAGAGCTCAAAAAATTATAGTGTCGTTGTGCAAACGTAGTGTTTACACGTAGTTTCGGACAAGCGGGGATAGGTCTTCTTCTTGGGATGGGCCTAGAGGTGTCTGGAGGTTGAATAGCGGCGTGTTTACGTAAAATTGTGCGAAGAATGAAAGTTTGTCTGACTGTGAGGGATCTGTGATCCGAATACAGTTTGTGAGTGGGATAGCGAAAGGGTTTGCCCAGAAGAACTTTAAGCACAGCACGTTGGGCACGTTCTACTTCTATGATCGTAGTCTTTGCGGTTCCTCCCCAGGCAGTGATACAGTAGCCTACAATGGAATCGCAAAGTGCGCTGTAAACCATGTTTAAGATATCGGTGTGTGCTGATAGTCTTAGTTTTTTAAAAACAAATATAAGTTTTCTGATGCGTGATGATAAGTTATGTAGGTGGGTTTTCCATGACAAACAGGAGTCGAGATGCAGACCGAGATATTTTACCACCGGAGCTCTGTTTATTGGAGGGCACGCACAGTTAGCGTCTTTAGTGTTGCAATGGTGTACCTTGATCGATATTGAGTGATCAGCTGGTTGGGTCGAAGGTCGAGAGCTGAAGGTGACAAAATTAGTTTTGTCTACATTTAAGGTAAGGCTATTTTTGGACAGCCAGCAAGAAATTTGTCTTAATTTATCTTCTGCAATGACTGATGTCTCATGCCAAACACGTCCATATACAACAATCGCAGTGTCATCAGCATAGGCTACTATATTTGCAGATGGATGTGAGAGTTCACAGAGCTCGTTCACATAGATGGAGAATAAGAGAGGACTGATTAGACTTCCTTGTGGGACACCAAACTCTACGGATTCCTGCCCGCTAAAAAATTCTCCTATTTTAACACACTGTGTTCGGTCGGATAGAAAGCTCTTGAATAAGTCAAAAGCAGTGCCGCGTACCCCAATCGACTGCAACTTGGAAAGGAGGATGGGAACAGAGACAGTATCAAATGCCTTCGAGAGGTCCAGGAATACACCCATGCATTTAAAGTTTTTATCGATTTTGTCCACCACACAATTAAGTAATGTCTGCGTAGCATCTTCGGTAGATAAACCCCTTCGAAAGCCAAACTGGTTCTGCGATAAAAGTCTGAATTTGTTTACATAACCGTTAAGCCTCTTGTAGAGTATCTTTTCCAAAATTTTCGAAATTGCTGGGAGAACCGAGATAGGGCGATAATTGTTGACACTGTCTCTGCTACCCGATTTGAAAATGGGATGTACTACGGCTTTTTTTAGTGCTCCAGGGAAAACACCCGTAGACAGACAGAGTTTACAAATGTGCGTTATTAGAGGTACTAGGATGTTGCTAGTAGATTTTAGTAACTAAGGAGGTATACCATCCCAACCTGGAGCGCTGTCAGTCCGAAGCTCTTTGATCATAAGCTCGACTTCCCTCTCATCCGTATCCAGCAAAACTAACGAGTTTGGCATAGTATCTCTATTTTTGAACAATGTTTGAGAGTTGTCCTTGGAGTAAGTGATTTTGTTCGCTAGATTCTTGCCAACTTGTGTGAAATAGTGATTAACAGAGTCAACTGATTTTAGGGGTGAGTGAAAAAGATTTAAGAGTTCAGATGGTAAATGTGAGTTGACTTTAGAATCTGTAATTTTTCTTATAGTATCCCACATTTTTCTTGGGTTGTTCCTAGCTTTCAAAAACTCTTGCTTCTCATACTCAATTTTTAATGTTTTTAACAGGTTGTTGCAAAAATTGCGGTAACGTAGGTATGTGAGTTTGAGAATTGCGTTATCAAGTGCTTTGTTAGTTTTTTTGTGCATTCTATCCCGGTTACGAATGCATCTCAGTAACCCAACAGTGATCCAAGGTTTGATGATTCTGATTTTGCATGGAATAGTTCTATGGATAGTATTTCTTGTTACTATGGATGACAATATACGTATCAGATCATTCGTTGCTAGATTAGGATCGTCCATTGACATAATTTTAGAGAAGTCGTAGCATTCGATGTCTTTTATGGCATTTGTAAGGTCGAGACGAGATGAAGTGATTTTGTGTTGTTTTTTTATTGTATTACAAGATTCAAGACTTAATAAGATACCAGAGTGATCCGTAATTGAAGTCGCGAGCACCTAAGTTGTCGCTTTATTGCTGGTTTTTAGTAGAATGTGATCTAAGCAGCTGTTTAGGCGAGTTGGGAGTTGATGTGCTGTTAGGAGCCCATGTGACGCAACTAAATTGAGGTATTGATGCATGCGAGAATCAGTGCTGTTTGGAGAGATATTTATATTAATATCACCTATCACTGCAACAGTCTGGAAGTGCTTACAATCCAAAAGTTGGTTGTGAAGGCTATCAAGAAAGTTTTCAATATTTTTATTTGATGGTGACCTATATAGTGCTATAATTGCCAATTTATTTTCGATTGTGGATATAATGCAACTGGCGTCAGAAAATTGCGGTTCGGAGACGCTCATACTTAGAGATACCCGAGCATATATGAGAATTCCATCATTTTGATTATTTAGATTTTTGGTTTGGTAAGCAGCATAGCCATCTAGTGAAGGTATTGACATGGAATTTTTAAGCCAGCATTCTGATAGAATTAATACATCACATTTTATATTCAATGCTGTTAAAAGGCAGGTAAAATCATTAAAATTTTTATTAATACGTCTTATATTTATATGCAGGATATTTAGCGAGTTTACGGGGTTGACATACTTTTGACATTCGTTAGGAGAACATGTGTACGAAAGACAGACCGAGACATTGTCTATTTCATTAAATATTTCATTTATGGTAGTCATTTGTTAAATTATGTTTATTACACGCATTGATAAATGTAGCAGGAGGTAAGAGATTTTTGTTGAGTAGATTTAAGTATGGGTATGCTAGGCGAATCCCATTCAAGCCATATAACATATCGGAGTTGTGTGACAGACAGTATGTGTTGTGTTTTAGTGGTAGTGTAAAGCTGAATATGAAAAATAGTGTCAAATATGTATATACATTGTGTGTGGTGTAAGTGTTAAAAATATGTTTGGTGGGAAGTGTGTGAAAGTTGTGTAGGATGTAATATTTTAATATTAAAGGGCGGTATTTTGTTTGTTGGTTTTTAGAATACATAACTACAAAAATACTATTTAAATATGTAGGCGACGATGTTGTACATGGTTGAATAATTAAAGAGAGAGCCAAATGTAAGAAATTATACGGCGAGAGTATAATTTTATGGCGGTAATATAGAAGTAGATTATATAATAAAACAGTCTTAGAATTACAGAGTAGTCATTGGTCAGCGTGCTGTTCTAGATCGCGCAATGTCTGCTCGGATTTGATAAGTATTTGTTTGGAACCAGCAGCTTTCCTCAAGAATATATTGTTATTTGTGCTCCAGCAAAATTCGTACTTTTTCAGCTTAGCAAATTCCTTAGCAGCAAAGAAGAGTTTCCTCATACCAGCGGGTAAATATTCCGATATAAAAATTGGACGGCGCTCAGTGGTCATTCCGATGGTGAGTGTACTCAGTCGGCTCTCATTATTGTGACTCTTGTTAAAGTTGCGTGACGCTGTGAGAAATTGATTTTTGATATGTACATTGGCAAGTTCGGCGACTATTGGTCTAACCGTGCCCGGTCTCCCCGGCAGTCGGTACACGTCACGTAAGTTGGAGTCGATAAGCGGCATTTCAATAACTGAACCTACTTTGCTTATTATCGTAGATAGATCTAGGGTAGATTCGTTCTTCACTTGCGGCACGTTTCGGATTTCAATGCTAGAGGTGCGAGGCAAAGACCGCTGCAAGTCCTGTATTTTGGATTCAAGGTTCAAAATAGTATCTTTAAATGCTTGTTTTTCTTTTTGAAGAACTTCTATCTGTTTAATCATCTCATCCTACTGCTTATTGATAAATGTGATGGATTTTTCTATCTCGGTGTTAGATTTTTGGATGGCAAGATTTTGTGTTTTAACTTCCGCCAATTCGGAGATCAGCTTTGTTAGGTTAGATTTGTTAGGTGGCGGGGAGCGCTGTACCTTTGGCATTATAATATGTGGGTATTCTTGAACGGTCGGATAACACCGCGTAAACGAAGTATCTACTCACGGTTGTGAATTTATGTTGTAAGTGTAGCTCGTAGTAACGTCACTGCGCGTGCGCCGCCAGTTGAGATAGCAATTATGACCACTGCTCTCTTCGCACGGAGGTGAAGGCGGCGGTCGGGGCGCGGCGTCGTACAGCTTGCGGAGTTACTTAGGTGGGGTGCGAAAGCCGAAGCGTGCATGTAAGTAAAGGCGCTTTGGGTGTTGAGTTAGGGGCTACTATCGTATACGTTATGATTAATATTTTTAGTTAAATCGAACACACGTCTACTCGGGGACACAGTATCGGACGGAAGGGATACTATGACAGTGATGTCAATTACTTTACCTTAACTTATGTAGTTTGTACGAAAATAAACCTGCGATATAGGCTCTGCAAGCCAATCCCATGGTCACCCATCAAAGATCAAATGCGTCTAACTACTGTACCTATTTATACTGTATATTGCCACTTGATTTTTGCAGCAAGGTATTATATCTAACGGTCCGTTTCTGTCAGTCTCGTCCAGCCCCTAGTTGACCGCGCTACTATACTAACCACTAGACTCCAGATGTCTGGACTAACACACTAGTTTAATACGTAATACATAAATAAAGTTAAGTACATCAACTTTTCATAATTATAAAAAAAATACGTTGAGAAAAAAATAAGGATCAAGAAGCTTTAGCCGCGCTGTAAACGTTTTGGAATGCAATATTTACGTAAAATGGCGGACGCGGACGCGAGCGACAGGTCCGTCCTCTGAGAGCGCTCAGCGCTGAATGGCGGACATAGCATCGCGCATCGAGCTTTATAGGTCTTTTTAAAAAAATCATATTAATTACAAACGAAAAATTTTGATTCCAATTTTTTATATGACTTAAAATGAATCTTAAGGTTTCTAAATATGTATATATCTTTTTAATAATCACAGTAGTTTTTAAGATATAAATGCAAAGGAGAAAGACCAAATACGGCCTGTAGCGGCCAGAAAGTTGTGAATCGTTGAAATTAAACATATAATTTTTAAAAATTTTACATCGTTTTCATTTCTTGATAGAGTATCGGTGAAAGAATTTAGTTTTTAAAGATTAATTATTTTGAATAAGCTATGGTAATAGCGGATGAATGTCTTATGTTGCCAGCATTAAAAATAAAATGAAGTATGGTAGGCAGAAATTGTTTTAAGGAAATAATATTTTTATTACTATATTAGAAAACAATATATTTTATTTACTTTATAAGTACCTATATTTGTAAAAAGAATCAAGAAATATATAATTTATTATACATTCCATAATTATTAATCGGTAAAAATCGTTTTGTTTTTTAATCGATAGTAGAAATATTTTTTCAAACCATTTGCAACACTTTTTTTATCTGTTATGTCATTCGTGTTGCTACTGTGTATCGTAAATATTTTGTTCTGATTTATTGGTGTTTTCGTACGGTTTGAATGTAATGTAATTGAATATAAATTCAATAATAATGATCAGTACCTTCTACCCATGCTAAGAATATGCAGCGCTGTTTGTGATTGTGGTTAGCTTTTTTGGACGAGTATACATAGTACGAGGTTCCCTAGTACACAGGTGATTATTTATTATTATTGGCCACTCTTTATGTAGTTTTTGTTCTTTAAGACGCAAAGACATACTTTTATTTACATCTAGGTATTATATTTATGTTAAAATTCAATTTTGAGGTATATTTAGTTGCGGAATAATTTCCATTTCAAATATCTCGTATCTTATTTCCACCAAAAGTTATTTAAAAAGAAATTATACAGGTTAATAGAGTAGTCATTTATCTTAAAAACACACATGGTGTTGTGTTTGGCCGTGCCAGGCCCATAATGTATGGCCAAATGGTACATCTCCTTTGCGGGCTAAAATTAAGCAAAATGCACTGTTTTGATCTCCGATTTTCTTGAAAATTATGAATGAAAGTACAATTTCTTTTTTAAGGACTCGCTTGTATAGCTTTTGTTCGTATAGTTTACATTTACAGAATTATAGAACGATAAGTTTTCATAGCACTAACGACCATTAATGCTGGCCTAAACTACAGAAATGATGAAAATGACTTTTTTAAATTCATCCGTTTTAAAATATTTACTAAAGTAACCCATATATTTTTCTTTAGCACTCTCTTGATAAAGAACTGAACTTTCATATTTTATATATCTTTTCCATTAATTGTTATTTATCCGTAACGTAATAGAACAATAAAAACCCGCAAAATCGCCTCCGACGGATTAAACGCTCTTAATAATACATCTTAATATATATATTTCTTGTGTGCGTGTGTATGTCACTGAACTCCTCCTAAACGACTGGACCGATGTTGATGAAATTTTTTGTGTGTGTTCATGGGGACTTGAGAATGGTTTAGATTCACAATTTAGTCCACTGGAAAATGTTTTTTTACTTAATTTTTAATTTGTAAGTAGTTGTGGATGTTGGAATGTTTCACATTGGAACCGACGGACTGCGCTGCTATCGCAGTGTCAAATCTTATATTAATAATTTCGTCAAGGAGTACATCGAAACCTTACCTGAATAATAAAACATTAAAAAATTAAGATTTCGAGTCGACAACATACACCGCTATTTTTTAATTAGTACAAAAACTTTAAGGACAGATTAGCGAAGATATTATTATCATATATGTGACGTAAGAATTTCATAATATCAATAAAGAGCAAAGTTATTATCATTTGTTTATTGTAGAAAATCTCACTTAAATCATAGTCATATTTTACAATCCATTCACTAATTCATTGATAATATTCCATCCTGCTCATTCGCATTCTCTCTGTCGCACTTATGATGTAGGTAGCCATAGAAAATAAAATGAAGAAAAATTATAAATGTAGGTAGTTATTTTTTAATTTTGTTAATTCTACCCTCTCCTTCATACTTCATTCGGGCTTAGGACCAGCAAAATTTATCGTTTAACAAGTAATTAAATACGGAGGTATGTAATTAGAAAGCAAACAAATATCAAAATAAAAGAACGTGTTCTGGATTAAAAGAAAAGTGTAATTTTGGCGTATTTATGAAGTTAGAATCATCTGCTATTTACAAATATTATTTTATCATCATCATGTCAGCCTAGAGACGTCCACTGCTGGACATAGGTCTTCCTCAAGGTGTGTGGAGAACACAGACCGATTTTGAGCCGCCCGCATCAAATTATTATTTACTTAAGTACGTATTATTTACTAAACTTACAAGTATTTCCATTGTCCTTCGAAATGTCCACCACCGCACTATGGTTCGTCTAGAACAAGCTAGCTAGACAAAATTATTTTATTTGATTTTTATGTCTAGATGCGGTTAATAAGCAAAGATATAAGGTTTTTGGTACTTTTTTCAAGGCAGTTTGTCATTTGAGCTGGTATCATGAAAAAAAAAACATTTATCGGGCATATGTGTATAATATATTTTTTGAACATTTTATAAAGTGATTTATCCCTCGACGTCGCTATAAAATCTAATAACAGATGCATAAAATATCTAAGAACTAAATCTATTACTCATTATCATCACTATCATCAGATGAATCATCCATTGAATAGTCATGATCGTGAGGGGCAGAACTATGAAAAGTAGAAATCATATTAACATTTTGTTCCTTACAGCTAGGTGGGACAATTAAATCTAATACTTCAGTTGGAAGCGTACCTATTTTCTTCCGAGGAACTTCTCGTAAACCGTTTATAACAGGGTCAGATGTTATCAATAACATATTAAGTAAATCTCTATTCGTAGCCTCCCGTGATCGCTTTCGTGTGTTGTGCTCACGAAATCTTCTGCAGTCCTTATTCCGAGCTTCCTGTGCTTCCTCGGAAAGCTGGCCTATAGGTAGAAGGGACGATCTAATTACTTCGCCACTGTGCAAAAGTATTTTGTGGACAGTAGCGGGCATGTAATACCATGAATAGAGATTTACATAAAGTTGTCTAGTTTCTTGAGCTAAGTTAACGAATTTTTCAATATTTATATCATATCCCGATGATAAAGTGCGAAGTAGTATGCCAAATTTTTGTATTAGTGAAACATCTAACCCTGTAATATCGGCACTAGCCTCGGGATTTCCAAAAAATCTTCGCGCGGTGTTCCCGTCATTAGTGTTACCGAACCCTGGTTTTGGTTTGTCTACAATCAAGCCCATTTCGCTTTTAAATCGTTTTTTAATGTCATCTGAACGTTGTTTCACACTAGCTTTGTCTTCGGCTGTTCTTAACTGCCATTTTTTTATATTTAGTCGATAGCTAATGTGAAGCAAGCATTCAAAGCACCTTATCCAAGCGTGCAACGTAGACAAACCAAAACCAAGATTATCTTTGTCCGCAGCAAACTCTTTTGACAGATCATTCATCATTGTTGGAGTTGCCCCACAAATAAAACATTTTTGTGAGGAAGAAGTTTCGGTCAGAGCATTGCAAACTTTTCCGTCAATCATTGTTAAAAGCATAACATGTGTGACAGATACTTCGGTCTCCATCACCTTGCAGGTTGTCGGCAATAAAGCGTTTATCTCTTCTAAAACCTTATTGGTTTCCGAAATCGTAAAATCTTTCGTTTCCTTAGAAAAGATAAACTTTATTGGCCGACAATACATTGTAGAACAGGGCCGAGGATTCTGCTACACAATATTACCACTTTCATCTTTCAATTGAAGAGGAACGAAAGAAAATACAAATAAAAACTCGTCACTATCGTCACAATTAGTGAATTTTTGTTTGTACATACTATGACCGGAACTTCCATCACAACCCCATTTACTGATTAATGTGAATGACGTGCAAGGTAACAGACTATGAACAACTTCTTGTTGTGCTGAAACTAAACGTTCGGCAGTCTTATCAAGAATTGCCTGAACTTTGATTTCAGCATGCGTTTCATTGACTGTAATTTGTTCACCTGACGGGTAGCAGGCTATTTTAGCCTTTCTAACACTGTACATTGACGGAAACACCTTATGTCCAGCTTTAATACTCCACTTCCGAGTCTGCTTATAGCTATGGCTACTTGATTTACTATCAACGTAGTACGCTAAAGCTTCCTCACTTGTTAAACTCCTGGGGGCACTTTCTTCACTCGTGGTCTTGGTTATTGAAGGATCACTAGTCACATCTTTAATTTGACGTGCTACACTTCTCTGACCCGAGATTCGAGCTGACACTTCAGCGGCGTAAATTAATTCACTAGCACTTCTGGACTGTAATAGATCGTCTACACGTCGTCTCTTCGTTTTGAGACTAGAATGTTCAAAATCTTTAGTAGGTCTTCCGGGTCCCGGTTCTCCAGATGTAGTTGGCAGAGATAAATAAACGGACACATCGAAAGATATGTCAAGACCCTCCAGCCACGTCGAATACTTTTGTAGGAATCGCTCTCGATTTCTTCCACAGCTGCTCCACTTTTCAGCAAATTTCGTTGAATATCTTGAGATTAGTACTTTAATATCTCGCAGAGACTGCTCCGTAACACCATCAAAATTATATCTCAAAGATATAAACCGAAAGAGCTCCTCATTCCGCGTTTCCTTCGGGTGTTTCAGCCATTCTTCGAAAAAATCCATTCTTGAGACGGTAAAAACTGTTGAAAGAAAAAAATAAATAAAAATTAGTTGTGCAAATATATCGCAATGAATTTTTTTATGTATAACTACTAGACACTTATGAGAATCGTATATGATAGGTTCTACGGTGGGGACAAGTGGGGACATGTTATTATTTGACCGATGAATTTGAAAAAATGAGTAAAAAAGTGGGTGAAAATTCAAAGATTTCATTTTATAAGACTAAAGAATGAAGTTCCCATGTTGAAAATGAAATAAAATATAACTACTTACCCTTACGTATACAATCCATCACAAAAACACTTTCACAAATTTCTTTTAGTGACATAAACAATGCTATCAAATATGATGTAAAAATGCAAATGAATGCCCTTTAAATAGTCAACATCTTATAAACATACCTTAATGACGCTCTTAATGAGGGTAGTATTGATAATTAATAGGTGTAATCCTCAATGTATAGGGGTAATGAGTTCGTAATAGTAATTAACTTCCAGGAATTTAAGAGTTGTTTTTGTCTAGCTAGCTTGTTCTAGACGAACCATAGTGCACCGTTGTCAAAAGCATCCAATATGCACTGTTTTAATTGTTTGACACTGACCGCATCACTTTTGTACACTCACAATAAGATGTCCATGGGTACACAGCTGCACTCGCGATTTTTCCACTTAAAAAGTACGCACGAAGCATAGCTACATACTCCCGTGATATGAACTGATTTGTCGCATCGTTGGGGCGTGGCGCAGGCGCAGAGGGGCGGGGGGGAGAGGAATTTATCAATGGTTCATTTTACTATGATACTCGTAGTACTCGGGTCGGTCATAGTATTAGTATTGCATTTACCAATTATCACGTATTTTTGTGGACAGTTTTGAGACAGTTTTGGGACTTAGTGTTTTTATTTTTTAACTACATAAATATGATCAGTTAAAGATACTTAGTGCTGTGTTAAATTTTTTGTACTAATTAAAAAATAGCGGTGTATATCCGCAAAATTCGGATTGTCGAGTATTTTGTTAAATTTTAATGGTTCTGACCACAGACATAGATCTACATAGATAACGCAAATGCATGCACTTCGCGTGTCTGAATTCCGACCAAGCGTCGAGGTTGGTCGCCACTAACTTCAGTCCCCGCGCGTCCGTTTTACCGTTAAGTAAACTTTATTCACATTACGTTGCCGCGTTTGCTTCGGACGTTTGATCTGACGTTGTGTGTTAGGAGACGATGAATATCGCACAAGCGATACTGTCGCGCATCGCTTCGACTTCGTGATACAGGCAACGTCACAGTAGGTATTAAAAAGTCGGCACGCTTGGTTTCAATACAAATCGTGATAATTGCGTTATCTATGTAGATCTATATCTGTGGTTCTGACAGAAAAATCACAGTCGCCATATTGGCCACTTTAACGAAACGTCACAGATACCGGATAACATTTTGAGTACCTACTACTAAGTCTTAGTACTAAGTAGATTGTATGTGTAAATGCTTTTTGCAGTTACAACAGTAGGTATTTACAAAAGTAGAGCTAGGTTGTATGATCTGTATGGTATGAAGAAATACAATTTTAGTCCTGAATTTATTCAATACTAGAGGACGCCAGCAGCTACGCCTGCATATTTTTTAATTTATCCGTTTTGGCCGATCCCGTGGGAATTTCGAGAAATCCCTTCTTAGTGCACCCCTACGGTCTCCAAGGAACATACATGCCAAATTTCAGCTTTCTGCGCCCAATAGTTTGGCTGTAGCGTGTCTGTCAGTCAGTCAGTAACGCAAGGATTTTATATATTAAGATGTTAGAAATTATTCAAAAGTTTTCAAGAGGACATGTGCTTTAGCCAAATCCTTATATTTAAGCAATAAAATCAAAGAATCCAAGAACAAAATTAAAACTACTTGGAACATTATTAACAATGAGACTGGGCGAGCTAAATTAGTAGATAACAATTATGAATTAAAATTTAATGGTGAAATTATTACTAGGAAAACTGATGTTGCTCAGACTTTTAACAATTTCTTCATAAACATACCAGTGAACACAACCAGCTGTCTAGATTCATGTCCAAGCAAAGCAAAAATGTTGGTTAGGGGCAATGTGAATGAGTGTGATGTGCTTTTTAATTTTAAATATATTGACACCAATGACATACTGAAAGTATTCAAGACACTTAACAATAAAAAATCTGTTGACTTATGGGGCATTTCGGTTAAACTTGTTCAACACATTATTTCTAGCTTAGCTCCATATTTAGCTGCAATATTCAACAGATGCGTAGATACAGGGGTATTTCCTGATCTAATGAAACACAGTAAAGTGATACCCTTATTCAAAAAGGGATCCAAGAGCGACCCTAGTAATTTTCGGCCAATTTCTATCTTGCCTGCTATTAGTAAAATTTTTGAAAAGATTATTTTGCATCAATTAGAGAGCCACTTTCACACAAATAATTTAGTTCACAGTGAGCAGTATGGCTTCACTAAGGGTCGCTCCACCGTTGATGCCGGTGTAACTTTGTTAAAGCATATTTTTAATGCTTGGGAAATCTCGAAGGATGCCATTGGTGTTTTTTGTGACCTGTCAAAGGCGTTTGATTGTGTAGAACATAATACACTTTTACGTAAATTGAAACTTTATGGTATTAGAGATACCGCACTCAATCTTGTTGCCAGCTACCTTAGAGATAGAATTCAGTATGTAGATGTTAATGGTAGTAGGTCTCTAGGTTTGCCAGTGGGAATGGGCGATCCATAGGGCTCTATTCTCGGTCCATTTCTTTTTTTAATATATATTAATGATTTGCCGTTCTTTGTTCAAAATTTATGTGATATTGTTTTGTTTGCCGACGATACGTCACTAATTTTTAAAGTTGATCGCAATTCAAGTAACTTTGATACCGTCAATAACACTCTTGCACAAGTATTAGATTGGTTTTCGACAAATAATTTGGTACTAAATTCTGGCAAAACGAAATGTGTTATATTCTCTTTGCCTAATGTCAAAAGTGTTCCTACTAATATAATTTTAAATAAGGAAACAATTCAACTAGTCGAATCAACCGTATTCTTAGGTCTAACTTTAGATAGTAAGCTTCAGTGGGGCGCCCAAATATCCTGTCTCGCAGTAAAACTTAGTTCTGCAGCGTTTGCAGTTAGAAAAGTTAGGGAATTCACAGATATAGATACTGCTAGACTAGTTTACTTTAGTTATTTTCACAGCGTATAATGTCTTACGGAATAATGTTATGGGGTACAGCTGCTGATATATAGACTATTTTTGTCATTCAAAAGAGGGCAATACGTGCAATTTATAAGTTAGGTGCTAGAGATTATTTACGTGATAAATTTAAAGAAGTAGATATATTGACAGTTGCATCGCAATATATACATATATGCTAACTTAATGTACATTAAGAAAAACTTAATTCTATACCGCAAAAATGGTGATTTGCACAAAGTGAACACAAGGAATAAGCATAAACTGGTGGGAACTAACTACCGTCTACATAAAGTTCAGAACTCATTTGCGGGGATTGGTATACGATTTTTCAACAAATTGCCTCTTGAAATAATGAATTTACCCATGCACAAATACAAACGGACAATTAGGAACTTTCTTTTACAAAGGGGTTATTACACTATTAAGGAATTTTTAAATGATAAGACACCGTGGGGATAGGCTTAGGCTTGTTTAACTCACGATTATTTTATTTACATGTTAAGTGGAGGTGCCTCGTGAACACATGATTTTTGCAGGATTTGGATATTTTTATGATTTGTTGAATGTAGTTTAACATTATTTATCCCTGATCATATCATTGTTCACTTGTCACCTTCACAAAATTCTTTCTACATTTGCATTCCTTCACGCGTTTCACTAATTAATGTTAATAATAACGATCTGGAAAATGGAGGTAATTGGCGGTCATGGTCAGTATACCAATAGATTGTTTCTTACTGCTGGTTCGTATACCGTTGTCGTCATGCGTCGTGTGTCGGGTCATCCCTGTCCCTCTAATATGGCGCGAGGGATGATGGCTGGCACATGCGTCATACTCGTGAACGGGTGCTACTTGCGATGACTGGTCGATGACGGTCTTGCGGGCTGGTATTAGATTTTAATATTTAACTGCATCATTTCCATCATGGTTCTGATCACTTTCGCGGATTGCCTGCATTATTAGGTATATATAATGTAAGTGGATGCTCCTGTTTCACCATGTCTATTCTGAGGAGGCTAACCAAGTGAACATCAAAAGTATTATGCTTGAGTATTATTATGTACAGTAAATATATACAAGTGATATAGAAGGTGGAACAGTTGCAGCACCTTACAAAATGTAAATTATGTGTATTATGCAAAACCTGGCGATGAAAAAGAGTGACCGTGAGTTTTATTGCCCGTTCTTTCTCATGGTTCTACCTATTGCTTTGCGAACGTGGCGGTAAATGTAAATGTAGAGTCTATAAGTAATTATTTTATAAATTTATTATTTTGACGTTCATAAGCGTCACATTGTGACTCAAATAAATAAAGGATTTTGAATTTGAATTTGAGTTTGTTATATTTCTTAAACAGTTAAAACGACATCTATCTATACTAATATAATAAAGCGTAAGAGTTTGAAAAAAGGCTAAACGAATAGGATCCCGAAAATCTCGAAAACGATTCCCATATAGATTGTCTATATGGGAATCGTTTTCGAGATTTTCGGGACGCTGATTAATAATACGAAATTTATTTCGTGATCAAAGATGGCGTATAGGAAATCAAAGATGGCGGACAGGATTTTTATTATAGTCGATATGGGTATCGTCTCCAATATTTTAAGGAATGGGGAATTCAAAAACACCATTTATTTCGTGATCAAAGATGCCGGTTGGGATTTTTTTTTTAAATCAATATGGGTATCGTCTCCGATGTTTAAAGGGATGGGGAATCCAAATACAACATCTATTTCGTGATTCAAGATGGCGGATGGGAAATCAAAGATGGCGGATGGGAAAAATTTTAAAAATCAATATGGTTATCGTCTCTGATGTCGATATGGGTATCGTCTCCGATATTTTAAGGAATGGGGAATTTAATATTATACAAAATCCTATGTTTGTTTGTTCATCATTTATAGACTCTGAAATGATAAGAGATTAGGCGCTTAGTCAATAGTATTTTTGGCATAAAGGGCTTGGAAAAAGGGAATTAAATAAAAACTCTTAAAAAGGCGATACGGAGTTCGCTGGGTCAGCTAGTGTATATGTATACTTTTTGTTCAAGGTTATCCTATTCTGCCTAAGCCAGTTTGTATTTTTGAAGTAATACTTCTTTAGGCGCGTTATGAAAAAAATAAGAGGGTGAAATTTTACGATGCGTCCGAGAAAAATGTTAGTGTCGTGTCAAGAGGCGGTGACAGGCGGTGACAGCCTCTGATGGTGTGTGCACTTGCTCCGCTTCGTCGTGAGCGAGCGCCGAGTGTTGGACCTCACACCCGCTCGCCCCTCGCCTCCCGACAAGGTGGGCGCGGCGATAATTTAGAATATGCAACAATGTGTATACCTATACACCACTATTTTTTAATTAGTACAAAAACTTTAAGGACAGATTAGCGAAGATATTATTATCATATATGTGACGTAAGAATTTCATAATATCAATAAAGAGCAAAGTTATTATCATTTGTTTATTGTAGAAAATCTCACTTAAGTCATATTTTACAATCCATTCACTAATTCATTGATAATATTCCATCCTGCTCATTCGCATTCTCTCCGTCGCACTTATGATGTAGGTAGCCATAGAAAATAAAATGAAGGAAAATAATAAATGTGGGTAGTTATTATTTAATTTTGTTAATTCTACCCTCTCCTTCATACTTCATTCGGGCTTAGGACCGGTAAAATTTATTGTTTAACAAGTAATTAAATGCGGAGGTATGTAATTAGAAAGCAAACAAATATAAAAATAAAAGATGGTGTTCTGGACTAAAAGAGAAGAGTAATTTTGGCGTATTTATGAAGTTAGAATCATCTGCTATTTACAAATTATTTTATCATCATCATGTCAGCCCAGAGACGTCCACTGTTGGACATATGCCTTCCTCAAGGTGTGTGGAGAACACAGACCGATTTTGAGCCGCCCGCATCAAATTATTATTTACTTAATTACGTATTATTTACTAAACTTACAAGTATTTCCATTGTCCTTCGAAATGTCCACCACCGTTGTCAAAAGCATCCAATATGCACTGTTTTAATTGTTTGACACTGACCCGGTCACTTTTGTACACTCACAATACGATGTCCATGCTGCATACACAGCTGCATTCGCGATTTTTCCACTGAAAAAGTACGCACGAAGCATAGCTGCATACTCCCGTGATATGAACTGATATGATAGGCCATCGCGTCGGGCAAACGTAGACAAACAATTAACTTTTGCAACGAAATTAGATACGCTCACTTTAGCTAACAATTTAGTACTGTTTGTCGCATCGTCGGGGCGTGGCGCAGGCGCAGAGGGGCGGGGGGGGGGGAAAGTTGGGGGGAAGTTATCAATGGTTAATTTTACTATGATAGTACACAGGTCGGTCATAGTATTAGTATTGCATTTACCAATTATCACGTATTTTTGTGGACAGTTTTGGGACTTAGTGTTTTTATTTTTCAACTACATAAATATGATCAGTTAAAGATACTTAGTGTCCTGTTAAATTTTTTGTACTAATTAAAAAATAGTGGTGTATAATTAATGTAGGTACGTGCATAGGTACACATCAGCTGACGGCGAGTCTGCACCACAGTTTGGCGCGCTTCTATAATTATATTATGTAACTATATCATTTATAGGTATATTTATTTATTTTACTTTATTTATGCAACTAAGTATGTGTGTATATTTTCACTAATTAGATAATCTATATATACAGGGTGGCGCTTGCATAGGGGCATTGATTTAAAACGGACGTAGCATTGATGCCTATAAAATGTTTTATATCAACAAAAAAGGTCATGGGGCCAAAATAAAATAATAAAATGTTCAAACAAAATAAAGTATAAAATATGAGTAGCAAAACGAAACACCATTTGTAGACCAATATGACATTAGGTTACTGACCTTTGTAAGAACGGCAACGAGTGCTATGCGGCAGACGATGCCACGGAGGTAGTTCACATTTATTGACGAATTACCTATTTCAGTAATTCTACACATCACTCACACACTGTTTGGTCACTCATTAGGCAAGCACTGGTGTCTTTTTCATATCAACAAAAACCCACTTAACACAAACCCACGTAAAAGGTAGCACAAAATTTTCAAATCCTCAAAATGGCCGCCATTGTTATCACGAATTACCTATTTCAGTAATTCTACAAATCACTCTAATGAAAGTTCAGTAATAAGGAAAGCACTGGTGTCTTTTTCACAACAAGAACCCACGTTACACAATCATACCCGCATATTCGGACGACATAAAGTTTGTCATTATTAACACAAATAATACAAAAATGACGAATAATAAAGTTCACTAAACAACAACACAATTAAATAACACAACTAAATACAATCACACAATTTAATACCAAAAACAACTGTCGCATAAAGTTAAGATAAGCGCGCGCACAACCTGATCGACTGTTTTTGCGGCACTAAAGAACAAACATTTGATGAGTCACCGATCACCGATGCGCCGCTGGCGCCGACATGTCTAGGATAGGAAATAGAGATGCGCAATCGGTACTAAACTAGTCACAAAAATTAAGGGATATAAAAAAAATTCCAAATTTTTGGGTGATTTTCAACAAGCTGTAACTCCGAGGAAAATGGTCGTACAGAAAAAATAAAAAAAGCAAATTGTAGCTCCAAGTGTCTAGTTTTCAGATCTGACCATGAAAAATTTTTGTCATGTCCAGGTCTGGAGAAATCCTAAGAAAACTGCCGAAAAAAAATTTTTCCAAATTTTTTCCCGTCTAAAAAAAGGTCCACGGGCTTCAAAAAAATTTTTTTGATTGTTTCGTTCAAAAGCTCTTCTAGGGAATTTAATACTCTTTAATTTGGCCTATTCAAAAAGCCTGTACGACGATTTGCCGCGGAGTTATCGTCAATCAAAGCAAAAAAGTTCTTTTTGACTTTGATATTCAATAACTTCGGAAATAATTATTGTACAGGAAATCGAGGAGGGTTTTGAAAACTGCACGATATTCTCTATAAGAAAATGTAAACATCTTTCAGAAAAAAAATTTTTTTTTAATTGTAACTCGGACTGAAAGAAAGACAAAAATTCGCATAATTAAGGATATTTGGATAACTTGGTATAACTTTGGATAAAATGGATGAACGAAGGATATCGTCGGTAATTTTTGAACCTCTAAGTGTCCCCTAAAATCCCTCAAAAATTTAAAGCGCTGCGATTTTTTTTTCATTGTGCCCCGAAGCTTCAAATTCTTTGTTTTTGCAAAAATCACCATTATGAGCAATTTTGTGATTTTTATTCATTTTTTCAATGAAAAAATTTTTTTTCTCTCTAAAATCTTTATTTTTTCGATTAAAGAGATTGATTTTTTAAAAAAATTGGAAAAAAAAAAAAAAAAATTTTTCAATTTTTTCGACTGCTGTTTTACCGCCGGCATTAGCGTTACCCAAAGCGTACCACGTGGAGGTAGCTCGGTCGGATTTACGCTTCTGTGTGTGTGTGTGTGTGTGTGTGTGTGTGTGTGTGTGTGTGTGTGTGTGTGTGTGTGTGTGTGTGTGTGTGCTTCTGTGTGTTTGTCTGTCTGTCTGCAGCTGTTGAAGTACCTCTGTACGCACGGCAGTAACAGTTCAGTATCGTGTATTGCCACCTCTGTTCTGAATCACAGCTCGTAAGCGCTCTTGCATGTTGATGCATCGTCGAATGTCACGTTGCGAAATTCCTTGCCAACAACGTAACAACGCTTAATCATCCAGCTATGAGTCCTGATTTGAACCCAATTGAGCATGTTTGGGACATGCTTGGGCGTCGATTGCGGCGAGACTACCCGCAACTGCACAATCTTCATCAGTTGACTCAAGCGTTGTTACGTTGTTGGCAAGGAATTTCGCAACGTGACATTCGACGATGCATCAACATGCAAGAGTGCTTACGAGCTGTGATTCAGAACAGAGGTGGCAATACACGATACTGAACTGTTACTGCCGTGCGTACAGAGGTACTTCAACAGCTGCAGACAGACAGACAAACACACAGAAGCACACACACACACACACACACACACACACACACACACACAGAAGCGTAAATCCGACCGATGTTTACATTTTCTTATAGAGAATATCGTGCAGTTTTCAAAACCCTCCTTCGATTTCCTGTACGATCATTATTTCCGAAGTTATTGAATATCAAAGTCAAAAAGAACTTTTTTGCTTTGATTGACGATAACTCCGCGGCAAATCGTCGTACAGGCTTTTTGAATAGGCCAAATTAAAGAGTATTAAATTCCCTAGAAGAGCTTTTGAACGAAACAATCAAAAAAATTTTTTTGAAGCCCGTGGACCTTTTTTTAGACGGGAAAAAATTTGGAAAAATTTTTTTTCGGCAGTTTTCTTAGGATTTCTCCAGACCTGGACATGACAAAAATTTTTCATGGTCAGATCTGAAAACTAGACACTTGGAGCTACAATTTGCTTTTTTTATTTTTTCTGTACGACCATTTTCCTCGGAGTTACAGCTTGTTGAAAATCACCCAAAAATTTGGATTTTTTTTTATATCCCTTAATTTTTGTGACTAGTGTATGAATGTCGATATTTTTGACACGTTAATACGTTAACAACAAAATAACACAAAATGTTTTTATACAACGAACTATGCATTCTTACTTGTATTAACAATAATACTATTGCTTAATTGTGTTGCTAATACGACACAGTTAAACAAGTTTATGAAATACTATGCACATACTTCAATTAGTTCAGTAGTTTTTGTACATAGTTATTATAATTCTTAAGTAGATTGTTGAACCCATTACACCATTTAAAAATACCATACGGAAAGAGTTAAATTAGTCAATAATTATTAACTTATTTCAAATGGTTAAATAATTGAATATCTTTACATGTTTATCCTTGTTTACCTATTAAAAAACGTCGTCTTTATTTGTACCACACTTTGAAATTTTCGAACGTAAAGTCATTGATAAGACGATTACATTAACGTTAAATACAAACAATGTCGATACAATAAACAAAAAACTTTTACGGTGCGTAGGCTTTTTATCGATACTATCATTGATAAGACGATTACATTAACGTTAAATACAAACAATGTCGATATAATAAACAACAAACTTTTACGGTGCGTAGGATTTTTTATCGATACTATCATTGATAAGACGATTACATTAATGTTAAATACAATACAATAAACAACAAACTTTTACGGTGCGTATTTTTTATCGATACTATTGACAATATTTTGTTCATAATTGGGCAACTCTATTTGGCTCGACTATGTTTGTCCTTGTCACACGTAGTGCATTTACTGTGCATACCTAATCAGATTTTTTCGTGCTTGCGGAACCGATCCATTTTATTATTATGTAACTTTATTGAAAAGGTAATTAGGAAGTTTCAAAAGTTTTGTTCTGTTAAAAATGTAACGCATTAACTTGGGCGCAAAAACCTACAACGACGAGTCTTAGGTAGGTACATTCGAGGCGAAGCGACGTTGCACGAAGACGTCATCGTCCTAAGTCGTCGAAGGGTCAACGCAGACAGAGAGGAATAATCCCCGCGCGGTCTCGGGCATTTTCTTTACGGATTGCGTATGCTCAAGATTGCGCGCGACCTCGCGAGCCTGCGTGAGTAAAACGTTCTAGGTTACCACTCTACAGTAAATATTTTGTCGCGAAAGTTCGTTAAACCCCGAAAATACGCGTTCGACGCGGGCCCCGACTCGACTTTGCGCGGGGATTTCCGCGCATCTTCGAGGACGCGCGAATATTTTTTATCAGGTTCAAGAATTTATGAACTTTATTGTAAAAATATTAAAGTTTATTTTCAAGTGCGTTGATAAAATCCTCTCCGCTGCGCTCCGTTCTGTCTGCGCTGAGCCTAGCTTCGGATGACGTCGAGGCGTCGCGTCGTGAATAGTACCTAGCACGGTCGCGGCGCGCAATGTAGGGTCGTTGACCGTTTTGTATCAGCTGTATGGAACTCAAAGCGTGTGCAAAATTTGCGGCACTTAAAATCGATATTGTGGCTAAACTACTGCACCGATTTAATTGATTTTTGGTACAAGGCTTAAGAATGTTGTAAGCTATGCCTTTGTTCAAAAACTGCCGCTATGCAAGCGCCACCCTGTATATAAATCACTACACATTACACAATACACATTCACTGAAATCACTGAAACACCTCACAGGGATTGCATGTTGTGATCGGCACGGCGATGGTTGCGCATCCGGGATGTCCGGAAGGGGCTGGAAGAATACCAGCGTCCGGTATGCACTAGCATCACTGGACATAGTGCTGATCCAGCCACCTTTTTTGGCCAGCGATGGGACACATACCTCACTATATTCTATTGTAATTGTTTTTTGTTTCTTTTTTTTTTGTTTTTATTTATTTATTTTCTTTTATATAAATGTTCTAAGTTTACTAATTGTTGTATATGTACCTACCTACTTGCTTTATATTATGTGTCCTATGTGCTGTTTCAAAATATTTTTTTCTTTTCATGTGTGACACAAAATTCTCACGGAGAAGTTTTAATTTCTACATTCACAAGATGGCGCACGGGGTTTCGGGGTTTTCATGAATTCTGATCACGATAGTGACATCTATTTGGTAATTCAAGATGGAGGACGTTGTCACCAATAGATAATGTGATTCCTGCAGTAAGCGAAGTCTAGTGGCTATTATGGTGGCTTCATTCAACGTATTACAATATGGGTCAAAATTATAGACACTTATGGGTGGTTTAAGGGCTTGGGCTTCGTATCTTTCGAAGCTAAATATGCAATTGGATATATATTATATAGTTAATAAATCCCTTACCACGCGCCCCCCGTCGATCGCGGCTGTCGTGAAGATCTTTGGCTGTCGTTACGGGGAGTCAGGACCCTTTTAATTAAACTGATATTCTTCTAAACCACGGAATGTCGCTATCCGTTTGGGTTGCGGAGGCCAGACGGCAGTCGCTCGGTAGAAAAGCTAATATTCTGGTTAGACGAGAACGAGACGGTCACCAGAGAAAGCAGACCTCGGGTTAAGAGTCTTATATGCGACCGGGATAACGCTAGGCGATAAACAATTCGCGTGTCTCGACAAAACACACGAAAATCAAACAAACCTTCAAACAGGCAGAGAGAGGCACTGTGGATTTATTAGCGGTCTTCCTTTTTAGGGTTCCGTAGCCAAAAATGTCAAAAAGCGGAACCCGTATAGATTCGCCATGTATGCTTGTCTGTCCGTCCGTCCGTCCGTTCGTATGTCACAGCCATTTGATTCCGAAACTATTGAGGCTACATATTTGAAAATTGGTATTACCGCTTCACGATTTCAATATAAAAATTAAATGACATGAGATTTCAAAGAAATGAAAACATAAGGAGGGCTCTCCATACATAGAACTAACTTGGGTTTTATTTTTCATCTGTCATATACTTGCGGGGTGTCTATAGATAGATCTTTAAAAATTACATTAAGGTTTTAAAAACTATTGTTTCTCAAAATGAATCGTTTGAAAGGTAGACGCCTCGAAAGTGGAAAAATGACCCTCCTCCCCTCTAACTTTTAAAGTAATAGTGTGACGAATCTAAAAATAATACATATATACTGTAGATCGTTATAAAAACTTCAAAGAAAATTGGTTTGAACGATATGTAGCCAGCAGTTTTTGAGATATTATAGCATATATTCAAAAACCGCAAATATAACTTTGTCTTTCATACAAACACAATGGAAAACAAAGTTATTTGCACTGCTGAAAAGTGATAGTGGTATGTAGTTAGGTGAAGATAATGTGAAGTGTAGAACTACCTCTACTACGGAACTCTTCATGGGCGATTCCGACTCGCTCTTGATTTTATTATTTTGGTTTCACTGGAAATCTGTTTTAACATTTTTTCTTGGTCTTGCAAGAATTAAAAAAACACTTGCTTTCTAGCTTCACTGTTTCGCTGCCCTGTTTTTAAATTAAAAAGCAGCTCCAAAATATTGGTCGTGTAGGTACTTATTTAAACTTGATCTGAGTTCTAGACAGAATCAACGTATGACAGAATATCAACTTTTCCACAGAGCGACTGCCGTCTGACCTCCGCAACTCAAGGGGATAGCGATATACCATGGTTTAGACCAGTATCAGTTTATTTGAGTGAATCACCTAACGACTGTCATAGGTCTTCATGACAGCCAGGACCGACGGTTTTAAGTTCTCTCCGTGGCACGGGGTAAGCGATAATTAACAATTTAATACGCACTGAACTTCGAAAAGTCATTGGTGCGCGCCGTGGATTCGAACCCGATACCCTCTGCATGGCAGTCTGTTAGTATCTCCACTAGGCTATCGCTGCCTTCTGAGTTCTAGTACCTATAACACTTCTAAAACAAAAACTGACTTGTTCTGTAAGTAGTTTCACGTGCAATATTGATCGTGCCGTGTCTACGTATTTCACCTTAGTCTGGGGTCTAGTAAAACACTTCTAAAATATAACTTGTGTTGTTGTGTAGGTAGTGCTGCGGTGGTGGACGCCTCGGGGCGCGGAGGGCGGCGCGGGCGGCTGCTCAGGCGCGCTGTGGCGCGTCACGCCCGCCGACGTCGCGTCGCGCCCCTCGGCGTGCCTCGTCAACTTTCTACTCAACGGTCGCTCCGTCACGCTAGAAGTGCCCAGGTATGTATTACACAAGACTAAGTCTTGTTGTGTAGGTAGTGTTGCTGTGGCGCGTCACGCCCGCCGACGTCGCGTCGCGCCTCTCGGCGTGCCTCGTCAACTTTCTACTCAACGGTCGCTCCGTCACGCTAGAAGTGCCCAGGTATGTATTACACAAGACTAAGTCTTGTTGTGTAGGTAGTGTTGCTGTGGCGCGTCACGCCCGCCGACGTCGCGTCGCGCCCCTCGGCGTGCCTCGTCAACTTTCTACTCAACGGTCGCTCCGTCACGCTAGAAGTGCCCAGGTATGTATTACACAAGACTAAGTCTTGTTGTGTAGGTAGTGTTGCTGTGGCGCGTCACGCCCGCCGACGTCGCGTCGCGCCCCTCGGCGTGCCTCGTCAACTTTCTACTCAACGGTCGCTCCGTCACGCTAGAAGTGCCCAGGTATGTATAACACAAGACTAAGTCTTGTTGTGTAGGTAGTGTTGCTGTGGCGCGTCACGCCCGCCGACGTCGCGTCGCGCCCCTCGGCGTGCCTCGTCAACTTTCTACTCAACGGTCGCTCCGTCACGCTAGAAGTGCCCAGGTATGTATAACACAAGACTAAGTCTTGTTGTGTAGGTAGTGTTGCTGTGGCGCGTCACGCCCGCCGACGTCGCGTCGCGCCCCTCGGCGTGCCTCGTCAACTTTCTACTCAACGGTCGCTCCGTCACGCTAGAAGTGCCCAGGTATGTATTACACAAGACTAAGTCTTGTTGTGTAGGTAGTGTTGCTGTGGCGCGTCACGCCCGCCGACGTCGCGTCGCGCCCCTCGGCGTGCCTCGTCAACTTTCTACTCAACGGTCGCTCCGTCA
This sequence comes from Euclidia mi, assembly GCA_944739405.2. Taxonomy (NCBI): domain Eukaryota; kingdom Metazoa; phylum Arthropoda; class Insecta; order Lepidoptera; family Erebidae; genus Euclidia; species Euclidia mi. Next base: position 84,700,208 of record OX123182.2, on the reverse strand, counting down.
CGCTAGAAGTGCCCAGGTATGTATTACACAAGACTAAGTCTTGTTGTGTAGGTAGTGTTGCTGTGGCGCGTCACGCCCGCCGACGTCGCGTCGCGCCCCTCGGCGTGCCTCGTCAACTTTCTACTCAACGGTCGCTCCGTCACGCTAGAAGTGCCCAGGTATGTATAACACAAGACTAAGTCTTGTTGTGTAGGTAGTGTTGCTGTGGCGCGTCACGCCCGCCGACGTCGCGTCGCACTGTGGGCTGAGATCAACGTTTCATAGACATTCAAATTTTTTTTTGAAAGTGACATTTTTTTCACATGGAATGCTGGAGGAATCTAATTACATGCCTAAAAATATACTCTTCATGAAATGGGTACGTAAACGGAAGTTTGAGAATTTTTTCTTTAAAAATTTGTATGCAGACAACATAAAAAAATACGATAACTCTGCTATCGCACAATTGGCCCTAATTCCCTTCTAGGGGATTAATCCTTGAATTATTTATGATTTTTTGACATACTCGGTATCACGGCGCTTTTTATTTTTAAAAAAATGAGCATTTTTTTTTATATGAGGCAATTTCTTTGGCTTAAGATATATGAATATGATCCAAATATCCGGGTCATATTCATATATATTATGTTAAGTCAAATTGGTCCAAAGAAATTGCCTCATATAAAAAAAAATGCTCATTTTTTAAAAAAAAAAAAGCGCACCTGAGGCCGTGATACCGAGTATGCCAAAAAATCATAAATAATTCAAGGATTAATCCCCTAGAAGGGAATTAGGGCCAATTGTGCGATAGCAGAGTTATCGTATTTTTTTATGTTGTCTCCATACAAATTTTTAAAGAAAAAATTCTCAAACTTCCGTTTACGTACCCATTTCATAAAGAGTATATTTTTAGGCATGTAATAAGATTCCTCTAGCATTTCATGTGAAAAAAATGTCACTTTAAAAAAAAAATTTGAATGTCTATGAAACGCTGATTTCAGCCCACAGTGCGTCGTGCCCCTCGGCGTGCCTCGTCAACTTTCTACTCAACGGTCGCTCCGTCACGCTAGAAGTGCCCAGGTATGTATTACACAAGACTAAGTCTTGTTGTGTAGGTAATGTTGCTGTGGCGCGTCACGCCCGCCGACGTCGCGTCGCGCCCCTCGGCGTGCCTCGTCAACTTTCTACTCAACGGTCGCTCCGTCACGCTAGAAGTGCCCAGGTATGTATTACACAAGACTAAGTCTTGCTGTGTAGGTAGTGTTGCTGTGGCGCGTCACGCCCGCCGACGTCGCGTCGCGCCCTCGGCGTGCCTCGTCAACTTTCTACTCAACGGTCGCTCCGTCACGCTAGAAGTGCCCAGGTATGTATAACACAAGACTAAGTCTTGTTGTGTAGGTAGTGTTGCTGTGGCGCGTCACGCCCGCCGACGTCGCGTCGCGCCCCTCGGCGTGCCTCGCCAACTTTCTACTCAACGGTCGCTCTGTCACGCTAGAAGTGCCCAGGTATGTATTACACAAGACTAAGTCTTGTTGTGTAGGTAGTGTTGCTGTGGCGCGTCACGCCCGCCGACGTCGCGTCGCGCCCCTCGGCGTGCCTCGTCAACTTTCTACTCAACGGTCGCTCCGTCACGCTAGAAGTGCCCAGGTATGTATTACACAAGACTAAGTCTTGTTGTGTAGGTAGTGTTGCTGTGGCGCGTCACGCCCGCCGACGTCGCGTCGCGCCCTCGGCGTGCCTCGTCAACTTTCTACTCAACGGTCGCTCCGTCATGCTAGAAGTGCCCAGGTATGTATTACACAAGACTAAGTCTTGTTGTGTAGGTAGTGTTGCTGTGGCGCGTCACGCCCGCCGACGTCGCGTCGCGCCCCTCGGCGTGCCTCGTCAACTTTCTACTCAACGGTCGCTCCGTCACGCTAGAAGTGCCCAGGTATGTATTACACAAGACTAAGTCTTGTTGTGTAGGTAGTGTTGCTGTGGCGCGTCACGCCCGCCGACGTCGCGTCGCGCCCCTCGGCGTGCCCGTCACGCTAGAAGTGCCCGGGTATGTACGTACAAGTCGTACAACACTATCAGTGTAGCAGTCCTACGGCCCGCTCACGACCAACCAGCAGCCCCGGGTATGTACATACAACACTATCAGTGTAGCAGTCTTACGGCCCGTTCACGATCAACCAGCAGCCCCGGGTATGTACATACAACACTATCAGTGTAGCAGTCTTACGGCCCGTTCACGACCAACCAGCAGCCCCGGGTATGTACATACAACACTATCAGTGTAGCAGTCTTACGGCCCGTTCACGACCAACCAGCAGCCCCGGGTATGTACATACAACACTATCAGTGTAGCAGTCTTAACGGCCCGTTCACGACCAACCAGCAGCGGCGGGTGGCGGTGGCAGCGATGTCTATGTCCATGGCGCGTTTACTCCGTCGCAACATTGGCCGCGGCATCGGTATCTAAATCTGTTATATTCTCTATGCTGTCTGATATAATTCTGTTAACCTTTTAACCGCCACGAGTTCCGTCAACAAAATATGCCCCTAGCGCCGACGCATCATTTGGTAACAATATTACTAGTGATGGGAAATATCAATCATATTTTAAATAAAACTATTTTTCAATAAAACATTTTTAACCAAAGACGAGCTTGTTTCACTAATTATATCATAACAATATAATTATTTGAGTATATGATCGTTTGTATCAGAAATGACTTAAACATTCGATTCAGAAATATTAAACCATCTATTTAAACACCTGAGAAAGTATCGATATAAGAAATCCCTAGTTCTATCACAATCTGTCGGATATATTAGACTGCAGCGTTGCTCGTTTTATGCATATTTATATTGATAGTGCAGGATTAGCATCTACTACTCAGATGTCACACTTCGTCTGAATAATACTCAAAGAAATCTAATTCACAGGACTCCGTAGTTAAATTAATATTTGTAAAACCAGAGTTGAAATCGTCAGTCTTCTACTAACGAGGTATTACCTTCGCGTGACCATACCAATTCTGTATCACTACAATCAATCTGAAAGCAATAAAATTGTAATTAGACTTTTTAAATGAATTAACAGATAATTAACGGATAATATTTACGTAGGTAAAAATAAATCTAAACACGTTTCACTTTTTTCACGGGTTGTGTAGTTCATAAAAATAGAAGTTACTTTAATTTGGTTAAAAATAAATTATCTGTCGATTCTCTAATTCTAATTCCTCGTCACTGTATTTTCTTCATGGCCCTCCAAAATTCTAATTAATTCGTCTGCACTCGACATTTTAGTATACGATAAAACACGAACGACCCATACTAAATGAACAAATGATATTGTACTAAATATCCACTTATAAAATGTATTTCATACTTCATAATTATTTGCAACTTCCCCCACTACTGCAATATATTTTTCGCTTATGACGTCACATGCGGTCGGACATATACGACTCCGGCGCTGCCACAGTGGATGTTTTCACAAGTTTTAGTGATGTACCCGTAAGGAAAATGTTTAAACAATATATGAATATTTTAATGTCTTATAGCAGCCATTATAAAAATAATTAATAATTATAAAGATATGTAACGTTGAAATACACGATTATTTATATAACTAACAATTCGTAACTTTTTATCATTGACCTAACAAGTATTTTCCCATATCCTTGCACATAATGGTTATCGACTTGTACCCCAACACTATTGTCGGATATCTACAACTGCGGGGTTACACATACATAATAAAACTTGGTTGAATTACTAAGAATTTGATTGTTGTTTTTAATTGAAATGATCAGGTTTCAGTAGGTTATTTTTAGAAAGCAATGATACAAAAACATTCGTACGTTAATCATGTTATATTTTTGTTTATAACTTTTACATAATCTAATAGATTTTCGAAATACGTGGCTTTTAAACCTATAGTCGTATATATACGTCTGCGGCAGGTATGGCACAAAAGTTCGTAGTCGGATTTATCCGACTCCGGCGGTTAAAAGGTTAAAATAATTTGTCAGATATCTCATACAAATTTCGTTTTTATAATTTTAGTGGTTGTCGAGCGTAGGCGTTCCATAAACGTATACGTCGGGAGAACGCGACGCTAGCGCCGCGTTTTCGCAGTTCTCGAAATCATATTCATCGAATGCTATTCTACTGTGGCGCTGACGTCACATAATTCGCAGCGTTCTCATGTGCACCAGCAGGGCCATCACGTTCATTGATCGCCTACGCTCGACAAACGCTGATGTAAAGGGGCTCTGAAGCTCTTAATCCGTCCTTAGCCTATTTGCTAGACGCAAAGATGTTCGACGCGCGTGTTCTCAAAAAAGCTCATCGAAATACGAACGTTGACTATTATTTTTCTGTGATGAGCAAAACTACTCCAATATAATTATTAAGTAGTGACATTTCATGTGATTTCTACCGGTATCAGCCGCTGTCAACTAAGGTGCGTTAAGGACTCGACCGCGACTGCCACCGTAGTACGATCCATCTGTGCCCCTAAAAGTCGACTTTCGTATCATTATTTCGTATTTGATTAATTTACCTTACAGTTTTAATCGTGTATCTCTTGTATAATCAGAAGCCTGTATAATTGTTTCACAAGAACATATTATTCATTCATATATCATTTATTCATATATTATTCATATATCATTTATTTCACAGGAAAGGCGGTGGCAGATCAGCGTCGCACGTGCTAGCGGCTCAAGGCGGCGAGCTGTGGATCGGCGCGCTAGGCGGCCGCACGCCTTACGACGACCCACCCGCGCTCTCCGAAGGAGCTGGCGGTCGGGTTACTGACTATAGGTACGAAATATTCACATTTATTTTGCTTTTAATTAGTCAACTCTCGCGTAGGAATAGATCTTGTGACACGGGAATCAAAAGACACAAAAGAACGTCAAGACTCGACGAACAACAAATTATGGAACACAAAGTGCTGTCTCGTGATGGGATCAGATCCTCAATAGTCGGACCTTTTGTCACCTTGGACTTGGGCAAGTTAGATGAGTAGGTAATCATTTCATTCAAGTAACACACCGAATGAAGACTTAAATCCAGTTTGCCATTGATGTATATGTAGATTGATTCTTGTTTGCTTTCTCTTACAGAATAAAAGAGTTCGGCGCGCTAATGCAACAGAATCGCTTACACCCACTGCGAGGCGCGGGCGCTAACGGTCGCGCGCGCTCGCGACTACAGCGCCACACCACCTACTGGCCGCTCACTATATCTTCCACGCTTATATTTAATCTGGGTTCCGTAAGTAATGTTTCTAAGGTTAAACGGGTTCGGATCGGATATAGTGCGAAACCGCTCTTACCTATTGTTCGACTTTCGAATTTCCTTACAACATTTGAATAGTGCCAAATATAAAAAAATCAGAACAAAATAAATAATGCCACAGGTATTGGAACCGCTGACCCGCCTGGTGGTACAAGAGAGTTTGACGGACGACGAGGTAGACACGTGCCGCAACGTATTGCTGTCTCTGTTGGGCATGGAGTCCCGCCACGAGTTCCCCACCTCACAGCTGCCTTCTAACATGAGGTATTACATTTTGTTAATAGATTAGTAGTCGCATCTGCTTCGCCTGCCCTAAACGCTCGACCTATAGGGCGCTTTCAATTTAGACGGTTGGTGCCGGACTGCTGGCGCACGGTTGTTGCAGAATTATTACGACCGTGAGCCGTACTGCTGCAGGACGACAGCAGTACGAAGTGAATCGTCTTATTTGAAGAGATATATATTATTTTAAAAACTAGGAATTATTTTTTCTAAAATTGTCATTTGTTTAATAGTTTGTGTTTTCATCGCATTCGAACATTTTTCGTCACCATGGATACGTTAAAAATACCAATAATTATGGAGTAGGTATGAGTGCTGTTGTGGCAGCAAAGTGGCACAAGTGGCACGCAACATCAACAACGTTTACGGAGCGAACACTACAAACGAACGTACGTTATTGACCGTTTCCATTCTGCAAATTTTGACCTGAAAAATGAACCCCGTGGTCGCCCAATGAACCCCGTGGTCGCCCAAAAACTTTGTTCGACAATGACGAATTAAAGGCGATTGTGGAAGCTGATGATACTCAATCTACGGCTGAATTCGCAGCAGCTTTCGACGATAGCATCATAACAATATTGGTCCATTTGCGTCAAATTGGCAAGGTAAAAATGCTTGACAAATGGGTACCCCACGAACTCAATGATCGCCAGCGCGAAGTACGCGTCGAGACGTGCCTTGCATTGCTCAACAGGCATGCAAATAAAGGAATTTTGAACCGCATTGTTACTTGTGACGAGAAATGGAACCTGTTTGACAGTCGTAAGCGCTCAGCAAGTCGGTTAGACCCTGGTTCAGCACCCAAACAATGCCCTAAACGAAAACTTACCCCTAGAAGAGTGATGGTCACTGTTTTGGTTGTCTAACTCCGGTGTAATTCATCACAGCTTCTTACCAAACGCGCGACATCATACTGCACAGCAGACGGTCTCCAAGCTACAAGAGCTGGTGTTGGAAGTTCTCCGTCATCCGCCGTACTCACCAGACCTTGAGCCTACAGACTTCTACTTTTTCCAGAATTTGGATAACTTCTTGGCGGGAAAAAAAAAAAACAATACCCGAGAGGCAGTACCTACAAAATGCATTTGAAGAATATGTTGCCTCCCGTCCAGCTGATTTCTTCAAGAAGGGCACCAATAAGCTACCAACGCGTTGGCAAAGATGCATTGATTGCATGGGTGATTGATTAATTAATAGAAGTAAAAAATATAGAAAAAAAATACGCATAATTAATTTCATGGAAAACGGCAATTTACCGATGAGTAAAAATGGTCTTTACCTATGAGTAAAGACCTTATATAACTTAGTTAAAAATAGAATTTAACGTTCACCGCACTAGCCAACAACGACTAAGAGCCAGTCCACACGGCGCATTGCGTCTCCGTTGCGTCGACGCAGCGCTGCCTTTGCGTCGTTTTACATACTAATAATCGTAGTGTACACACGGTGCGCTGCGTCGACGCAACGCATACACGACGGAACTCCAGCCCCCGAGACGAAGCGGGCGGGGATGTACACATTGTGACGACGGAACGGCAGCGCTCAGTTGCTTGTGCGTTGACAGAGAGGATACACGGAAGCTCATTTCGTTTTACGTTTACGTTTTTGTATTTAGTTTTATTTGCAGGGTAAAATGAATACCATTGAAGAACTTGACATAGATTACTTGATTACATTGATACAGGAAAGGGAAATTATATGGGACAAGTCAAACGTAGATTTTAAAAATAAAAATTTAAAAACAAAAGCCTGGGAAGAAATATCAAAAGTTTTATTTCCTGATTACGAGAATTTCACAGCTGAACGAAAAAACAAAGTTGGTGAGTTCACAGTACAGATATTTTTTTTTTTTTTATTTAAGAGGGCTTTCAAGATTTTCTTGCACCGCCAATTCCGCGATCAGTACAAAATTAATATCTCGACACTCTAAAATTTTAAAACTAAGGGAATCTAGATTAGCGTGAGTACTATTTTATTACGTAGCTCAAAACTAACCTAGACTACGCTGAGTAGGTATAAAATATTAATTTTTTACTGATCGCGGAATTGGCGGTGCAAGAAAATCTTGAAAACCCTCTTAATACAAATTATACCTTATTTAGCTGCCAAGGCAGAGTTCCTCTAGTCATAAAATAGGTCGCATATTGCTGTCTTATGACATTCGGTGCTGTCTGTTCTTCATGTGCGGGTTGTATTGGGAGAAATTCATCAACACTTATAGCAAATTTATCTCTTTGTCTAAAACCATCTCGATCAGCGACAAAATTGTGTAATACACAACATGCTTTTATAATGTCAGTAGCGAAGTCATAGGACACGTCTATCGGTCTGTGAAAAATGCGCCATTTGTTAGCCATAATCCCAAAAGCGCATTCGACATATCTTCTGGCTCTGCTTAGACGGTAATTGAAAACCTTTTGTTGTAAGTCGAGATTTTGACCGCCATATGGACGCATAATATGTTTGCTCAGTCCAAAAGCTTCGTCACCCACAAATACATACGGGGTTGGTATATTGCTACCAGAGAGTGGCTGGGGTTGAGGTAGTGGTAAGTTGTTGTTAATCATTAGCTCGTACAGTTTAGAATTTTGTAATATGGTTGAATCGCATTCTTTTCCGTATGCACCGATGTCGACAAATACGAATTTGTAATTTGAATCCACAATAGCTAGCAACACAATCGAAGAAAAGGCTTTATAATTTTAAAAAAGTGAGCCACTATTTGCAGGATTACACACGCAGATGTGTTTGCCGTCGATGGCACCAACACAGTGAGGAAAATTTGCCTTTACATCAAAACCCCTCGCTATTGTTTGGAAACTTTCAGTTGTCAGTTCAGGGATGTTGTCTCGGAAAAAGATTGGTCCATATAGCACGACAAACTCTTTGTATCATATATGCAATAGTAGATTTTCCCCGTTTGAATTTGAAATGTAAATCAGTTATTGAATTTCCACTTCCTAGGTATCTGAAACGAACATAATTATTGTAATATGCATTTATGAGATAGATAGATACCCGAAAAAAAATACTGACATATTCAGACATCGATAGCAAATAACTTTCTCTATGTAACCAATTAATTCTGGAATCGCGAAAAAAATAACAGCTGTTGCATTTTGATTCAGTAGGTATTGATTTTTGTATGTAACAGCTGTTATATTTACACCATTCCAGAGTTGGTCACATAGTGTTTGTTAACGATATCTGAATATGTCATTAAATTTTATCGAGTAATTCACGATGTATAAATTATTAAATCATGTTTACTATTGGTTTTGCAGGTAATGATTTAATAAAGAAATGGAGAAGTGTAAAAGATAATTACTTCAGATATTAAAAAAAAAATAAAAGAAGCATCAAAATCGGGCTCGGGCGCTACGAAACTGAAGAAGTATCATTTATATAATCAACTTCTTTTTTTGAGAAAAGTGGAACAAAATGCCACCGAATCTAGCTTAGACTCGCCTAGAGAAATCAACAATGAATCTACGTCTACAAATGATGAAATTACCACAGACAACACTCCGCGCTATGTTCCAGTCGCGCGCAAAAGGGCAATGCAAATGGATGAGTTTGAAAGAGAAGGACTAAAACTTCTCAAGGAGCCGGAAAATCGCCATATGTCCTTTTTCAGAGCTATATTGCCATCTATTCAAGAATTTTCCGACCGAGAAACTCTCCGTTTCCAAAGTAAATTTATACAAATTATAGATGAAATGCGGTATGGACAAACATCATCATCATATGTGAGTGGCCCATCAACGTCTCACCAACCATCATATGGGTATCAAACAGCAAATTTTCAAAGTACATACATTTCTGATTATAATAATTCAATTACATCTCCAGGAACATCTCAAGCAAGTGAAGAAACTGAATACGATTTTTCTAATTTGTAATTACTGGATGATATCTCTCTTAAATAATGTCTAAACTTAAAATTATGACAATTGCTGATTATTTGTGAGTTGATTACTAATTAAAGAAACCAAAAAAACTGTTATATTTTTATTACTTAAATATATTTATGTAGTTACCTTAAAGTAATTACCAGCATTTCTACTGGTTCCACTGGATTCCTCATATTAGTATAGTTTTTTCGTATGTGTGGTTCTAAGGACTTCAATAAACAATCGAAGCTGGATACACTCATTCTAAAAAAATTATAAAACTTCTTTTCGTCTAATAGCAACTCCCGATATTCTACCAAAAAAACTGTCCATCACGATTTCTTAATGAAATGAAAGGACAGATCCAGTACCGTCTTGTGATCTTCCGTCGATTTCGGCGGTGACGTAGTAATAGGAGCAACGCTAGACGTCTTTTCCGATCCATGATTTGCTATAGACTGACTGCGATATTTTTTCAAAATGCTTGCCGCAACTGAGCGTCGCCGCTGCGCCGACGGAACGTTAAGACTGCATCATAGTAACGCTGCGATGGCGCAGCGCCCGTGTGGCCGGCTATGCGTCAAAATATTTGCGTTGCGACGACGCAACGCAACGCAACGCGCCGTGTGGACTGGCTCTAAGGCGGGTGGTATATCCATTGTTGCAGTTCCGCCAACGGACGTGCGCCCCACTGCTCTCGCACGACCTTGCGTCGAGACATTTTGTATGAAAAATCATAACCGCTAGTGCGCAGTACGATACCCGGACTGCAGCAGTCCGGCACCAACAGTCTAAATTGAAAGCACTCTTATTTTACCTATTTAGAAGTGCAATATTATAAAACCTGTCAGTATGTTCAAATTTTATGTTTCTAGCTTGGATTCTGCAATGATATAATATAAGACAAGGCAAATACTGTTAAGTTTAATATGATGTTTACACAGTTTTAAAAAAATACGCCAACGCGGGAATAGCGCTACAAAGATGATGATAATTAATCGTTGTGACAGATGGACCAAATAAAATGGCTTCCATTGTCGTCAGCTTTGTTTATAAACTGTAGGTGTAGGAAAACTTCAGCCAAAACAGAGAACTTAAAACATAGAATTAAAAACTATTTGTCTTTTTATATCTTGTAAATGTCTTTTACAAATATGGTCAGATGCGGATCCAATCGGGTAACGATAGTATTTGCCCTCCCCTGAGCCAGCAATCAATATTTTTTAAGTGCACTTACTTCACTACCTATATAGTCGCATTAAAGACATATTCATACTCAGATAGCCTCTCCCCCTGAACCCAATCCTGGATCCGTGCCTGAATATTGTATATCTTTAACCAGTAATAAATATAATGATTCCAGAGGAAAGTCATCAGGTCGCCGTGAAGAGTTATGGCGACAAGTGTGGGCGGAACTGGAGGCATTAGTTCGTGCGCACGCCGCCGCGCCGCAACACAGAGCGCTGCTGCGAGTGTTGCTCGACTGTCGCGCGCATCACAACCATCCTTCTGACGGTGAGTACATAGGCATCCTACTAATATTATAAATGTGAAAGTTTGTGAAGATGTATGTATGGATGTTTGTTACTCTTTCACGCAAAAACTACTGAACGGATTTGGATGAAACTTTACAGTAATATAGTTTATACATCAGAATAACACATAGGCTACAATTTATAAAGATTTTGTATAATGTTGCCATAATATAAGGAAAAGTATCAACTAAGTCGGCAAAAATTCTGAGCTCTGAAAGCTATTAATTAGAATTTTACCCCCTTCCTGATGACAGATTGATCTGATTTTTGGTATTCACTCATATTGTCATCAAGATTCAGATAATTTAAATGATTGTAAATTCAAGATGGCCGCCGATACAAAATGGCGGATTACTTATTTTCCACAAATACTTCAATATGGGTATCAAATGAAAGGGCTTGATTGGTAGAATAGAGCTCACAATGAAAAATCCAAGATGGCCGCCGCCACAAAATGGCGGATTACTTATTTTCCACAAATACTTCAATATGGGTATCAAATGAAAGGAATTGATTCGTAGAATAGAGCTCACTATAAAAAATCCAAGATGGCTGTCGCCGCAAAATGGCGGATTACTTAATTGCCACAAATACCTCAGTATGGGTATCGAATGAAAGGGCTTGATTGGTAGAATACGGCTTACTATAAAAAATCCAAGATGGCTGCCGCCACAAAATGGCGGATTACATATTTTCCACAAATATCTCAATATGGGTATCAAATGAAAGGGTTTGATTGGTAGAATAGAGCTCACTATGAAAAATTCAAGATGGCGGCCACCACAAAATGGCGGATTACCTATTTTCCACAAATATCTCAATATGGGTATCGAACGACAGGGCCTGATTGGTAGAAAAGGGATCACTATGAAAAGAGAATGAGAAGTATCAACTAACAACAAAACTAAAAAATTGAAAATAAAATTAACACATTAATAAAAAATGTTTTGGGCGTAGCGTATCCAGAGTAATCATTATGATAGAAATGTCACTTGCCCAACGATTTTAAATGTGTCTGATCAATACCTAAGATTGATGAGAACATTAGTGCGATCTGGCAGCTATGACTTACCGAATTAATTTTTAGCTTTTACTACATAACCTAACTACATAATTTTTATTGTAATAAAACTGTTTAACAGTGTAACTTAAAAAAAAATATTTTAATATGTTTTTTACAATGCTCATTCTAGAGTAGTTATCAATCTGTTTTCAAAATTCATAAATGTATTGCCTTCAGTATTTAATGTAGATGAACTTTGTCTTTTACAGTAAGTAGTTTGGACGAATAGTTTAAAAGTTATCACGATTACATTTGACCTAAGTAAGCGCAGCGTTATGAAAAGCGCTTACTATTAATTGGCGCGCTTAAGCGCAGCGGCGTAAAGGAGCGGTCTGATTATGTACTTTGTGGTAATGCTATCAGTTTTTATTTTTGCTGCTGTTCTATTCAGAAGGTATATAAGCTCTTCATAACTTCAATAATATACCTACACAATGAAAACAAAAGTAATTTTAAGTACTCTCTGTTTATATGTAGGCATGCTACACGGCTAATGTGCAGATCCGTTTGTGATGAAATTTGATATGGATAGTCTGAAACCTGGGGAAGTACAAAGGCTACTCTTTATTTAAATTTCATGCGGGCGAAGCCGCGGGCAAAAGCTAGTATTATTATATAGCAAAGGTTTATTGCCCAGTGAATAGTCTAGTGCCCACCACAGAATGTTGGTTACCGGTACGAAACTCTGGCCTGGATACCTCAGACACTTTACACCATTGTTTTTAAGGACCTATACTATTTGTGCTCTAGCATGGTGCGGGTGGCAGTTTCAGTAACGTTTCAATGTTGCCGCGATTTTTAAATTATGACTTAGTATTTCAGTAGTACCACATTCGTAATAAATTAATTCATGAATTACTGTAGTAAATTAAATTAAACCCAACCAGAATGTTCTGGTCTACAAATAAAATCTAATGGAAAGAAAAAATAAACAAAGTAATGTGCGTATAACGTAATGCCATAGACATATTTAGTGATGGGATGTACTGCTACGATGCAGAGTCGATATTTTTTACAATAAAAAACGTATATTGGGCGTAATTTAATTATTATTGTAAAAAGTCTATAGTTAAAGTAACGAAACAATAGAACATACATAAAAAATAGTTTTTTTCTAAACTCATATCTGAGTCAGGAACAAACATAATGTCCCTTTTTGTTTTATTCACCACCTTCGACCAGACTTCAGGTTGAACATTGTTGATGGCCTCCTGTAATAGCGCCAACATCTTATTTGCCGTAAATGGCGGCGAACTATTATTTCTTGTGGCGTGACCTTTTATTTGGGCTCAAATAAGCTTAATAGCGATATACTGGCAATGGTACGAGGTACGAGTACTCGTAGGATGGTAGTCGAAGGCCTCGGTGGCCTTTTTCTTTTGCCATTTCGTCCAGAGCATAGGTAGGAGTTGGTGGCTTATGACGCCGTACTAAGGCAATAAGCTCTGCCTTTAACATTTTTGTACCTGCTATTACTCCGTTTTCATTCAGCCACTTCGCCAATTCGCTTTATTCACACTAATAATGAGAACTAGATTTATGCTGTGAGTATCGTTAGATCGATAAAAGTTAAGTAATTGCATAACGTCACATCCCTAGTCATGTGGTACTGACAGATGTTAACGTCATATAGGCAACTATCATCACCACCATGCTAAAGCGCAAATAGTATAGGCCACCCTGGAAATTATCCCTAGATACGCCAGTATAACTGATAAGTGTACCCGGAGCTATAGACGCTGTTGAGAGTGTCGCTCGATTGTCGCAACCATCCCTCTGACGGTGAGTATAACTGTGGCGTCAACTGTGCCCGGAGCTATAGACGCTGTTGCGAGTGTCGCTCGACTGTCGCAACCAACCCTCTGGCGGTGAGTATAACTGAGGCGTCAACTGTGCCCGGAGCTATAGACGCTGTTGCGAGTGTCGCTCGACTGTCGCAACCAACCCTCTGGCGGTGAGTATAACTGAAGCGTCAACTGTGCCCGGAGCTATAGACGCTGTTGCGAGTGTCGCTCGACTGTCGCAACCAACCCTCTGGCGGTGAGTATAACTGAGGCGTCAACTGTGCCCGGAGCTATAGACGCTGTTGCGAGTTTCGCTCGACTGTCGCAACCAACCCTCTGGCGGTGAGTATAACTGAGGCGTCAACTGTGCCCGGAGCTATAGACGCTGTTGCGAGTGTCGCTCGACTGTCTCAACTATCCCTCTGACGGTGAGTATAACTGTGGCGTCAACTGTGCCCGGAGCTATAGACGCTGTTGCGAGTGTCGCTCGACTGTCGCAACCAACCCTCTGGCGGTGAGTATAACTGAGGCGTCAACTGTGCCCGGAGCTATAGACGCTGTTGCGAGTGTCGCTCGACTGTCGCAACCAACCCTCTGGCGGTGAGTATAACTGAGGCGTCAACTGTGCCCGGAGCTATAGACGCTGTTGCGAGTGTCGCTCGACTGTCTCAACTATCCCTCTGACGGTGAGTATAACTGTGGCGTCAACTGTGCCCGGAGCTATAGACGCTGTTGCGAGTGTCGCTCGACTGTCGCAACCAACCCTCTGGCGGTGAGTATAACTGAGGCGTCAACTGTGCCCGGAGCTATAGACGCTGTTGCGAGTGTCGCTCGACTGTCGCAACCAACCCTCTGGCGGTGAGTATAACTGAAGCGTCAACTGTGCCCGGAGCTATAGACGCTGTTGCGAGTGTCGCTCGACTGTCTCAACTATCCCTCTGACGGTGAGTATAACTGTGGCGTCAACTGTGCCCGGAGCTATAGACGCTGTTGCGATTGTCGCTCGACTGTCGCAACCAACCCTCTGGCGGTGAGTATAACTGAGGCGTCAACTGTGCCCGGAGCTATAGACGCTGTTGCGAGTGTCGCTCGACTGTCTCAACTATCCCTCTGACGGTGAGTATAACTGTGGCGTCAACTGTGCCCGGAGCTATAGACGCTGTTGCGAGTGTCGCTCGACTGTCGCAACCAACCCTCTGGCGGTGAGTATAACTGAGGCGTCAACTGTGCCCGGAGCTATAGACGCTGTTGCGAGTGTCGCTCGACTGTCGCAACCAACCCTCTGGCGGTGAGTATAACTGAAGCGTCAACTGTGCCCGGAGCTATAGACGCTGTTGCGAGTGTCGCTCGACTGTCTCAACTATCCCTCTGACGGTGAGTATAACTGTGGCGTCAACTGTGCCCGGAGCTATAGACGCTGTTGCGAGTGTCGCTCGACTGTCGCAACCAACCCTCTGGCGGTGAGTATAACTGAGGCGTCAACTGTGCCCGGAGCTATAGACGCTGTTGCGAGTGTCGCTCGACTGTCTCAACTATCCCTCTGACGGTGAGTATAACTGTGGCGTCAACTGTGCCCGGAGCTATAGACGCTGTTGCGAGTGTCGCTCGACTGTCGCAACCAACCCTCTGGCGGTGAGTATAACTGAAGCGTCAACTGTGCCCGGAGCTATAGACGCTGTTGCGAGTGTCGCTCGACTGTCTCAACTATCCCTCTGACGGTGAGTATAACTGTGGCGTCAACTGTGCCCGGAGCTATAGACGCTGTTGCGAGTGTCGCTCGACTGTCGCAACCAACCCTCTGGCGGTGAGTATAACTGAGGCGTCAACTGTGCCCGGAGCTATAGACGCTGTTGCGAGTGTCGCTCGACTGTCTCAACTATCCCTCTGACGGTGAGTATAACTGTGGCGTCAACTGTGCCCGGAGCTATAGACGCTGTTGCGATTGTCGCTCGACTGTCGCAACCAACCCTCTGGCGGTGAGTATAACTGAGGCGTCAACTGTGCCCGGAGCTATAGACGCTGTTGCGAGTGTCGCTCGACTGTCTCAACTATCCCTCTGACGGTGAGTATAACTGTGGCGTCAACTGTGCCCGGAGCTATAGACGCTGTTGCGAGTGTCGCTCGACTGTCGCAACCAACCCTCTGGCGGTGAGTATAACTGAGGCGTCAACTGTGCCCGGAGCTATAGACGCTGTTGCGAGTGTCGCTCGACTGTCGCAACCAACCCTCTGGCGGTGAGTATAACTGAGGCGTCAACTGTGCCCGGAGCTATAGACGCTGTTGCGAGTGTCGCTCGACTGTCGCAACCAACCCTCTGGCGGTGAGTATAACTGAAGCGTCAACTGTGCCCGGAGCTATAGACGCTGTTGCGAGTGTCGCTCGACTGTCGCAACCAACCCTCTGGCGGTGAGTATAACTGAGGCGTCAACTGTGCCCGGAGCTATAGACGCTGTTGCGAGTTTCGCTCGACTGTCGCAACCATTCCTCTATGGGTGAAGTATAACTGAGGCGTCAATTGTGATCGGCGCTATAGACGCAACCATTCCTACCAGTCAACGCGTTGATTGCACTCATCGTCAGAGGAATGGTTGCGATATGCCAATGGTGGTGAGTCTCATATTAGAGCACGTTTTTTAACTACACAGTTTCTTGACTACTTGTAAAATTTAAACCATCATAATTATGGAACCTTACAAATCAAATAAAGCTTTAATTTATATTTTTTATCATATTGACAGTGACAAGTGTGTCTTCTCAAGTAGCGAGTAAGATCTTTTTAATATTATTTTGGCCTCGAACAGTATTGTATATATTTTTGGACCCTCAGTCCTTTATCAGGGATACTTTCGGGGTCCATGGACCCTATTTAAAAAACTGCATCAGAGCATGGCAGTCAGAGCATGAGTATTTTATTTTATAACTCATATCAATATATTATATTCGGTAGCTTAAGTAATGTTTATTATCTCATCATTAGTTATCGACACTTTGCATGCATTCAGTAAAGTTTATAGATAGTGGTAGTTTTTAAAGTTTAAGAGGTAGTCCCATGCAAACTTTTGACTCCTTTTATGTATTTCTACAAGTCAAAATAAATTTGACACTTGCACGGAGCGAGATCGGAGCTAAAAGAATGATTGTTCTAACTAACACATTGACTCAACACGCAATAAATGTATTAAACTTTAATTAGGTATGTCTGTTTCAAAAGATCATGGATCTATTTCCAGGATGCCGACATAATGTAGTAGTGTTTATACCGATGCATTGTATAGTGATCATAAGCGCCGGAGACCCACATTCCTTCACTCCTACCGCCGTCCCATACTTGCCAAGAGAACACTTTACATGCAGTGCACACCAGTGACTGCTAAGAGCACACGTTTATGCCAGGTCTCGCTGGATTGACGCCGGGACCGTCAAGTCAGGCCGAGGCCTTTGGGTACACAAGAACACCATTCCTCCTTCCCACTTAAAAGTACACAAATAATATAAACTGTGTTCTACTGTGATCTTATATTTATTAATTATAGATGAGCCCTCGGTTACACCCGCATTATTTTGGACTACTGCTCCGCTCCCGTGGCTCATAGCGTGATGTTATATAGCCTATAGCCTTCCTCGATAAATGGGCTATATAACACCGAAATAATTTTTCAAATCGGGCCAGTAGTTCCTGAGATTAGCGCGTTCAACCAAACAAACTTTTCAACTTTATTTTTATAAGATTTTAGATGAAATCAAAGACACAAATAAAATAATAATGTATAATATGTTATGTTAATATTGGAGCTTTCGGGGCCTCTGTTAGGATGGGAACCCTATCAGCTGACACATATACGCTATCCACTAGACCACGGAGGCAGTCATTTGAATTGATGCCTTTATCCTCTGCTAAGAATATTTTTATTGGCCCTACACTTCAATGTGATCGCTT
The DNA here is from genome assembly GCA_944739405.2 of Euclidia mi. NCBI lineage: Eukaryota > Metazoa > Arthropoda > Insecta > Lepidoptera > Erebidae > Euclidia > Euclidia mi. Next base: position 84,682,434 of record OX123182.2, on the reverse strand, counting down.
AAAAAAATCTGCAGAAACTTCGTTAAAAAAATTCCGCCCTGGTATAAATATGTCGATAGTAAATCAAAATATGGGATCAGTGGCAGGCGGCCATTTTACTATTCTTTTTGCTTAGTTTTGCATAACTTTGTCACATTTTAAAACCTAGTTTTAATATGTGTATAGATGCATTTCTCGGTAAATTTATAAGAATTTGTCCATGAAAATTAATGGGGCTGTAATTTAATGTACAAAATATCGGCCGGGTAGGCCAGTATTTCATTTAACACATCCTTTAATTCTGGGCTCGCTGTACAAGTCAGGGGTGTTACAAACATGAGTACGAGTATATTTTATATTTTTATAGCAAATAACTAATTAAGACCTTTGGTGCTATTGTTTATTGAACGAAACAGCATTTGAAAAGTGAGGCAAGAAGATACGATTCAGATCGTGGTACACACAGATGTGAGAAGTATATACTTCTCACATCTGTGGTGGTACAGAACTAAGTAACTTCCTGGTTCTGTTTAAATGTCACTGCTTCAATACTTAAATATCATTATATTCAAAAACCTAGGGAAGAACCTAAGTTTGTTGGAAAATAAAAAAAATATATCATGTTTAAATGCAACATTTTGTCAAAAAGTCATCTACCTCTATTTGCGGCTTCATGGGTTCGTTTTCTTTACTGCGTAACGATTTTTATTTGCGGATACCCATTTCGTTATCGAAAACACAAGGGTTAAACGCTTATGCAAAATCGGGACTTTCCACTCAACCCAAATGCTCAAAGGTGCCTGCGACAAAGCCACGTAATTGTTTTTCCATAATTACCATGATCGGCAGTCTAAAATTTTGTTGTCAATGTAGGTAGTGTAGGTACCTAAACAATATTGCGTCGGTTAAACCAAAAACTCTGACAAATCTGATTAGACTTGAAAGCGGATCTAGGTCCCTAAGGCGAAGGTTTTGGACAAGCAGGCAAACTCAAGAATTGAACCTTTAAAATTAATTTAAATAAGTTGCTCGACATGCTCTAACAACTGGCTATTATAATTGCCTACGCATTATTTTTCACGGTTCATTGCAGGTTATCTACATGTCGATATATTTGGGATTTTATTGTTTTGAGAATGTGTATGGATTGTTCTCGTGGCTGCGTGAAATTGTTATTAGCATCAACATACCCACTTTGGAGTCGGGTAATCCTTGGTGGATGGTCCTAATTATCTATTAAAAGTATCATAGTGTTGTACTTTAGATACAGGAATGATTTTTGAAGTGTACTTAGATTATGATAATTATTGTTTTTAGATATTTCTGTATAACATTTTATAGTTTTACTTTGTCCCATATAGATGTTAGCGAGAGTAATTGGTTGTTTAGTCAATTTGTTAGTAGATGTAGTGTAGACCATGTTAATACACAATTACAGGAGAATCTCGTGCTACAGTTATCCGCGCTACAACCGACTCTCCGCTGTCGCCAGTGGGCGCGGGCGCGGGGAACGGCGCGGCGCCGGTCGCGGGCGCGGCCGCCGGCGGCAGCGGGGCGGCGGGCGCCGGCGCCGGCGGCGACGTGTGGGCGCCGCGCAACGTGCTCGACGCGCTGCTCGGAGCCCCCCGCCCCGCGCGACGCCCCGACTTCGCCGGCCGCATGGCCGCCGGCACACGCGTCGCGACACTCTACCCCAATTTGAACAAGGACGTCGAAGCTCAGCACTAACTCAGTCTCCAGTATTCCACGTTGAGTACAGGTGATTCTATATTCATCATAATTATTGTGAATGTCTCTGTGCGAGTTGATTGAGCAACTTTTATATGAATAAATGATAGGTATAAGAAAAGGTGGTTTCATTTCGGGAGTAAAATAAAAAATGCGACATTATAAAATTAATATCTTATATTTGTTCAATAAAAACTACATGTGGGCCCGTGTGCCCGGCGCCCGGGTAACACGACCTTTGTATTATCTTGTTGCATATAAACTCTGCGGGCAGACTGTGTCATAAGGCAATGGTGAGTGTGACGGCCTGGCGGCGTCGTCAAGGCATCTGGTCCGGATCACTCCGCGGCGACGGCCCCCTGCGCCCTCGCCGCACAAGTACTCGTTACAATTATTGGAATGTCACGCGGGATGCGAACGTTCGAACGTTAAAATTATTACAAACGAAACCTAACTAAGCCCTGTCGCGGGCCACTGAGATACACTCACATCGAAATATTGTACAATCTCATACTCCCGACGCGCGCCCGACCGGTGCGTCGGTGCGCCGCCCCAAAATCGATACCCTATAAAACTTACAAAAACGACCGGTACTCTTAAACTTAACGCTAAGTTAAAATTAAACGGAATTGAAAAATAAATTACCTAGGTACAATATTTTAGTCTAGAAAGCTATTTATAGGCGCACGAGGGACGCTTGGTGGGAGTGCGCGGATGTCAGTGGGTAGCTTTTCGAAGTTTCTTCGCGACAGGTAGTGCCGACGCGTCTGATGAGTCGCCCAGCGAGTTCTCTTCCGCTGAACTTGCCTCCTCTATTTGCCTGCACCAAAAATTTCGCAGATTAATACAACAGTCCATAATTTAACAATATTTAAAATTCAAAAAGACTTTTGTAGATCTAGTTTACAAAGTGAACAAAAGAACATAATGATAGTGCGTGTAGGTAGTTACCGTTTGGCGCGCGGCGTGCTGAAGGCGGAGTCGGAATTGTCGGAGGGAGAGGCGGGGGTGGCGGGCGACGCGGCCTTGGCGTCCATCGAGTCTTCTGTGCACGACGTCGTCGTGTCCTCGTTCACGGAGTCCGCGCCTAACTTGCCTGGAACAATCATAGAAATCTCCGATCACACTTTCATTCTGGAAATAATTACCTACGGCGCATTTCTCTAAATTTCATTCCCGGTATGTCGTAACGACAGATAGTCGTAGCATTTGAAGCTTTGTTTGTGGCTTTTATATTTAAGTGGAGGTGGGCCCATGTACGATATCATTCTGTCGTCGACAACTATTTTCGCAATGACGGCAGATCCGATTTTAGGGCGTGTCTGTACCTGACGGATGTGGCGCTCATTAACAGTTCAGGCGGTATTACTTTAACCAATAGTGAATATAAAATTATGCGCGTGTAATGTAAATCTGGACGCGCCCTAATAGAACCAGCTAGAGTCCAAGAGGCGACAGTCGTCCAAAGATAAATTAATCGTCACGTTATTAGGAAAGCGCTTTGTTGCTTGCGTTTATGTACTCGTTAAGCTTACCCGAGCGCGGGCTAAAAGCGGCAAGGCCCTTCTCTCACGAAGCTATTCAAATGCTACGGGACTGAGATGCAAACCATGATCGCTTTCTCGTATGCTACTCGTTACCGCACACGGTGCTACGCTAATGAGACTATTTTTTATCATTTAAATAACAACATTCGTACGACGGTGTCTAGTGACTCTAGCGATGAAGACAATTTTATTCTGTATTTATATTACAATAATAAACGAAATATTAAAGAAGATTCTGGGTGCATTCGTACATCGAAAAAATATCAATTGTAGGGCATTTGTCGCTCAAGAGAACTGCATGGGAATGATGACGTGTCGTCATTTTTATTGAATGTCAAAAGAATCATTATTATTTGAATCTTAATCTGAGAAATTATCTCGCCAACTATCTAATAACCCCACATGCTTCGCTTCCTTGGCAATATAATTATTGAGTGTACATTTAATGTATACCTATAAATAACCTGTTAGATTTTTTTTCCAAATTGCAATCCACGCCTTTTCTGTAACATATTTTCTTACGTACTCTGGCATCTTATAATTATACAAACATGGACAATTTTCTACCTCCTGCACAAAAATAATTTTAAAAGTTTATTCTGCCGCCATTTTGTAATGCGACGCATATACGACTCGGGTAGCGTGCGACCAGCAAGACGGCAGCGAGCGACTGGTATCAAACGCGTCGTCGAAGCGTCTCGTCGTGTGCGACTGCGAAATTAGCCGAAAATGTATGGCGGCTACTCACAAGCGACGCGAAGGATACGGATACGAAACACAAAGGCCCTTCTTCTCATGAAGCTATTTAAATGCTACGGGACTGAGATGCAAACCGTGATCGCCTACTGGTATGCTACTAGTTTCCGCACACGGTGCTACGCAAATGAGACAATTTTTTATCATTTGAAGAACAATATTCGTACGTCGATGTCTAGTGACTCTAGCAATGAAGACAATGTTCTTTTGTATTTATATTACAAGAATAAACGAAAATCTATCAGAAGATTCTGGATGCAACTGTACATAAAAAAATATTCGTCGCTGCTAGAGAATTGCATGAGAATGATGAGAAATTTCGTCATTTTTATAGAATGTCCAAAGAATCATAATATTATTATTTGATGCAGTTGTTAACTCCGAATATTTATAAGAAAAGTACAATAATGAGAGAATGCGTGACAGCTGAGGAAAGGATTTTAATAACCTCCTGGACAAAATTAATATTAAAAGTTTGTTCCGCCGCCATTTTGTAATGCAACGAGTATACGACTCGGGTAGCGTGCGACCAGCAAGACGGTAGCGTGCGACTGATATGAAACTCGTCGTCGACGCGTCTCGTCGTGTGCGAAACTAGCTGAATATGTATGGCGGCTACTAACAAGCGACGCGTAGGATACGCGTACGAAACACAAATCGCTTGAGAGTCGCTTCGTGAGAGAAGGGCCTAAGACTTAATAAACTGGATTGTGTATATCTCTAACATCATAATTACTCTATTATACATATTATTTTCGTCTCGTTTGTGGTAGCTAACGAAATGGCAGCAACATAAAACGTGCTCGTTATACGTCGCACGTCCGTGGACCCGCATTCAGTTATCAAAGAGATTGTGAGTTCTACATGCGGGTATCGCTAAATTTAAATACGCCCGCCCTTATTTAGACGCGTCCTACGCATTTTCATCACTTTATAAACATTTTGAATAGTTAAAACAAAAACATGCGTATGTATGTTGAGTTTAGTTGCACGTAAGTCTAGTTTGGGAACTAATAATAATAATAATTTCAGGTACCCATTACATCAATGCACTAAGTGTCATCTTAATCTTAATATATAAAATCCTTGCGTTACTGACTGACTGACAGACACGCTACAGCCGAAACTATTGGGCGCAGGAAGCTTAAATTTGGCATGTATGTTCCTTGGGGACCGTAGGGGTGCACTAAGAAGGGATTTCCCGAAATTCCCACGGGATCGGCCAAAACGGGTAAATTAAAAAAAAATACAGGCGTAGCTGCTGGCGTCCTCTAGTAAGTACATATAGCATAACATTCGTACGAAAAGTATATTAACTAAACTTTGGTAATAAAAATAGACTCGGCATAAAATTCCTTATAATTGATGCATGTTTTATGTCATTCCATATCGAGCTTATAATTTATTACGGAAGCCTAACGTGTAAAATTATATTTTATTAGTATGCCAATAATTTTAAAATGATAATATAATAATGAAATAAATGATATTCTGCGCATCTAAAGCAGAGAATTTATCTTATTTTAATTAATCTTAAGTGTATCAGTTTCAAACTGTTTTGTACATTCCGCCCCTACAAAGCTTGGCACTTTTTGTAATTTAATATGACCGTCATTTATTATCGACGTTCAGAACATTAATTTAACTGTTGGGTTTGTCAGATTTTCATTTGAATTAAAATAGTCATAGGGCAGCAAGACTTTCGAAGCTTCGATCAAATGTACCATGATCAAGTTTCGAAGTAAAATGCCACAAATATTATTTCGCTTTTGTTTTTGAAATAAAGCTGTCCAAAATGCGAAAGGCTAGTTACGACTTTCATTGTTTTCTAATTAATAAAATTGCCTGAAGGAATACGTAAGCGAACCTGTTGTCTAAAATAATTCTGACAATGCAAATTTTATCTATTTCTTGAAAACGGTATAAACACTATAAACCGTTTTCAAGAAATAGAATAAACTTTGTAGCTTAGACGCAGCTAAGCATTTAATCATGTTCAAGCTAAGCATTGAATCATGTTCAAGCTAAGCATTGAATCATGTTCAAGCTAAGCATTTAATCATGTTCAAGCTAAGCATTTAATTATAATCAAGTTAACCCGCATCGACATTCCTCGTTTCGTAGACAACTACAAACTTGTAACAACGTATACTTACATTGAATACTCGGCTCACAAAATTAATTGCATGCGTGGGAAAAGAAACCATAAAATTCTATCGGCGTAGTGGACTTATTGCGCTTTAAGCCACTACCATTCCAGGCTACAGTGCAATCATGATTCGATTCTAAATTAATTTCTAAGATTTCGTTATATTATAAACTTGAATTCGGATAAAAAACAGCCAGAATGAGCAATTAGATAAAGACACCCACAGTAAATGCTTAGGTGAAGTGGATTTTATGCTCGGAAAACCATCAGCAATAGACGTTAATTTAACCTACGTACGACCCAATAATTAGCAAAGTGCTTCAACGATAAAATCCGTTGTTGACTTTATCTATTTAGAACACTAATTGTCTGTTTACTTTTCGACTAACGGAAAACAATATATTTGTTATATTGACATTTATAAAATGTTAAGTATCAATGTCTGCTCTAAACTTTGAAAACGTTTTCTTTGTCATACTAATTCATACTGTACTAAACATAGAATGTCAAAAATAGTTATCAATGGGTATTGCATTCTTACTTAATTAAGGGGCCTACATCATAATTACTCATCACACTCTGCATACCGAAGTAATGGAATTCAGAAACGATAAATCGCCCTAACTTTTATGGAAAATTTATCAGGTAAGTATTCGAAATGGAACCAATCAAAATGTACGCGATGTTATATGATTGGTTGCGCCGCGGGCACTAAAATGTAATGAAATATTTTGTTACGTTACCGTTGCCGTTTGTGGAGGGTGGCTCGAGGTTGCTCTCGTCGCTTGGCAACGGTGATCCCCCGTTTATGGGCGCGACGGTCCTGGGCTCCTTGCCGATCAACTCCGGCCGTAGGTCTGACACGATGTAGTGTGTCCATATCGCAAGCTCCACCATGTGCGGTGACCATTTCTTGCCACAGCCGTTTTGTTCCTATAATCAAAAATAGATTTTTACTATCGTAACTTTATATAATTACGATTATTTCATCTCTAACGGGGACTTGTAGATGGAGCGGAGTGCTATGCAGTAAAAAATAATTGCATATGTACATTTTACAGCGAACTCCGTTAGCGTCCTGCCAAAACAGCTACAAAAGGGCACTTGGGCCCTGTGCCAAACATGGAGAAAAGTGCTATGGGTTAAGATACACGTATGCGGAATATAGACTAACCTTATTTAACCTATCACAGACGTTCCTTATATGGTTTACAAAATTGAGGTATTCCTTGGCAGTATAGTCGCTCCCTTCCATTTCTGGGATCGCTTGAACGCATTCATCGGCCATGAACGGAGCTATGTCGGGGCTGGCCGCTGCAAGCAGAGCAGACGCCGTGGCGGTGCCCACTCCCTTCAAATTACTTAGTGCCGTCATCGCTGACTCAATGTTCGGCAGCTTACGGAACGCCTTCTTTGTTTCCTGCATTACCGCTCGCGGTGTGTTTACTTTTATCAAGTATGATAATTGTGGATAGAATCTTCCTCTCTGCAATGAGAAAATATATATCATAAGCATTTCATAAGTCATTGTTCTCAATGAATGGATCGTTTGCCTGAAACTTGTGCCTGACTGCTATCCAGCAGGATAGCAGTCAGGCACAAGTTTCTACGGTTAATAAATCTTCTGTCAATGTTGTTAGTTAGTAGTTTCATGTTTTTTTGTACATTATGAGCGTGTGACGTGTTAAGCGTAGTGCCTTGTCAGAATGTTACTTTACGTTTTTAGACTTTTGAATACACTGTTATAAAGGCTTGAATAAATTTTCCATTCAAATAGTTATCACGTTACAAGTAATAAGATAGACATCAACGAGATATTCCGATGTCTACGCTTGTACCACAATCGAGCTATATGATTTATGTTCACATTCGAAACAATCCTCGGCGGCGCAGCTGACACAAAAACTACCTATACATAATAGTTTATCAATGTGGCGATAGTTATGAAACAAGTTTCGCTGGAAGTTAGTATAATAAACTCGTACTGACCGCTTGTTTCCATTTCATGAGCTGGACCAACTCTTCATGTATCATGTGTGCATCTTTGCCTCTGGCCTTAATCTTCTTTGGTAATTCATTCTGGTACCTGTAAAGAAAGATGAAAGAATATTATTTCACTGAAAATCGTAATAACAGGTGCCGAAAAAGGCGTAAGTAAAGGAATGTGTATAATACCAAACGTAAATTAGGTTCACACGGAATCATAATTGTCTTATCGAGGTTTTTATGAAGCCATGCTGTTTATGATTTGTTTGTAAAGATAAGATGCGCCCGCCGCCTACGCGCATCACATAATTTGTATGCAACAATTTCGGTGAATACTTCAATGTAACTAAACAACTTCTTATGCGTTGTACGTGTTGTGCTGTTTAATTAGTGATAACTTGATAAGTATTCGAAGTACTACTAGGCGAGTACTACAATATTAATTAAGTGTTGCGACAAATTTATGTGACTTGGTTTTAGCTATCTCTTAATTTGTTGACATCCTTATGTATACAGCAAATTTTGTTTAGACGCTGTTATTGTAATACACGGAATGAGATGCTAATTGCTTGTAACGGACCACTTTATTACTGATACGTTTAGCACATGTTCACAGAGTTATTAAGACCATATGGTATAACGCTCGTTTGAAAATGTTACCGACGATAGTGAATATCCGTAGATACTTCTTATACTTAGGTAGATTCCTACTTATTTCTTCAAGTCTATTATTAGATTAGAAAATATATAAATTATTGTAAGAAATTTTAAACTTAGCATTCGTTTTATTCTAGTAATAGTTCACATTATTATATTTTTTGGTATAGTCACGCGGGTAAAATAAATTATAATAAACTCCCAATACCTAGTTACTATGCATTTAATGATTTAAAATTATTTAGAGCATAAAATTAAATTTATTATATACTTATAGCCAATTAAGTACTTATATGAATAGATTTAATTACTTAAGATACTTAAGCAAAATTTTATTTAAGTAATAATAATATAAATGTATTTATTGAAGTAAGTAATAAAAAGTATTCAGAAGTTAGTATAAAATTCTGGCATAACTGTTGATATTAAAATTTAAGTAAGTAGGTATATGATTAATTAAATAAAATAAATTTCTATAAGTACAAGAGTTAGTCAGTAAGTAATTTAATAGCAAAAAAAATATATTTTAAAATTTATTAAAATGCTTCGTTAGAGCATAATAATGTTCACCAGAAGTGCTATCCAGCTGGCTAACTGGCAGAGGAAAAATCTTACGATTGCGACATCGTAATAATAATAATATTTTAATATGTAATAAGACTAATAAGTAGTCATTAAAGGGAGTGTTTAAACAATAAGAAAGCAAATTGTATACTCCGAAAGTTAAAACAACTTTAAAAAGCCTCACTAGGTAAGTAGTAAAAGTTAGAGATCCGTAAGTACACGATGACTCATTATGGCCCTAACTAATCCAATAATACTAAGGTTGTGCCTATTTTATTGTGTAAATATGTAAAACTATTAACAATGGCTAGAACAAGGTCCAATATTTGCCAAAATAGCTGAAATACTAATAATAAACCATAACATAAAAGGCAAGTCACCATTTTGAACGGATGTTGAATCGCGAGTTGTACTCAACAACGGATTGTATTATGTACGAGAAGTACATACCTAGTCAGACATGCGATAACATAAAATATATATTAACAATATCACTGGTTAGCTAAGGAATAGGTACGGAGTTATCCAGCGAACGGTCCTAAACAAGAACATAAAAGTATAAAAACGAGTCATGATACGTAAAGGACAGCCACCATTTTATAACGCCTAAGCGCGGCGATATTTTCCCCCACACTGGCTTCAGGAAAAACGATCATGTCAATTTGACATCGATCCCACGTGACGCAGTGGTTTTAATGAGCCGTCCGCGGACTAGAGATGCAGTCCGCGAGGGAGGTAGCTATCAAATCAGTTTGCACGGATACACACACAATACAAGTTCATTGACACGCCACGGCCGCATTTTCTCCTTTCAAAGGCGTTCGTACTTACCAATTGTCCAATTTTATGAGCTCCTCTGGTTTCTTTGTTTTCTGTTCAGCTTTTAGTTTAATTGCTTGTGGATATAACTGTAAAACACTGTCAAATTCTTTTGCATCTGCCTCCAGAAAGAAAGTAGACGTGTCTTTCGCGGTAGCCATTGTGAACGTTCTAAATGTACAACACTCTGCGTATTTAGTTTAGCTATAGCGCCGAACTCGACGCGGCGGCAGCACCTGGCCAACTGGGCGCCCTCTCCCCACTCGCCGCCATCTTGTGGAATGAACCTCGCAATGACGTTCGATATTATTATTCGAAATATGCTTATTTCTCGTGCATTTATGCTTAACAAAACCATTTACACAGCATAAAACATACAGAAATGCACCTAAAAGTTCGATTCACATAGCAAGATCTGGTATTTAAGTAGCTTAAGTCTAGATTGGAACAAAAAATATACTTACTCAACATCACAAGGTTATGTCGGTCGCACGGCGTGTCGAACGTCGGACATTTGTCTGGCCTCCACCCACAGGGAGAAACGGGATGGGAAAAAATAAATTCCATCTTGGTCTTCGAATTACAGCACCACTTCAAAATATCAAATTGATATTTGAAAAATTGGATATAAAATGAGCACAATCACGATAATGTTAGTCACGTCGGCCTCGGCGCACTATCAATTTCCTTAAACGTGACGCAACACACGACACCGTTCTACCGAAACGACTTTGGTAAACACGCATATTTTCCGTTGCATTGCAGTACACACTGAGCTCGGAGTAGTCATGAAGTAGTAACTAGCGGTGTACATAAGGCATTTAGGTAGTAGGACGTACATATCACCGGGGTGGAACGTCACACCAATCGGCTTTGTTGTTTCGAAAGATAGATCGCCATGTGCTCTGATCCCTCTTTCATTTAGGTGTATTATTGTTTATTCAATAGCTCGTAGTAATGTTGCGCTTATATTTTCTTTCATTGATTAGAATTATAGAGCGTTTGAACTGAACGAATCGTTGCCGCTTCTTTAACGATACATTTGGATGATTAACCGGGTGGATGAAAATGAATAGGGTAGTAGGTATACGTACTTACACATTGTTGCGTACAGAATTCCTTCCTAATTATTGGTTTGTAATAAGGAAAGTACAATGAATTAAAAAACTCTTAATTTTTGGCATTAATTTTTTTCTGGAATTTTCTAGAAAATAGAACCTAAACCGGACTAAGTTCTTAATGCTTTCGTAAGAACTGTTATATCTACTTACCACCTAGGTATTAAATAATGTACTTACCTAGGTACTTACATACCCATCTCCATCCTTCGAATAATTAATAACTTGATATAGGTGCTTAGGTACCTACTGTTATCATGAGATAGTTCCCTACCTTTTCAAACTTCTAATTATGTTTCAGTCTTGATAGAAGATTTTGATGAGGGTTTGACAATCTAAGTATAATTTTATTATAAAGCCTAAACTCGTCTTTAAGGTTGTCTTGGGAATGACGACGGCTTCATAACTCATACATAAATTAATATTTAAGTATGGGCAGTAGGTATATTTTCACATCTCTTTTTGCTTCAATACCCGTAGAAACCAATTTACTTAGGTACCTATAAATAAAGGTACATTTTATTCTTACCTACTTAATGCACCTACCTAATCTCGGGGAAGACATTTTTCGACCGCACATTATCCCAAATATCAGTACATACTTACCTACCTATTAGGATTAGGTATCCTAATTTACTATGGAGACTTAGCTCCACAGACATTTCTCTGCTTAGCTCTATACCTATTAAACCATCATTATTGTTAATACCTTAGAAGACATTACTTATTAGCTTGGATATTAAAAAGCCTAATGGGGATCAAGCCATCGATTAGTTATTAGCACTAATCTATAGCTATCGCTAATAAAATAACTATCAATGGTATTAGGTATAGGTAATAATGTATATATTATATTTGTAAAAAATTAGGAATCCAAACTATTCGGAATACCTTTTGACTATAAGTACTTACTTAAAGATGTAAATGAAATATAAAGTCCATCGTAAGCCATCATTAAAGTTCACTGCCCACTGGTATTTCGCATTTAGCAGTAATGGCAATAGGCTTCCATATGTGAAGAACAAAAATCTACTTTGTCTACGGAATGTACAATTTGAAATTTCTCCCAAAGAACATGAAGAACTCGTCTAAGTGCCCGTAGATAGAAACATACCTAACTTTTTTTTTTAATATTTTAAACCCAGAGTAGAACTTCGAAGTTAGCGAATCTTAGTAGGTAAGGTACACACCAGACACCACTGAGATAATGCAATTAGTGCAACTTTTTAGACACATAGCTGTAGTTGTGATATTTGACTACTGATAGTCTAAGACTTACCATGTCAATAAGTATTGTCTCTATATTGTGTATTAACATTTTTCTAAAGCAAAAGACATGCGATCTTCTAACAGTTGCTCAGACATTAGTGCGCTTTGTTTCAATGTTTGTAAGGGTCCCCAGCGATAAATATAGCTATCTTTAAAGTGTTAAATTTCTATTCTTTTCAAAATGAAAAGAAAGATAAAGTTACAACAGAATATGGGAATAAAGACATTGCTTTAGCCATTGAGCACGCCTCAGTTATTTAGCAGGTAAAACAGAAACCTATTTAGAATCTCTAGTTAATTTTCAACAGTTTATAACCATCAACTGTAATATTATACCTATGCATTACATTAGGTAGGTAGGTACCTACATTACATTTCGTAAATTGAAATATGGAATATCCACAGCCCAGTTGTAAGTATTGCAATTGACGTATGCGGTTAAGCACGGCTGCACACCGACAGCCTTTGGACAGGTGACCGCAGCGCATAAATAAAAGCCCTCTTCGCCCCAAACCTTTTGTTCTTTCCTGACATAAACTTACATATAAACATGATAACGTACCGGTACTTATTGATTAGATACGGCTTAATCCATAGCTGTTTTATGGTCATTTTACATTTTTGTATCCAGTCGAATTATATTTCTAGTCGTTTTAAGAAGTTAACTCACACTTCATGCAAAGCAATATACCTATTCGACTTCATAAAACATTGGCAACTTGTTTCTAGATTTTAGATAGGGTTCATCTTTCTTTAGCAAGTCAGCTAAATATCTCCAAATGAAATTCAGCCGTAGCACCGTATCATACAGATTCTATAAAATTCGCATTTTTTTAAATATATTCAATAATATAAGTATTAAAAATAGACGGGAGACAGGTCCGTTCGTCGAGAAATTTTAGGAGAGAAACCATAGCGGTTAAGGTTCTAGAAGGGCTTTTAGGCCTACTTCCATCACTTGATGTTTAAGAACAGAAGAAATAGGTAGGTACATAAGTACAAAAAAATTACTTCCAAGTCGATGAGGAATAAGTCTGTCTTAGCAATTTACAAATAAGCGGGCAAGTTTGAATTATGTGTAATAAACAAGTAATAAACCTTTTTTTTATAGCCAGCGAGGACCCGTTATTAGCTTTGTATAGTAGGTAGTAGGTACCTGCTGGTTGAAAGTTTTCAAATGAATAAAATGGCTGATAAGTTAGCTAAATACAGTAATTTTAAAATTCGACTCATCAGGGTTCAGGATAAGATCATAAGATGCTCCTTGACCTGTTTACCCGGCCATTACAGAAGACTAGCTACTGCCCGCAGCTGCGCTAGGATATCAGGTCAAAAGGTAACCCATGTGCTGTTCTGACATATAAGCTATATTTCTGCAAAGTTTTATCAAAATGCCTTTAGTCGATATTGCGTGGAGGAGTAACAAACAGCTAACCATCCACACGATCTTTCGTGTTTATTATAGTACCTAGTAGATACGATTGTATACAAAATACTATTCTGTTCTAATATCTTATAATATAAAAATGAATCACAAAATGTGTTGGTAAGCGCATAACTCAACAACGTCTGGACCAATTTGGCCAATTCTTTTTTTTAAATGTTCGTTGAAGTTCAAAGATGGTTTTTACGGCGAGAAGAATTCTAATAATTGCCGGAAAAACCCTAAAAACAGCCTTTTTCTTTTTTCCCATACAAACTTTTTCTAACTAAAACGTAGAGTCAATTTGTAATTTATTACTGCTGCATGAAGTTCAAATTCGCGTGCGCGTTGAAATACTTCTTTGTTTGATGGCAGTTTTGACAGGTTTCAGGACCTGAAGTCTCACTGCTGCCACCCAGCGGGCTTCATGTCAGAAGAAACCCATTGTTAATCTCTACTTAATATTATAAATTCGAAATTGTGTATGTATGATTGTGTGTACCGTTTTCACGCTAAAACGGCTGAACCAATATTGTAGAATTTTAATATAGAGATACATAATATTGGACCATGGAGACGGATATAGGCTACCATAAGTTGTAAAACTTAAACTGGGAGGGATTGTAGGGAGGGTAGAAGTTTGTACGGCACAAATTTACCTCTTGGAAGTAAGAACGCATGCGCTGATAATTGAGTGCTGCGCATGTGCTATCGCATATCTGTCAGTACCTACTCATATCACGTCATACATTATGTCATATTGTGCACGTTGATTAAATTGTTCGCATATCTATACTAATATAATAAAGCGGCAGAGTTTGTTTGTTTATTTGAACGCGCTAATCTCAGGAACTACCGGTCGGATCTGAAAAATTATTTTTGTATACGATAGCGCAGTTATTCCGGAAGGCTATAGGCTATATAACATAACGCTTCGACCCTTTGGGGCCGGGCAAAAGGCTAAAAAGGCTCAAAGATAATGTCGGCTAATCTCAGGAACTAGCAGTCGGATTTTAAAAATTGTTATTGCCTAAGCCTATATAAAATTACGACACAACTTTTAGGGACCAGACAAAAATAATAAAATGGTCAAACGAGAAGGGTTGGGTCAAAGGCAAAAAAAGGCTAAACGAATAGGATACAATCTATATGGGTATCGTTTTCGAGATTTTCAGGACGCTGATAATATGAAATTTATTTAGTGATCCAAGATGGCGGACGGGAAATTCAAGATGGCGGATGAGAAAATTTAAAAAATCAATATGGGTATCGCCTTCGATATTTTAAGGGGTGGGGAATCGAAATACAACATCTATTTCATGATCAAAGATGGCGGATGGGAAATCAAAGATGGCGGATGGGAAAATTTAAAAAAATCAATATTGGTATCGTCTGCGATGTTAAAAGGGATGGAGAATCCAAATACAACATCTGTTTCGTGATTCAAGATGGTGGATGGGAAAGCAAATATGGCAGATGGGAACAATTTAAAAAATCAATATGGTATCGTCTCTGATGATTTAAGGGATGGAGAATTTAAATACAACATCTACTTCGTGATCAAAGATGGCGGACGGATTTTTTTTTAAAGTCGATATGGGTATCGTCACCGATATTTTAAGGAATGGGGAATTCAAAAACACCATCTATTTCGTGATCAAAGATGGCGGATGGGAAATTAAAAAAAAATCTGTATGGGTATCCTCTCCGATGTTAAGAGGGATGGAGAATCCAAATACAACATCTATTTCGTGATCAAAGATGGTGGATAGGAAATCAAAGATGGCGGACGGGATTTTTTTAAAGTCAATACTTATATGAGTATCGTCTCCGATATTTTAAGGAATGGGGAATTCAAAAACACCATCTATTTCGTGATCAAAGATGGCGGATGGGTTTTTTTTTAAAATCAATATGGGTATCGTCTCCGATGTTTAAAGGTATGGGTAATCCAAATACAACATCTGTTTCGTGATCAAAGATGGCGGATAGTAAATCAAAGATGGCGGACGGGTTTTTTTTTTAAAGTCGAGCGTTATGTTATATTCCCCATTCCTTAAAATATCGGAGACGATACCCATGTATCGTCTCCGATATTTTAAGGAATGGGGAATTCAATATTATATAAAAATCTATGTTTGTTTGTTCATCATTTATAGACTCTGAAATGATAAGAGATTAAAAGCGCTATGACAATGGTCTTTGGAAAAGGGGCTTGCAAAAAAAGGGAATTAAATAAAAACTGTTAAAAAAGCGATACGGAGTTCGCTGGGTCAGCTAGTACAGTCATAAAAAAATCAAACGTTCTATCTTATACTTACGGCACAGTGTCTAAATTATACTGTGCTTACGGCATTGACGAAGCATCTAATCATTTAAATCTCGAGCTATTACAAAAGCCATACCTTCGTATTCTTTTATAACTTGTTGAGCGCCCGTTTAATAAAGCCGGCTTCCCCCAGTGTGTAATTTTGCGGACGGACGTGCCGGCACCTTTGAAGACACTCCGTTAATATTAAAGTCGGTTAACTTCAAAGGTGCCAAGCGTGTTTGTCAGCAAAACCACGCACCGTGGGAAGCAGCCTTTATAGTATTCTACATTGAATATAGTTATATCCTTTTATCAAATTTAGCTATAGGTAGGTACTATGCGTATGATAAAAAATAAGCTGAACAATTATAAATATAATGATGTTAAAAAATAAGTAAGTGTGTTATAGTAGACACAATATACCACTACATATAACATACACTTACGACGGTAATATTAATGATAGCTATACTCTCTGCATGTGAGTAGCACAATGCCAAATAACTAAGCAGTAGGTAATTAGTACTCCAACTAATATGTAACGTCTGTTTATGAACAAATTGATACAACGTTAATTTCACATGACATGGCAGACAATTACCTACTCCATTAATCAGATGCCGCGCGTACGAGAAACATTTGCGAACATCCTGTAGCGTCGCAAACCAAGTAAATTACTGTAACTGCCAAACGACAGATGGTAAATAAATTATTTCCTTTAAACTTATTTAAGAACAAGAACAAAAATATTAAACAATGCCAGAAACAAAGAAAATACTATAAATAAAAAATCCTTTACCAAAAGCGTTAAACATCGAAATTCATAGATAACAAAACGGCTCGGCAGTACATTATTTAGCGAGGCACACGGACTTAACGATAATACAGTATCGTCGCCCTTTACGATGGGATATTTCGAACAAAATATGGCTTCAATAGGGTGTCGGTTGAATGCGGGGATACAAACGGCCCCTAAAAGTAGTGAACGTTGGAGGGTTTGGCCGGGCGCACAAAAAGTACGAAGGGACTGAACGCCGAGCCGAGGGTTCGGCGCGGTTTAATTTTTTATGTTTAAACTGGGACTGGGATGCCTGTCGTGTGTAGGTATCGTATCCGATAAACGGACAGGCTGCCTGCTGGGACCGGGCCCGGCGAAAATACAACGTGCGCAAATAAATTTTATAAAATAAATGAAACAACAATTCTAACTACAACGTATTCGCATTCCTAAACAATTTATACTTACTAACACATTTTTGAAACCACGTAATTTTTAATTATTGTAATGATACTACAGAAACATTAATAATAATGTTTACTGCACAAATAGGTACATAGTTAATTAATTGTAGCAATTTTTCGCGGGTTGACGAAATTTCATTATTCATAGAATGCTGCCGGTTCCATAGCAACCGGCTTTTAAATATGTGTTTAGATGTAGATACCTTTAAAAAGTATAATAATGAATGCGTATGCAGATATCTGAAATGAAAACCATTTATTTGTCTAATTGTTATTCAATGTTTTATGCTCAAATGCGCGCTTGGTGTACCTACTAGTCGCCTCGCCGCTTGACACTGCACCGCGTATTGTGGGTTCAATCCTGACGACAACACTTTATGTGATCGATAAATCGATTTTAATGTTGAATGAATGTTTGTGAAATTCCCGCGACATAGGTTTGATTTTTACTGCGGGAGTTGCCTTTAAAAAGAATGCATAAAGATTGGTAGGTACAACAGATAAACCTGCTTTCATAATTTTATTAGATTTACAAGTTGGCAGGTATAATAATAATCTGAATGACTTAGTAGGTATTGACGCGTATCCCCACGCTTTATTCACTCAATTAAAAACAAAAATAAATATACGTAAGGTAAATATTTTACCGATGTGGAAAGGAATGCCTGGAAATAATTATAATTGTCTGTGCCGGTTAATATTCATTCGGTCATAGGTGGCGACAAGAATAAACAATAAACAGATATGACACATCGAACTGGCATATTGATGTACTGCCTACTGCCGTTGTAAGCTGAATAGCGGGAAATAAAATTGGGTGCGTCACCGCGGTATGTTGACAGGCCACTTGTCCGCGTTCCTGGAAAGCGCGCGTTGATGTATCGCTCGGCCGCATCCTGCACTTCGGATATTTTATTTAAAATGAACACTATTATATATCAAGTATCAGAAACACGTGACTTGTATAAAAACATGAAAAGTACTTTCGTACCTCGTTAAATATTGCTAAAGTAGGTTACAAACATTATACGAAAATGCTACGCAGCTTTCGTTTTTAAATTACGTACGAAAGTACCTATGTATCAGCCTAGCGTTGTACTTATTATCGGATCGGCGTAGAACGATTAACTGACTACGCTGAACGGCTACGGTTATCACGGTGATATTAAATGGCTGTATTAGGTATACTCCCACACGATATCACCATCTACCTATGCAATGAAAGTATCTTAACGGGCGTTCGATATCTTTGAACACTTGAGATACTGGGTATTTAAGTAGGTATACCTACTTTTTACGTTCTTACTGTGATATTTTTTTTACAATTATACGTTTTAGTGGATTTTGTAACTACCTAGACCTAATCAATAATAATTTTAACACTACTTACTTGATGAACAAACAAAAACTTAAAGATGCTATTGTTTAGGTTCTTTAATGGAAGACGCTCTCGAATGCTTACAATAATATAAAACTAGAACAAAGATTATCAACTCCAACTCCAAAATATATCTCATCAAAATCATTTGTTCGTATCCAACTATCAAACATAGTTTCTAAGAACGAGCTTTGCCTTATTAGTATGCTAAAGTAAGAAAAACACCGCAGTCGGAATTAAAATTGTTTCTCCTTTTTGCTCCAAGGTCAGTGAGTTGTGACTTGTGATAATCACAACGTGCTCCGTGGCGCGGTCGGTCGCCGCGATACGGAGAAACGAGATATTTTTGTAACCACACGATACGCTTTGTAATAAACCCACCTCTAGCGCCATCTGTTACAAAACTCTTGTACTAATTATCAACGAGTGACTTGCCGCTTATTTTTAAAGCGTATCATTAGATACGGATTAATTTAAAATGGAATTTATGGAATACATTAGATGGGCTTATTGTAAATAAAAACAACGCTAAGAATAGATCTGAAATACCAAAATAATAAATATGCGTAACTATGCTGTTAGTACGTTGTAATAAAGCCGAATCGCGAGTTTTATCTTATCAAATTGAAATAGCTCAGGACGACAATATTGCTGATATGCACTACGATAACAAATATAATTCACAGTCATTATTTTGACACGATATGATGACGAAAATGTTATATATTATCATAATTATCGGCCTTTGAAATTAGACGTAAAACCTGTATATGACACCACCCTTCTTGCACATCTATCGTTACAAAGTAAAATACCTACTCACTCATACTCATCAGTCAAATCTTATTGCTTTGCACTTTGTAGTGTTACAAATTGTAAGTTGGCCTTTTTAAAAAGATGTTTCAAGTAGGTTTATCGGTATTAATATCACTGTAGCACTCTCAGTCTCTTGGCTCTCTTGACTTGTCGTTCCGTCGTTCGTAACAGAGCAGCAAAGTAAAGCAACTTTGGCAGAGGACACCAGGATGGTTGACAGCGTGTTGTGAACTTTACATCAGTGTCACAGTGTTTCAGTATGTTTTTTTTTTATGTTAATAGGCGGCAAACGAGCAGACGGATTGCCTGATGGTAAGCAATTACATTTACCGCCGCCCATGGACTCGAGCAACACCACAGGAGTCACAAGTGTGTTGCCGCCTCTTGGGGTTGGGAATGGGGATAGGATGAGGAGTGGGATGAGGGAGAAGGAATAGGGGATAGGGCCGCCGGCTTTCTCACTCACCGAACGAAACGCAACAGTTTAGGTAACGTTACTTTACGTCGATTTTCTGTGAGAGGGTAGTACTTCCCCGGTCGAGTTGGCCCATTCATGCTGAAATCAGCAAGGCTCTACTACCTATAAAACTGTCGGTCCCGTTTCTTGTCACAGGACAAGAGCTCTTGTTGGAGGTCTTTGGCCACAAACACGAAAATGAAATGGGTGATTTTAATCCCATCACTTATACACTGCCTACGATGATAATATTATAATAACCTTATAATGATACGGAGCGGAGGATTAGGTACAAGGTTTCAAGGACTTACATTATAAAATCTAAAATCATTAAAAGGGCAAGTCAGACGTCGTTTCGATTTGGTATTTCTTTTTTATAGCCGGTTGCCATGTTGTTATCATTTATCATAAACCGTCAATTGACTAGCAAATGATAGCTTTTCCCTTTCAACACTTATTATGAATTCGTTTTCACGTACCTACGTGCATAATGTGTATGTGATACGGTTTTCACATTCATAAGCATTTTATTAAGCTACATCTTTTATTTATAGCCGCCGTAGGACTCACAGGTCATCTACTATCATGAATAAGCGGTGGGTACATATTATTAATATAAAACAGGTTATTCAAGTGTAATTAGTCGGCTAAGTTTAAATTAATTCTTAATTACTTGTAACATGTGCCCTAAAATGTACAATAAGAATGGCTAACACTTTAAATTAAAAACATAAAATATAAAAGAAAGAATATATACTTAAAAGTATAAAATGTATTGACATTGTTAATATGGCACACCTTGAACCATGGTTCACGGTGTGCCATATTATTATGGCATAGGGCTCCTCTAACAATTTTCCTGCTCCCTGTTTGCGCACAAAACGGTCAAAATCGGCTACCTCTACTTTTCATTTCTGCAGCGAAGCATAATATAATGTCCACTTGTCCAGTCTACCACCATTTATGTTGATCTATGCGTGCCAGGACGTCTGTTGTTGTTTTGTGCCTGACCTGATGTCTCATGTCTGTAGATTGTCTATTACTTTTAAGCCTAGCATGTTTCTTTCCTATTCTTAATTACCTACTTAGTTGCATTTATACTTAAATGAGTCGTTGCCTATTAGAGTCAGGAGTTGGCGAGCAAGCCATAAATGCCAAGTAATTAGGTAACTAATAGGTGCTAAACATGAGTGCACCGCACCTTTGAAGTTATAGCGCGAGTACGTGGGTTTCTGCACGTAGGAAATATCATAACAGTCCCTTTGCCTTACAATCGGTTGATGTCCGGCACAACCTCTACCTAATTTTAAAGCGCTATAAAATAAAAGACGTCATAGGTAGGTACCTACTTAAGTTCGTGAATCGTGTCACGGTATTCAAATTGTTAGGAAAAGTGACACATGGCTATTTGACGACCAGTCTGTGACTGAAATACTGCCTGTGTGAAATCGTGAATTAAGATTAATTCCGTTAGGCATTGAACAATTGGTTTTCCCATCGATGGCCGCGATTGTTGATGAATGATGACAGAGGTACAATAATACCCGCAGTAGGTATATACGTACCGATGTGCTTAAACTTATACATCTATTCATTAGTAAATCCTAGGCGATTTATAAATATTTAAACTAAAGCAATATCCATGTTTGCAGGTCAAATCCAAAAAGTGACGCAGGATTATTTTACTTTGACTTTAAACGGCTTACGACCGTTCAAACGACTTCAATGGGTTACTATTTAACTACCCTTATTAGTTGGAACGTCGTTTTCACTATTTTCATCATATTTTTCCTCTTTTTACTCCTTCATATAATTTAAAAATAACGTTACATTCTGCGTCTGTCTGTCTTTGATCTTAGGAAGATCTCTAGGATCTCTAGACACTCGCTGTCTGTATGTAAACTTAGAGCTTCCTAACTAGATATCCAATAAAATTTGATACAAATTTTCTATCAAGTATGTACCTAGGTTTGCGTGGTTTGTATCTATCTCAGAAGTACATCAGGCTGTTACATATTATATCATTATATGTATTTATATAAAATCCAGTAAACCTACGCGAATTTTAACTAATGGGAATATCTTTAAGACCCTCAAAATCATCACCATCATCGTACTAGGCGGATTCGTCCAAGACTTTCGCCTCGGACTTTCATGGAGTCCGCTTTCTTGTCTAACCTGGTTGATACGACCTCTGTATCCTAAACGGATAACGATATTCCAAGGGATTTTAAGTGCTTTTAAGAAGATTTTGATACCTGAATAATTATCACAATATAACTTATACAGTCTAGGTATACGGTACTTTTGCTTTTAGTCGGTTAAGGGTTCTCCGATCAACAGAGTCTTACGGCCGGTTTCTGAATTAAGAATTTCAGCTTTCATCAGTTGAAAAATTCTGAACTAGTTGAAGTCAACTTAAGTTTTTTCTGTTTCACAGGTCAGAGTGATATTTTTTCAAAGCACTTTCAACTGAGTTTTCTTCAAATCATGAATAACTTAAACCGAACAATACTAGTACGTTCCGATACAAGTAAAAAAACCGGTACTAATCATAAATTCGTATTAATTAACATTTTACAAAGAAGCACACTTGTCAGTTAATTATTTTTATACGGAAACAAATAAAAAGTCGAAATAAAGTTGTATTTAAAATTATTTCAACGATTATTTTATTTTAATGAACAGTTTGTTGAATTTGTTCAATTCGGATTTTAGTGAAAACGGAACGTGTATGTTATGTCAAAGTCAGTTTGTTTTATTTTTAATACAAAATATTTGTGGCCAGGTATATTTGAATATTATAATTCTATATACCTCCATGGTGGCCACCATGGAGGTATATAGAATTATACCTCCATGGAGGCCACAGCGTAATTATTTGGATTGATTTAACACGGAAATCTCTTATTTATATTTTCCAACCCTTCAATTTGTTCCTAATAATGTTGTAATCTATTTTTTCCAAATATTGAATAGTCTTTGAACCTTTTTTCTATAAATTCTGTTTAACGACCTTCTTGTTGTGTAGACGTCAGTATGACGTAACCGCTGCTTAGCAACCGTAGTGTGGACAGTTTGACATACTGGCTGTCATATTACTCGTGATCACGGGTTAAAAGACTAAAGTTGTATAATTAATTTTTTCTCAATTAATCAGGGCTAAGTGAGGTTTGACAAATGTCAAATGTTTTCAGAAACGCGAATATAGAGTTGATTTGGAGTTGATCATGAGTTGATCATATGTTGTGTCAAATTTTGGATTTTACAAGCACAAATACTCAAAATGTGTCAAAACAATTTTTTGTGAAACAGAAAATTGAATAAGTAGTATATAATGAGTGTTTAAATTGTTCTCAACGCAAAATTCTCAATTCAGAAACCGGCCGTTATACGGCCGGTTTCTGAATTGAGAATTTCGCGTTGAGAACAATTTAAACACTAATTATATACCACTTAATCAATTTTCTGTTTCACAAAAAAATGTTTTGATACCTTTTGAGTATTTGTGCTTGTAAAATCTTAAATTTGACACAACATAATATGATCAATTCATGATCAACTCCATATCAACTCTATATTCGCGTTTCTGAAAACATTTGACATTTGTCAAACCTCACTTAGCACTGATAAATTGAGAAAAAAATAATTACACTACTTTGGTCTTTTAACCCGTGATCACGAGTAATATGACAGCCAGTATGTCAAAATGTCCACACTACCGTTGCCAAGCAGCGGCTACGTCTATACTGACGTCTACACAACAAGAAGGCCGTTAAACAGAATTTATAGAAAAAAGGTTCAAAGCCTATTCAATATTTGGAACAAATAGATTACAACATTATTAGGAACAAATCGAAGGGATAGAAAATATAAATAAAAGATTTCCGTGTTAAATTAATCCAAATAATTACGCTGTGGCCTCCAAGGAGGTATAATTCTATATACCTCCATGGTGGCCACCATGGAGGTATATAGAATTATACCTCAAATATACCTGGCCACAAATATTTTGTATTAAAAATAAAACAAACTGACTTTGACATAACATACACGTTCCGTTTTCACTAAGATACCGAATTGAACAAATTCAACAAACTATTCATTAAAATAAAATAAACGTTGAAATAATTTTAAATACAACTTTATTTCGACTTTTTATTTGGTTCCGTATGAAAATAATTAACTGACAAGTGTGCTTCTTTGTAAAATGTTAATTAATACGAATTTATGGTTAGTACCGGTTTTTTTACTTGTATTGGAACGTACTAGTGTTGTTTGGTTTAATTTATTCATGATTTGAAGAAAACTCAAATGAAAGTGCTTTGAAAAAATATCACTCTGACCTGTGAAACAGAAAAAACTCAAGTTGACTTCAACTAGTTCCGAAATTTTCAACTGATGTAAGCTGAAATTCTCAATTCAGAAACCGGCCGTTAGTCTGTTAATTGATATTTGCCTCGGGGTTCCGAAATTCACGTGCAAATGTCACGTTGCTTCCTGAGCGTATTATCACTCGTTTTACCTGGGGTTACTTTTACCATCAATCTAATAAGGTAGGTATATACAGGATAGGTATGTCAAGTTTCTGAATCTTACTCATAAGAATTTAATTTGATTTTGTCCGAAATGAAAAGTTTTACTTCTCGACATTAAACCAGAAGTAGAATTATCGACTAGTCTGGCCAGCGTGGTATATCATGTTCCGCCAATTGGGGAAAGCAGACAGGAGTATGTGACTATCCTCTACAGGAGTTGGGGACCTACACATTAAAACTAATACGGTGTCTGTCGACGTCCCGCAACCCGCAACGGCAGGATCACGCGATTATTGGCATTTCCTGGGTTGTACCTGTACGTAAGTTAGTAGATTTTACACAAACCTTGTAATAAAACTTAGGTCCAATAAAACCCTCCTTGACAAAATAATTTTCAATAAAATATATCTACTTTTATTACTTGGCTGCAAACTTGTTATAGTTAGGAGTGTAATCACCAGTTAGAAAGGTAAATTCAAACGCGTTGCTAGGGGTATATCTTTGTAGGTAGAGGTTGGTACCTGCTCGTTTGTAGAGGATTTCGGTCGAAGGGGCGCTTTTACAAGCAGAGGGTTCGCGGGCCGACGGGCCTCGAATCTGTCATCTTTGCTAAACAAAGCGTTCCTTTTGTAAAAGCTACGTCGGGTATAATACCTTAGTTGAATTCATTATGTTCCGTATTTTGCGTCAGTAATTGTTTAACATTTAGAATAAATGGATAGTGTAGTATTGTACCTATAGGTAAGGATTGTATCTTAGCTTCTATTTTACAAAAAGAAAGATAAATTAGGTTTCCGTTATAGTTGTAATTTAGGTAGACAATGCGTTTCAAGTTACTAGGTAGGTACCTATTTGATTTCAAAAGCTTTTCAATTGCTTGTAAAGTTTTTTGCGTTGTGGAGCGAGAGTAAGTTATTTCTTACGCAGGACACGAAATCAATAGGTCCCTACACTGGAAGTGTCTGAAATTTTAAAATCTTTCGCTTTTATGAGTGTAAGTAATAAGTAGCAACAAAAGTGACGAGATAAATCTAAAAGTAGCTACAAGACCTATCATAATACGTTTATCAGTTTACTCATATAAAAATATCTGAGCTAAAAATATCGCGTGATTGATAAACTTGTAAGGAAGCACGCTAGCACACTACACGAGGTTTCAAATACGACTAAATACCTACATATGTACAGTAGTGGTCAATTTACGTCAACTAAATTACGCGGTACACTTCATTGAAGTTTCGCTAAACCCGTTTCTTGAATGAAATGACGTCACACGGTTGTAGATAGTTATACGTATAAACAGCTGTGTACCTATAGTATAGATTATTGGGTTCTTTCTTTTGCGTCAGATGCGAGTGGGATATTCAACAATGGCACGGACTGGCGCGCGTGCCGCGTCGCTGTCGTGTCGTCAACGTGCCGTTGTCGTTTTCACTTGGTTGTGATATCTATGAATTCCGGAACTTATGGCAAGCTAAATTGTGTACCTATCGGTATTGGTGCTGTAGAGTTTGAAGAACATAGAAAGTTCAGATACAAGTAGGTAGGTAAATCGACGAATCAGACCAAAATGTAAGTA
The DNA here is from genome assembly GCA_944739405.2 of Euclidia mi. Taxonomy (NCBI): domain Eukaryota; kingdom Metazoa; phylum Arthropoda; class Insecta; order Lepidoptera; family Erebidae; genus Euclidia; species Euclidia mi. Next base: position 84,656,118 of record OX123182.2, on the reverse strand, counting down.
CGTACCTACCTACCTACTTAATTACCTAATTCTCCAACAACGCTAGCTATATCTAGTCACAGATCTAGTTATGTATTTAAGATAGGTACTTACCTACCTACTATACGTAGGTACCTTTCTTGTAAGTAGGTACCTAAATGATAGCTAGATTGATCAAAGTAATGGAATCTAGGTAGGTACCTACCTAGAATCCACTAAAAGTGCTACTTAATAAAATCGAAAGGTCTCAGCTTTACTGTCTTATATAATAATAATTAATATACCTACTTAATGTAGGTAGAACTGGACCAACGTCATTAAAACATTATCTTGCATAATATTTTAATTAACGCATTAGCGATAAAGATTACGAAGACCAACTTAACTATAGAACATTACCTACCTAATTCATTTTTAAACGCCAGCGATAACGACACGACATGATTAATATTAGGCGTCTTGAGAATAGCCCGTCAACTGGCCTGCTGAATAGAATAGTCAGAAGTACATAGTCACAACTCGGTAGCGATGTGAGGCGGACGCTACACCCTCGTTGCCACTCGCCTCGCGCTCTTTCGCGCCGCGGCTCATTGCTACACCGCGAATTTGGGCCAAGCACAAATATACCTATCCCTTACCCACCCACGTGTTACCCATATACCCGTCTCTTTCGGTTATTTTCTCTCTCGGCCCGCGTTATTATACAGTCATTTATGTAATAAGTTCAATGTTTACATTGCGTCTATCAGGTGATGAATGAAAATACGGTTAAAATTGCGAAATAATGCTATAAATCTTCGATGCTGGTGCAGTTTCTGGCGATTTTATAGGTGGGTAATAAATATAATATAACACTATTGCTAGAACATAAGCCTAATGTCAATTATTTCCTATACCTATGTAAGTATACCTAGGTACTATTAGAAAGTCTTCGAGTTCCGGACAAACAAGCTCAGTGTTTTGGGTACATGAGTCTTAGATATTGATCCAATTCTTGTTATTACAAAAAGCAGCGTTGCCAAATCCATCGGAGTTTCGAGTCGAAACCTTTTGACTTTGAATGTTCTATCCGTCTTCTTCTTTTGCCTGCTCTGTTCCCATATTACTTGGGATCGGCACAGAATGTCTTTCGCTCATTATATCCTATCAGCGGTCATCTGATTATTCACTCCCTTATCATTCATGTCATCCTTCACACAAGTATCTATCAAGTTAGTAGCAATTTACATTTCAACATCGGTAACACTAATGACATCACAATTACATAACAACATTACCTTACCTACTTACTTTCCTAACATAATAATTTAATTATGGATGAATTACGACTTACAAGTATTATAGGCTGTCATAAAAATAACAATTTTCACTTTACGGCCTTCAAATTGAATATCAAATTTTGGCTGTGAGCAGAATGTAAGATTTGGACATTATCGTTCCGAAAATTATCTGATTTGAATAAAAATAATAAACCAAAGACAGTATTACCATTTCAATATCATGATAAAAATTAGGCCATTGAGTTTAGTCAATTATCATTTTTATCATCAATGGTCAACATTATCTTGAACATTATTCTTTTGTATTAGAAGATATTCACTTATCTTGTCCTCACATGTTTTTTATTTACAATAAGATTCTTATAAATACCATGTTTAATATTTTATCTTATTGGTTTTTGACTTCGTCAAAATACAATTTTCTTGACGCTTATTATAATTTATTTAAATAGAAATACAATCAGTTCCGTCAACTACATCATTGCATAGGCTAACGACATTTTGTAAGTTAAACGAAGTACTTCTATTATAATGAAATAACATCTTTATCCACAAGTTGCTAAGTACCTCTCTGGCTATAGGTAGCAGAGTAAATGTAAGAAAAATAAATACACATCATTGACATCATCAAAGGAAACGTGTGAGCTGATCATCATAACAAAAGTCTTGTCACAATCACAATCGACGGAAAACGCATGTTGCCGGCGCTTGGTCAATAATCAATACCAGGGACTTGGCTGCCAATGCTGCCATTTATGTTAGTTCAAAACTGACATTCAATTGGCAGACATGTTCTGTGGGAAAGACAGCTCTTGAATTATGTATTTTACGAAATTTTACTGGTTCGGTCGGTGTAGGTACAATAGCTTCTTTGAAACATTTATTCAAACAATCTAAGTATTTGTTCTTTTGAGAAGACAACAACAATTGAGCAGAAATATTGGATGCGTGTTAGTCAACTGAAAAATATTACTTTTATAACTGTAGTCTTTTTTTTATAAACAGTAATGTAAAGATGTAAATAAGGCATATATATGTCAATGAGATAAGGTTTCCAATATCACTGAAAATCGAAAATCATTCCACATACCTAATTAAAGAACGAAAAGCGTATAAAATCAAATTTCACCCCACATACTAACTACAAAGACAAGTTAATAAAAGCTTGTAATTAGAAGCAGGGAGACTCGTGGCCTCCTTTCTGCTCGGAAGCCGTATTTGATGAATTAGTCGGCAATTACAGTGATTCAATTTGTTGGTAGAGTGAAGTTCTTTCAATGTTTGTTTTGAGGAAGCTCCTTCCCAAAGCCACATTTCGGCAAAATCCGCCAAAATATTCGACAATTGATGTAACCTGTAATAGAATATTCGCAGTCCTCCAATTATAATCTCTCTGACACCATTCTATTTTAAGTTCAATTGAGATATTTCCATTGGAAAATCTTAATCGCTTCTGAGGCACAACTAATAAAATTTCACGAAAATTACGCTCGGTGTTAGGTTTGCGTTTACGCTTGGTAGGTACCTACTTACCAAGTAAAACAAAGATTATACAGTTATACTAGAAATAAAATATAGAGTGAATAAAAGTAAAATATAGAGGTTGTTACTGCCCCATACATCCACACCACAGAAAGAGACAGTACGCCAGTCGATCACAGAGATAGCGCCACACATAATCACCATAACAAATGGATTGTACGCCGATGTTTCGATAAAGATAGATTACCCCATGTTTCTGTTTGACAGGGTTCGTAAATGGCTTTTAACGTTCTATAACTATACGTTTTCGTGTGTTTAATTTGTTTTACGTGGCGCTGCGTGTATACAAGAGTAATTACGAGTTTATTCTAAAAAAGTGGCAGTAAACTCAGAGCATAATTTGGTAATACCACAGTATAAAGACATACAGTAGTTTGACGCCTTTGATCTCGTAGAAAAAGCCGACAACGTCTAGACAAGGGTAAGTAGGCTAGGGCTGCCACATGTAAAAAATACCTACTTATTCAAACACCGTCTATTTATTTTAGAAATATATTACAATTGCTACGCTACATGAATACTATAGTGTAAATCACTTATCTATACATATAAATAAAATTGGAGTGTCTATATTAAAATAACAGCTTTTTACTAAATGCATATGGATGTATACACGGTACATACACCGAAATGACATTTTTTACAAATTTTGTCTGTCTGTTCTGTTTTCGCTAATCTCTGGGACAGCTGGACCTATTTTGACAGGACTCTCACTGGCCTGATGTACCAAGGAGTAACTTAGGCTAAAAATTTATCGGGTACGCGAAGAAGTTCCCTCAGGACGCGAGTGAAACCGTGGGAAACAGCTAGTTTATTATACCTATTACAATAATTAACGATAAATAATTATTATAAAACCACGTTGCATTTTTCGTGCGTTTAGATTTGCATACAACGTGTCTATTGGAGTAAATTTTAATACTGGCTGTTTATATGGATACTGGCCGTATCATGTTTATAATCTTTATCCGTGGTTTTTTGAATTCAAACATTAGTTGTCTTCTTGTAATGTCTTCTTGTAGATTTTTTATTCTTGAGCACGCTCTACACTACTCGCGAAGTTGCTTCGACGAAGTACTCGTCTAAGTTGACCGAAGTTCGAACTATGTGACTACACACTCGAGCAACCTCGCGAGGAGCTCAGTCGCCCGGCCACAGAACACTATATTCTCACCAGAAGAACGTAGGGTTTATATTCGAACTTCGTAACTTCGGGCCCTTTGACTCGGGCGCAAAAATCGACAACGTCCCGAAGTCGGCCGAGGCGAGGTAAAGTTGGACGAGGTAAGCCGAAGTGCCTGTCCACACTATCGTATTCGCTCAACTTCGCGAGTAGTGTAGAGCGTGCTTTGTTTTGTGTCGCTTTCTGTGCAGTATGAATAAATAACATTTATTTTGTACAAGAAGAAGTCTTGTTTATTTTTACCATCGAACAGGTTATGGGCCCAGTTCGACGCGAGTGAATATATAAACAAAGAGTAGCATTGGCAATAGAAAACAGAAGTGTCAAAACAAAAATCGTGAAAATGGAGTTTGGAAAATCCATGAATGTGGAAAAATTCGATGGAACGAATTTTAAACGATGGAAATTCCAAATTAAGTGTGCACTGCGTGCCAGAGGCTTGGATATCAACACGCCTAAATCCGAAAACGATGTTACTCAGTGGAACAAGGATGACGGTATGGCTATGTTTATTATAACCTCCGCAATGGATCTGAAGCATATTGCACTTATAGAGAATTGCGAAACAACACTCGAAGTGATGAGTAAACTAGTCTATTTTCGAGCAAAAATCAGAAATGAATAAAATGATGTTGCATGAACGTTTTTATCAATATAGAATGTCATCTTCTGACAATATCGCTCAACATATTGCGAAAGTTGAAAGTTTAGCAAAGCAATTGAAAGAAAATGCAGAGCAAATAAGTGATACTGCTATTATCACAAAAATTTTGAGCACTTTACCACCTAAATACAGATCTTTGCGACAAGCCTGGATATCTCTTGATCCCTATGAAGAGGCTAGTTTGAACGTAGAAGATGAAAATGAAACTGCTTTAATGGTGGCTAAGCAAAACTCAAAAAGTATTTTTCTTTAAAAAAACAAACTAATGTGACAGATGATACCTTTGTATGTTACAAATGCGGGAATCGTGGTCATTTTGCAAAAGAATGTAAAGCTCCTAAACAGAAGCAAACTAAAGGCGAAAATTTTGCTTTCAATGTTGTAAAGTTTGAATGGAATGACAATAATTGGATATTAGACAGCGGTGCCTCAGCTCACATGTCTTATCAGAAAGAAAATTTTGCAGAATTATGAGTACCTACACAGGATCAGTACTGAAATTGGGCAACCAAGAATCTGTGGAAGTGGTTGGCCAAGGAAGCGTATGGATTGAAAGGTGTGTCAATGGTCAGTGGGAGAAAAGTATTCTCAAGGATGTTCTCTATGTACCGAAACTTAGAAGAAACTTATTTTCTGAAGGAGTGGTGATGAGACACGGATACACAATTGTAAAGAAAAACACTGACGCATTAATTTATAAAGACAATCAAATAGTGATGTGTGGAACTTTATTAAATAACAATCTTTATGTGTTAAAAATGAAAACAGTTGTCAATACAGTGTGTAATATAGTGCAAAAGTTAGACATTAAAACATGGCATGAACGTCTGGGACATTTAAACATTAAAGAAATACAGAAAATGTGCAAAAACAATTTGATTACAGGTGTCGACATATCAGATTGTACAACAGAGGATCACTACAACCAGGTGATGTTGTCTTTAGTGATGTTTGTGGACCTTTTCACGTGCCATCAGTTAAAGGTATGAAATACTTCGTTATTTTTAAAGATGCTGCAACAAGTTTTAGGCATGTGTATTTTATAAAGAACAAATGTGATGTTCTCGAATGTTTTAAGAAATACAATGCTAAAATTAAAAACTTATTCATGCATGGTGTATGCACTTTACATACGGATAATGGTGGAGAGTATACAAGCAGAGCGTTTAAGGAATATGTAGACAGTGTAGGTATTACTCAAGAGTTCACTGCCCCCTACACACCGGAACAAAATGGTCGTGCTGAAAGAGAAATAAGGACAATAGTAGAAAGTGCTCGATCAATGCTTTATGCTCGTAATGTATCACTGAATCTTTGGGCAGAAGCAGTAAATTGTGCTGTGTATCTATTGAACCGTACGTCCTCCAGTCAGACACCTGATGTTACACCTATGGAATTGTGGAGTGGTGTAAAACCAAGCTTAGATCATCTAAGGATATTTGGATGTGAAGGATATGTTCATGTACCAGATCAGCTGAGAAAGAAGCTTGATAGTAAAAGTCGTAAAATGATGTTAGTTGGTTATGACAACACTAACTATAGAATGTATGACCGAATAGCGAAAAGAATAACAATATCAAGAAATGTAATTTTTGATGAACATAAGAACCCTGAATTTAGAAGAAATGGAGCTCAAATTTTCATTGGTGATGATAATAATTATGTTGTTTATGATGAACATCAAGTAGCAGAGGAAGTAACCAACAACATTGATTGTACAAATAAGACATGTTGCACAGATGATAATCATGTTGATGGTGAACAGCAAGCAGTAGAGAATGTCACCAACAACATTGAAAGTGCAAATGAGCAAAGCGATGATAGTGCAAATGAGCAAAGCGATGATAGTGCAAATGAGCAAAGCGATGATAGTGCAAATGAGCAAAGCGATGATAGTGACAACAGTATTTATTGTGGTGCTGAAGAGCACGATGAAACATTTGAACCCTCTCAAGAAATTGATCTAACAAACATAGGTAAATCATAATTATGTAACTTTGAGACCACGAAGAAACAGACTAGACTTTGTGCTCGTGGTTTCACACAAATAGGAGTAGACTTCAATGAAATTTTACCTACTACAAGATATGAGTCTATCAGAATATTACTCTCCATCTCTGCTGAATATAACTGGACCATTAGACAGTTAGATGTCAAAACTGCCTTTTTATATGGCGACTTAGACTGCCTCGTTGGGACTGCCTCGTTGGTCTCGCGGCATATGGAAATCCCAGATGGGGTGAAAGCACCTAGAAATAAAATGAATTTTTGTTACACAGGCAAACATTTAAGATTATTTAAATTTAGTGGGAGTATTGGAGTAACTTTTAATACTGGCTGTTTATATGAATACTGGCCGTATCATGTTTATAATCTTTATCTGTGGTTTTTTGAATTCAAACATTAGTTGTCTTCTTGTAATGTCTTCTTGTAGTTTTTTTATTCTTGTTTTGGGTCGCTTTCTGTGCAGTATGAATAAATAACATTTATTTTGTCCAAGAAGTCTTGTTTATTTTTACCATCGAACAGTGTCAGTCAGCACCTATTTCATCCCGCAGGTGTCGTGGGAGGCGGTTAAGAATATAAAGCATTTTTCGTACAATCCAAGTTAAAATAAAGCGATTGACATAGCGGTGGTTTAATGGATGGGTACCCTTGGGATCAGCTTGCAGAGCCTATGTTATCGATATGAAGTATTTTGCAGATTTTTTTCGTGCACACTACGTTTTAGGTAAAGTAATAGTCATCACGGTCATTTTATGGATGGGTGACCGGGCTATGAGATTACGGAGAACATGTGTGAGGTTTTTAAGAGTGCCAAAAATATGGTTATTTTTGAGCTAGGATGCGCCGTTACCAAGATGCATAATAATATGTGATAGGTACTTACCTAATGCGAAGGTACTAGGTACTTATTGAATGAAATTAAAAAATCACACCAGAATCGAATATTACCTTACAACGCATATTATCTTACGTCTGCCATGTTGTTTACGTACAATAATTGCTACTTTATTCTGTGATTTGGCCAGACATGAGATATAGTAAAAAGTTAGTAGATTAGTAGGAATGTGCACATTATTTTAAGTGGTTATAGGTACATACATTTCAAAATAATATAAATACTTAATTATAATTAATGAAATTTTATTTTTTGGTATAAGTAAATTGATGAAAAGCAGATTTTTTAAATCCTTATTTATTTAAGTAAACAGCATAAAGAATTTCAATGTCTCACAGCACAAGTCGTATGCACCATCTTAATTAATATTCATAAGCAAATAAATAAGTAACGAACAAAAAACAAGCACGTGCCAGCCCCCAAAAACATGTACCTAGTTACGAACTAAGGCGATATACGTAACTAGGTACCGCTCTTCCCGCGTCTCACCTCTTGGCCCCCGCACGATTGACCCGTTTAGACGCGTTCGTCGAACGACTGTATGGATTATTTGACTGTGGTAATACTATCAGCGGAATGAATCAAGCAAGCTTTGGTTTGATCTGACCACCAATTCAGGATTGAACTGTCATTACTATTGTGGAGTAGGTATACAATTATTATTGTGGAGTATACAGAGCATAATTTGGTAATACTATCAGCGGAATGAATCAAGAAAGCTTTGGTTTGAACTGACCACCAATTCAGGATTGAACTGTCATTACTATTGTGGAGTATACAATTATTATTGTGGAGTATACAGAGCATAATTTGGTAATACTATCAGCGGAATGAATCAAGAAAGCTTTGGTTTGATCTGACCACCAATTCAGGATTGAACTGTCATTACTATTGTGGAGTATACAATTATTATTGTGGAGTATACAGAGCATAATTTGGTAAAACTATCAGCGGAATGAATCAAGAAAGCTTTGGTTTGATCTGACCACCAATTCAGGATTGAACTGTCATTACTATTGTGGAGTATACAATTATTATTGTGAAGTATACAGAGCATAATTTGGTAATACTATCAGCGGAATGAATCAAGAAAGCTTTGGTTTGATCTGACCACCAATTCAGGATTGAACTGTCATTACTATTGTGGAGTATACAATTATTATTGTGGAGTATACAGAGCATAATTTGGTAATACTATCAGCGGAATGAATCAAGAAAGCTTTGGTTTGATCTGACCACCAATTCAGGATTGAACTGTCATTACTATTGTGGAGTATACAATTATTATTGTGGAGTATACAGAGCATAATTTGGTAATACTATCAGCGGAATGAATCAAGAAAGCTTTGGTTTGATCTGACCACCAATTCAGGATTGAACTGTCATTACTATTGTGGAGTATACAATTATTATTGTGGAGTATACAGAGCATAATTTGGTAATACTATCAGCGGAATGAATCAAGAAAGCTTTGGTTTGATCTGACCATCAATTCAGGATTGAACTGTCATTACTATTGTGGAGTATACAATTGGCAGAGCCTCGCTCTAAGTTCTATGAAGGAAACAGACCGTAGCCGCTGATTGACACCTAGAATCATCAAGTGACGGATTCAGGATAATGGTTTTTCTTGACACTGGTGAGGGCAGATTTTATTAGTGGAAACAGTAATTTTACGGCCCAATTGGAACCGCCCCATGCATACGGTACGACGCAGCTTTTTATTACATGTCAGCTGTTATCTGCTGGGTCTCCTATGAATATCTGTATTTATCGTTTATTAAATAATAATATAATCTACGCAAATAAGTATGAAAATAATTAAAGATTTATCTACCTAATTGTAACCTACCTTGCTTAATTGAAAAATATTTTCCAAGCGAACCTAGTCTTTAACCTAATAAAATCCTTGACTGAAAAAGCTAGCAACAGTACTGCTGCTTTTTTTTACTTATACAACTCTCCAGTTCTCAAAGTGAGTCGAGACACTTCCAATAAAAGTAACAAATGTGATTCGTGATTTTGTTATCAAGCTATTTATAACTTGTTATTTGTGTAATGTTCCATGTTTTACGTAGACGAACTCGTAAGCCTCCTTTTCGACGACATATCACGTACGTAATCGCAAATTGAATTATAAGCTTACCAGAATTGTTTACTTATATTCAAATATCCATTTGTAGCAAACAGGCTACGTACTTTTTTCTGGGTCATCCACGCACGACCATTTTATTCCTAACAAAGAGGAGTCTGAGCTTGTATGGCAATCGGACTATTGATTAAGATATTTACCTAAATACCTACCTATTCTTATTATTCTGAAATATCTGCATATTATCGTAATTAAATAGTACATAGACACAAAAAATAATTAAATTCATACACAAAGATTTGTCGTGTCGTGAATGCGAACCGAACACGTGAACACTAGACCAAAAAGTCTTACCTCATTCTAATAGGCTTGACATAAAACCCCCCCGTGGGATCTCCACCTTGTCGTGGTGGGGGGCTCAGTAACCGTGGAGTGGATAGGTCACCCACGGTGAATAAGCGAGATCCCGGGAGTGGACGCTCTGCGTGGGCTTGACGGAGACCTGCGCAGGATGCATTCAATGGTGCGGGTGCGAGGGATAGTTCTTCTGTCCCTCGCAGTCGGGCGCGGTCGCGGGAGGAGAGGCGTGTCGGTGTTGCGTTGCCGCGCGCCCTATCTCCCGCGACCAAATGGGGGCGCACCATTGTTGCGTCGCGGTGGGGCCGCAGAAGAAGAGGAGATGCGGTGTTGCGTTGCCGTCCTTCCTATTCTCTGTGGCCGCTTGGTGTTTTGGCGGCGGAGCCCAACACGTTCATCCGCCGCCAAAACAAAACTCCCTTTCTTCGGGGCCCGCCTGACCATCTGGCGGGCCAATACCCGTGGGGGGGTAGCGAGGAATGCTTCGGCGATACCCGACCCTCCGACACCCGGGTACATGAGGAACACGGGTTGGTTTTTAGTCAGTAAGAGTCTGACAGTCCCCTTCGCCCTTCCCCCAGGGCGGAGGGACTCCATGAGGATTTTCCAACCTGACACAAAAACAAAAGGTTGACATTAAAGCCAATGAGGCATTAGTTATTTCGGAATAGGTAATTAAGCGATATAGAATCGGTCCATGACTAGTAATTATCTACTTAGTACCTATGTGTACGAGCCGCGAAAGTTTAAAAGTATCCACTGATGACTAATGAGGTTCCTTTGGTTATGTCGTAAGAATACAGCCATACCAGATAGTCCACATTTTTGGTTACTAGCTTAAAATACTGCTAGCACATCTTGTTATAAAAGTAAGTACCATTGTTCCTATTCTTGCCCCACATTAACCTTTCAGTAGAAACGTGTGACACGTTTAAATATATTCGACGATCGGGCTTCTCATAATGACAATGTAGTAATTCTATTTTAATATTTTCTCCTCACTAATTGTAAATCTTTTAATTTAGAATTGCGCGTTATACACCGCGTTAGTGTATTTTGAAGTATTTTTATTAGGTATATATACTTTTTTATTTCTTATACCTATGTATAGTGTTCATATATACCACAAGGCAATACGCAAAGTGGCTGGAAGCGGCTGGACACGAAGAGCGGCAAGCGGGCTAAGTGGCTTGCCATCTGAGAGGCTTATATGGCCAGCAGTGGACTATTGCAGGTTGCTGATGATAGTTTTTATTTGAGTTACTTATTTCGGTGATTGATAATGGTGATGATTTGCATTTAGTCACGTCACTACGACGTGAATACGTGCATTAATGAATGCAGTCCAAAGTACAAAACATTACTGTAAATATACAGGTATAAGTACCTACTTATGTTTCCAATAGGGGTAAATTGTTGTCAATATAGTTTAATAGAAAGGTTAAATAGCAATAGGTTCATGTTGTTCTTCATATAAGTAGTTCTTGCCCATATATGGCCATTTTCAATATTCGATCCATACATGGATTTTGAGATTCGTGTTTGACATATTTTGTATGGAGCTTATGTCAAAAACGAATCTATAGATCGAATATTGAATTCCGTAGATAATGGATACATTAAGTATTGCCATAAGTATAATCATAAAAAAAAAAGTTGCAACTTTATTGTTAATCTACATCATTGTACATAATTTCTTACGATAATTAATTAATTCCAAGACGTCACCTTATTTCACATTTCGGTTCTAATTGTATGTACCTATATCATTGTCTTTGATTTTAAACATATTTTTTTTACAGACGAAGTATTAACATACTTAAGTAAGTAATAAAAAAAGAAATTAATGTCAGTTACTAGATAAATACTCTATTCCCGTAAGATTCGGTACCTATTTAACTTTTTCTTTATTTTAGTGATAAATATGTAAGTAAGTATACCTAAAAATATGTCTGTAAATCTGTTTCGAATCACGTTGATCAAAGTATAACGAATTTCCCGAAACCAGATGGAGAGTTATTATAAGCACTGAAACGATTCTAGGAATGGTCTTGCCACCCCTATCTCCATTAGACCCTCGTCACCAATTCACTAATTAACAAGACTAGTCAGAACTAATATAATAACCGAAAACTTTATGTTTGTAACTAAGAAGCGCTCTTGCTATACATGTATACTAATATTATAAAGCTGAAGACTTTGTTTGTTTGATTGAACGCGCTAATCTCAGGAGGACTATTTTTGGATCGAATAGCCTATTTATGTATATGTACAGGAAGGCTATATGCGCTAATTATTATCACGCTAGGAGTCACAGCGTGCTGTGCGCAGTAGCCCTCAATAACTCGAGTGTAACTGCTGGATCACCTAGTAGGTATAACAAACTTATGAAGATGCCTTTATGGCCGCCATACACGCTACGGTATACCGGAGAGGTTTACCTGTGCAGGTATACCCACGCGTTTATAACGGAGCGTGTGTGGAAATACTCCGGTGCAGTTTTATGTACATGTTTGACCTGCGCAGATAAACCTGCACAGGTAACCTCTCCGGTAGATCGTAGCGTGTATGGACTACATTATTTACACAAGTTCTCCCTTGCTTTGTTAAGGATGGGCCAAAGGCCCAAACCATCTGCATACTCCCATAACAAATAACTTATTAATAGTTTCCTCGGTAAAACCTAGTTACCCTAAAATGTAAAAGGCATTATTAGCGTCTGTTGTGGTATGACCTCAGACGGTCAGACCCCGGGATCTGTCACGAGTGGTTGCTATACAGGATAATTTGCAAAATTCTTATGATTTGCCAATTTCAATCCATTTCTGTGTTGTAAAATTGTGTAGGTTAATAATATATTATTCCAGCTATATACCTAATATTAGGTGTAACTTTACAGGGAAGGCTTTATACTCGAAGGATGACGTCAGCAATGCATATTTTCAGTTGCGTTCCAAAACCTTCGCCTAAATCCTTGTAGCCTGGAGACCTGGCTTTCTCATACATTCTTACACATTGCGTCTCTGATCAGATCAAAATACAGAAATTTCTGAATTCTAAGGTTAGACAATTGTCAGGATATTTGAGGCTACCCAGTACTCTTAATGACTCATAGATCTGGCACTGCAATTGGCAACCCGGCCTAGCGGATTAACGTTCGCTTCCAAGTACGGCTCAACCGACAATTAAGATTTAACCCGCCCACATAATTGCGAAGCCAGTGATGCGTACCGTGGCGGTTCGAATCCGAGACCCTTCGCGGCCTGTCTACGTCAGGGAATTGGGGCCCCCAGTGGAAGGCTGAAGTTAATTACAATTTGTTTGTTGGCACTTGCTAAAAACACAAAAAAACTGTGATATGTGTAGCTTTTGTACCTAATTGATTATTTTGCTAAAGAGGAAAGAAAATGTATATGAAATACATTTAGCGTACGCGAAGACATGGATAACTTAAATTAGGTAATGGGTCTATGTCTATAGGTAAGCGCTCATGGGAGTGGTTCTTTCTATAAAGATTTTTTCATACAGACAAAACCATCAGGTCCCAAAATTAAGCAGAACTTGTACTATGGGTACTGGGTACGGGTAGTAAAATCAATTTCCTCGAATAAATTTCTTGATATATTATTGTCTAATAGCAATAATATGTATTCAGTGCTTGTCTCGTATATTTGAATATTATGTACACAGTACCTACTTAATCAATATCGGTATATTCAATTATTCATGGCCTTTCGCTTGCAGCAGGTCCAATTCCGAATATAGACGCAGATGGCGCAATTGTGAGTCATTGTAAAGAAAATGCCAGTACGGAGAAAGGTTACTACCGGTGATACATTCACATTTGCTACCGTCTGACCGCAGCCAAGCAATGACTCAAAAGGAAAACGATACCGAAAACTATGTCGGTTTATTACCGGTTTTGAAGCTGGCAAAACAGCTGTTCGTTTTACAGACCATAAAATGTGCATACAATTATGTCATGTCATAAAAGTAAATGTGGATGTGTGAAAATGCTGATCAAAAGGTGTAGGTAGGTAAGTACTATGCATTTGCGTACGGTAATTGCATAGTACCTACAACCTTTCGATCAGCATGCTTGTTTGATAGGGCTCGTGACGATTACAATAGGTCTTACACAAGTTATTACAATAGTGTCATGTCATGATTTCTCATAGAATACACCGTGCATTACTGGGACGTTCTGGGCTGTAAGGACCCGGCTTGTCCCTTACAAGCCTAGGCTCTTAGGTCGCTAGGTCGCTACAACTATGGGATCTAGCCTGAACTTATCACTTACCCTCTCTGTAAACTAGGACCGTGGAGAGTCCACGCTGGCTCGGCCTGACTGGCTATACATACTATATACCTACATAATATATATAGCCAGTCACACAATATGATGCAAGACTCAATTAACTTAAAAAAATAAATGAGCTAAGCCCAGCAAAAAGGGTGGCTGGCATTTATTTAAATTGTAAAATAAGCGCATTTGTAATGTGTACCTATCGTTTCGGTTTTCATTATCATATAGGTAACGTAATGCGATTGAATGTTTATTTATTGAGATTGTTGAAACAGAATTTTTATTTTTTACACAGCAGGTACAACAAATTTACCTAATTTATAAATAAGTATAAGGTAAGTCTTTATTTTATTCTTAGCTAAGATAAACTATTGCAAGAATATTAGTCGTCGAATTCCGAAGAGAAATAGGATGTCTGAGAATGCTATTAACCAAATTAAGTAGATCTTATCGGCGTAGTGGGTTAGGCGACAACCGCTTGACAATGCGCTGAGTGTCGTGGGTTCAATCCTCCCCACACCTTTGAAAACTTTACGTGTTTCACAAATACCTAGTTTAGGGTCGGCGCAAACGGGCTACCGACCACAGCCACTGTTGGCCAGCGACAGCCACTTATCACACTTTTTTCATATATTTTGTATAGACGCGCCGCACACGTACAGAAGTAAAATACATGAAAAAGTGTGTTAAGTGGCTCTTATAGTTGTTACGTATTCTTTGTGCCCGTTAGCCCGATGCTTGAATGATTGTAAAGTTACCGCAACACCCGTGTTCCTGTGTGGGAGAAATAATTAAAAGACATAGTACCTAATTAAATTTAATTACCTGATCAAATTTTAATCGTTGCACAACGAAATCTAGATAAGAATTGAACGGAGATAACCTCCCGGTACACAGCACACGCGTCTGATAGCAGTGATAAAACAGTGGACTATTTACAGTAGATACTGATTCTTTATACAACGTTATTGTACAGAATACCTACGTGCAAGCGGTTCAGTAATTTTCGACATAATCGCGTAATAATTTGGCATTGAACTGTCGCGGTTGGAATAACCACCGTCCAGCCAAAGTTAACATTCTCTGTTATTATCATCTCACAGACTTTGTTCGGACGCCTCCAAATAATGCGTGAAGTGTATATTAATCATTATTCGAAAACATATATAAATTTTACTTATACGTGCAGTGACAATTATTGTGAATTAGGCAACAGTTGTTACACCATCATTTTCGATACGGACGTTCTCACGAAAACGCCTCTCAGTTAGTGCTCTGTGTTACTATATGCTAAAAATAAACACAAATAAGTGACGACAAAACGTGTCTTGTTTCTGGTGAGTATTCTGTATTTTATATTCTTCTTTAAATCATTACATTTATCGCTTCGGAGAGTGACATAGCATACTAATAACTACGGTCATTAATGTACACTCACGCAAAAAATGATGTTTTATTGTTGTAGTTTATCGTATCAATGAAATGCCTAGTTTATGTTGTGTAATCGTAGGTACCTACCTAATACCAATGCTTGTTTGTGGAATGACTCCCTTGTTGGTTTCGAAATAGTCTCGGATTGAATTCCACTTTCAAGCTCTAACATCTTAATATATAAAATCCTTGCGTTACTGACTGACTGACAGACACGCTACAGCCAAAACTATTGGGCGCAGGAAGCTGAAATTTGGCATGTATGTTCCTTGGGGACCGTAGGGGTGCACTAAGAAGGGATTTCCCGAAATTCCCACGGGATCGGCAAAAACGGGTAAATTAAAAAAAAATGCAGGCGTAGTTGCTGGCGTCCTCTAGTTTCTGATAAGATTATCATTTACTTAATTGTTTTGATATTCTCAATGTCGTGAACATCGATGACAGTTGTTATTGGGCCGTCAGTGCCCTCAAATCTCCTCGAACGATGTTTATCCTACTGAGTCGCGAAGGCCAGATGGCAATCGCCTTGTGCAAAAAATATGGTACTCACACAGAAATTGATTTCTGTACTCGCCAATGTCACAGTCGGTCGTATCTAGATCGGTAATAGTCAGCTTTTCTCTTCACTTCGTTCCCGAGTTTAGGATCAGTCCCGGACTCGGAAACGCAAGCTGCTACACCCGAATCGTGGATAATGGCTGCACGGTTGACACTGCTTCGGGTGTTGTGGGTTCGATTCCCACACGAGACAACACTTTGTGTGATCATAAATTGTTGTTTCGAGTCTGGGTGTTCTTTGTGTCCGTTAGTTGTATGTTTGTAAAGTCCCCCGCGACACAGGATTTAGTCCTAATGCGGGAGTTGTCTTTTTAAAAGAATAAAAAAAATGATGGTGATTTATGAAATGAAATCACGGTTGAATTACGCAATAGGGAGACGTACGTAATTTTTTTTGTCTTTGTGTGCTAATCTTAGAAACTTTGCTACAGCGTGATTTTTTTAAGAGGAATACTTACCAGTAATAATGCCGAACATTATTATTGGCGAGATTTTAAGTATATTGCATACACAAGACAGACATACCTACATTGATATAATGGGTGAGCGCACTGAGTGCCCATACGCCCCTTAAAATTCGCCCCGTGAATAAAAGTTTCAAATTCGCCCCGTTTTGGAGAGCCCGTACGCCCCTTTTTCAAGGGGCGTATGGAGTAAATAATGATTTAATATTTTTTTAAGGGCCCATACGCGCCTTCCCTATAATCTATGATATTTTTTATAAAAATAGTGTTAGACAAAACATAATTTTACTGCTTATAAAATTTTGAACATTGTGTTAGAAATATTGCTATCTGTGGTAGTATTGGTGTACTGCGTTGTGTAAATTTAAATTATTGCTAAAGATTGTATAAAAGAAGTTATCTGTTTTATTTACCTATATATTTAATTTAGTTAGTTATTTTATGATCTAATTACACACTACTTTTAAAATTGTAATGAGTTTTCATATTAGCTTTTCACTGCCTAATTTTTGATTGATAACTTCACAACCTAAAGTTTAATGGACGACTACATTCTGTTCATTTACGTTGTTCTGGTACTTTTCAAAACATGTTACCAATAGATAACTTTGTTACCAGATTTTTTATAAACGCCTAACCCTGTTCGTTCCTGTTACACTGGTACTTTTCAAAACATACTACGTTTTTATAAATAAAATAATTGGACAGCTGATTGAAAAAGTCTATGTAAGTAAACTTTTATGAATCTTTCATGTGCTTGCACTATTTTTTGACGTTGTTGCAGTTAGTGGAATAATTTACTTGCAGTTAAATAGTTGCATTACAAAATAGATACGCTTCGAGGAATTTTAGTGTCTCATTTTATTTTATTATTAAGTACTCGTATTATTATCTGCTAAAAAATAACGCATTTAAAACATTTTTTTGTTTTAGAAAATGGATACTGCACCTAGTAACAGTTCTAACTCAGTTTTTATTGAATATTTGACTACCGAAAGAGGTCGTATTACATTACTGCGAGGCGGATATCAATATTATTAAACGAGGATCTACAATAATAGATCCACGATACACCTAGATGTATGTTAGTCATAATATAACAAATCTGTAGTTTTGTTTATATTTACAAAACACACATTTACTCTGTCTATAACTTAATTTAATATAAAAATTAATGTTGCTTATGTTCTTTTGCCGACCGTACTTTCACCAGCATAAGTACTTACGCATTGTAAGGGGCGTATGGGCAGTGGGCACCAGGGTTATTTCACGGGGCGTGTGGGTTCTCACCCGATATAATCACGGCGGACGGACACGCTCTCAAAATATTCTGTGATAAGACTGCAAATGTTATGCCTCTAAAAAGTGCTACTTGCTGCAATGTGAGTCGTACCTTTATCTGTTCACAATATGGTGAGCTAATCCGTTTTAATATTGCCTTAATGCTGATAATACGAAAATTATAACTTATAATAATAATACGCAGCATTAGATAATACTTTTATTAATAGGTACGCCAAACTGTTTCAAAACACAATTTAATAAAATACTTATCTTTAAAACAGTTTATGACTTACTTTGTACTGGTACTAAAGGTCGTTTGTGTTTATTAGAAGGCTTTTTGGAAATCCTAATGGTGGGCTGCTACAGTCATATGGCGGCAATTATTTCAGTACTTTTATCATTGTCAATCGTGAAATTGACGGTGAAAGATTAACGGTTTTCAAAGAACTAGGACCTGCATTGCAGCTGATTCGGTATTGTAATTGGCTTGAATAGACATGGATCGATAGGGCCTTGTGCTGTACAAACTGTCCTTCAAATATCCGATGATGTCATTGTTACAGTCACTAAGCTTTAATAGAGAATTTCACCTGAAAACTAAAAACATAGTGTCAACCTTGTGTCCGTTTTTTTAATATTTTAAGTCCCCCGTGAAACAGGATTTATTCCTCTCAAGAGTTACGTCTTGAAGGCAATAATAATTGTTATAGTTTTAATATTTCACATTTAACTTTACAACGGCAGTAGCTAGAGTAAGCTGAGGAGATAAGAGAAAAGAGTGATGGAACTAGACTAGACGTGGAGGTTACTGGCAGTCGTGCCTAATGTTTTCTGATAAGTTATTGCTAAATTGGAATAGCTAGATATAGATACTATGTTTCAAAATTGCCAGATTTAGTTCAATCGTCTTTACTAGAATTTAGATTTTTAATTTCCTTGTAATGTGACAGTTCTAAATTTATTGTAATTGTGACAGTTCTAAATTCATTCCCATACCTATTAATGAAGACAGATGTAGATTTTAAAATATCTACGATAAATGTATTTCGCCTTCATTAAGTTCACACATTTGCTTATTGTATCAAAAGAAAGCACCGCGAAGACTTGTCTAGGAATTTTAATCAGATTTTCAGAAGGTTTTTATGGGTTTCACACATTCGTAGTTACTAATTATTTTTCTGATTAAGTTCCCAGATATTAATAGTCTTTTTATATTGTTTTTTGAAACTAGTTATTGTGAAAGGCTTTGCTTATGACTCTTGTGCTACTTTGTTCTTAAATGTAAATAAATAATGTTTCTTATATGTGCCATGTAAATCCTTGTTTCCAGCTAGCAAAATATTAAAAAGAAAGAGTAGCTCTAACAAAGCAACGGAATAGGTGTATTTTTTATTAATTCGAGTATTTTAGCGAAAATAAATTTTATGACTGGAACGTTAGCCCGCGATGCCGGATGTGGCAGTATTTTCAATTGTGTTCAGCGTTTAAATTGTAGACCTAAAATAAAACTACAACAGCCAATGCTATTAACATAGGCGGCTAAATGATAAACGGAAGTTTCATTAAGAACATTACTACAAAGTCCAATGTGCATTGACCTATATGTGTGTACGTATGTATATAGATATTGATTGTTATTATGATAGTCATGACATACGGACACACGGGGGCAGTCCGTTATCAGCACCAGTCGACGTTTGATCTTCACCTGCTTTGGTGTGCTGCGTGATCTCTGCAAGGTATTACGAGAACTGCGTAAGTTTTATATATTTTTTTCGTTTCACTTTTTGCCCATAAAAAAATATTTCGTGGAATAAATTTATGAATGTGCTTTGTGAAATAACTACGTCGAGATGAAATACTTTTCAAGTAAATAATGTGGTAAGTAAAATAAAATAGGAGATTAGCGGAAATTGAAATAGACGTTGCCAAAATTGTGTCATATCCGGATTAAAAACACAAAAATGTTTTAGCTATAAATGTGCGAGTAATATATTGGCTATTGATTTTATAGAAAATACTATGACTTTTCGAAGTTAAGTGCGTATTAAATTGTTAATTATCGCTTGCCCCGTGCCTCGGAGAGCACGTTAAACCATCCGTCCCGGCTGTCATGAAAATCTTTGACAGTCGTTACGGGGGGTCAGTACCCTCAATACTTGTCTAAACCATGGAATATCGCTATCCCTTTGGGTTGCGGAGGTCAGACGGCAGTCGCTCTGTGGAACAGTTGATATCAATCATATCTGGTTAGACCAGTAAGCGGACATTGGGCTTGGAGGGGAGAAAACTAAATACTCAGTGCCATTCATCGTTATAATACGTTTTATATTATTTAAAATTGATTTAATATTTTAAATTTCTTTATCTGATTTCGAAATCTACGGTACTAGACTGCTTTAAGAAAGCCAAAAATATTGAGGATTTTTGCAGGTAATCCTTCAATAATATATTTTATTGTACAATTGTACTGGATACTGACATTTCACATTATTTATTTGGGATATACGGAACAAACTACTGGGATACTCTTTATAAGAGTGTTGACCTTATATAATAGGTACGACTATGTAGCATTTGGCGTATTTCCAGAACTGTCAGTATTCCTACACAGATATCTTACACAACTTTATTCTCGTAATGTTGCCAACTGTTTTGGAAAAATTACCTACTTCTACGTTTTCTTTCCAGCATAAGATTGTTTATTTCCTACGACAGATCTTTATTTCGAGTAGGTACCTATTTCGAACTACGTACAAACGTCCTTGAAACTATTCACTTTACGAAGAAAAAGATTCAAGGTCACTTCTACTGTATTATATAATAAATAATGTAGAGCTTATGCTTGAGCCACAGAAATTGGTTCAATTTCTGCGGCTTGAATTATATTTTTATTATTATTTACTATATTCTAGACTTTTGAATTAATACAGTTGCTTGCCTCCAAGGACGTTACCTACTATAATTGACTAAGATATTTTTCTAGTTCTTACAAGCTAGAAATATTGTCGACAAATTGTGTTTTTAATATAGGTATCTAAGCCGCAACTTATCAAGTAGTATGGTTTGAAATTGAAATGGTTTTTATCTTATTGTTTTGTCTACCACTTTTTATTTCACGGTATTTACAGTCTGAGCAGTTAAATGTATTTCGTTCTATAAATTGAACTGAGAATAATTGGTTTCATTTTAATTGGATTCATTAATGAACGAATCTTACCTTGGACTGAATAAAGTTCTCTAGAAATGTTCGCAATAAAAATATTCTCAACTTAATGTTCTAGTGTTGAAGTGCATTTTTCATAAATTTTAGACTGCAGGCAAAATTTATAATAGGTAGGTACAACATGTAATATTTGACTAAAGTATCTCTTTATTTCTCTAATTAGCTACGAGATTTCTTCTTAAATTAATGCCTAGGTACGTAATGTTTTTCAACCACGAATGTACCTGGTGCAAAATAATGTTGACTCTGGTAAAGCTTATCTCAGCTGTCCTTGCGAAGATCGATTTACCTATATATTAACGATGTTTTAATTTGAAAAATGGACAACTTTCAAGATTTTGATATTGACTAGTTTTCGCGGATCGTAGGTATATTAGAATTACTTAGGTACATTGCTAGACTATTATATTCTTCTATGATGAATAGATAAAGGCTGAACATTCTTACGTAATCTAACCGAAACATGATTATTGTCGCATATAATATCAGCTTTGTAGAAAAAATATTTTTATTCTAAAATTTTAGGACTGTTTGTTATGTCTAATTTAATTGCTTTAAATTAGACCTTCCGTTGCCAAAACGGCTGAACCGACTGATAAAATTTGTTAACGAGATAATAATATATTGGACTGTGGAGACGGACACAGGCTACCACTCGTTGCAAAAATAAAACTGGAAGGGATAGTAGAGGGTAGAGTAGTTTAAAACTGCGGTTGAACTCTTCTACAGAATGAGACTAATGTCAAATCATTATCTACTTCAAAACATTGTGGTTAGCATCTATTCTTTGCTAACAATTCGCAATCTAGTACGTTCATCATCATCGTTCTAGTGCAGTCCCGGTTGCATTCAAGACTTGCTTTCAAACCCATGGCTCGCTTTCTAGTCCAAACAGATTTGACAGATTATGAGCTTGCTTGTTGGTTATCTACTTAGTAGGTATGTTATTACATGCATTTTGAAAATAGTTTTTAAACTACAACTCCCGAAATTTAATAATGCTTTGGGTAAGTAATCTGCTAGCAGATTACTAATCGGAAATCGGGATCGGGAACCATGATTAAACCGAGAACCAAAATGACTTGTATCGATATTTCTCCGAATGGCCAAACCACAATTGTTGGGAATCGAACCCAACACCACCGCGCGAGTACATCAGCGGCGCGCGGCACCGATACACCATACCAGTCGACGTTATCCGAACCAGTTGCCGGTGCGCCTCGGGCGCGGTGGGACGGCCGGCCGCCACTTATTACTAGACCTGCACTCGCGAACACCACCGGTAACGGACCATCCTCTTATATATACACCGTGTTTTCCGGGAGACCGATTGTGATGTGAAGGCGAGTATAAACCAGCAGAAATACAGTCCACTTTTCATTTAACGTCCCCTAGGACCCTAACATTGGTCCTTCGAGCCGGATAGGATAGGAGCCGTCCCCTAGGACCCTAACAACAATAATTTTACATACGCAATATAATAATTATGTACAAGGTAAAATATTATTTTGCCGAACAACTAGCGGAATTAAAACCACACCGCTTTAATTATGGTATCCGCTGGGTTTAAAATAATTTTAATTAGTCCCACAATAGCTTTATCAATACGGGAATATGTCCACACGCGTGACATAGTTCGAACGGCCGACTAGCAATAAAAGGTAAACAATATTGTTAATAAGCACTTATTACGATACAAAGTTCACTTTTTATAGACTGTCGAGGCAATCGGTATAGTAAATAATTGATTCGGTAGCAGATAGTAGGGTTGTTACCCGAACTGTGCTGTACATAATTATATTAATTATCTAAAGTAGGTAGTTGTCTTTTGTCAATGAGGAAGTTCAGTAACGGTCATGCTTTTACCATCACGAAAAAATTAAAAACCTGCCAAAGTTGTAAAAAAAACAACTTCTATGAATTAATTATTTATAGACATCGACCTTCGAAGCTTCGTGTGGTGACGGAGTAAGAATACGACATGTCACCACCCTACTCTGTTCCGAGGGTGTCGTACGAGGCGACAATGGGAAAACGAGAACAGTGTGTAACAGCTCTGGCCGACTCCACACATATGAACATGCTGGCACTGGGCAGCAGCGGTGTCGATGTAATGGAGTCAAGCCGCGGTCACCAACCCGCCTGCCAAGCGTGGTGACTATGGGCAATTTCCTCCCAAGATGAAGCCCCATAAGAAAAGGCCCCCTGTTCCCGGCAGCTCCGCTATTCCCGGCCAAGGTAGCGGTCGCGGTTACGGCGAGGCGGGGGGTGCGAAGAATCACCGGGCTATGGTAGGCTACCATAACCTACTACATCCGGCGACCTACAACGGACGCAGTCTACGGCTCAATGAACACCTCGCCGAGCTCGAGGTAGAATTCAGTTGCATAAAATGCGACAAACTGGGGTTATAAGAAGTCCGAAGACAGGGGGAGGACACGGTAACTCTAGAGTCAGGTGACTTGTTCAACCATCGGAAAGGCGACCAACTCTCCCAGAGTGGGGTCGGTTTCCTGGTCAGGAGGAACCTTGTGAACAACTTTGTCGCAGTCGGTAGTGTGTCGACCCGGGTAGCGTGCCTCGTACTTAAACTCACTAATAGGCGTTGCCTAAAGATGATACAGATTTAAGACGACCTCAACAACAACAATACCCTGACGAGATAGCTGAGGCCATATAGGATCCTCTCGGATAGTATGGCTGTCCTCTCAGCCCTCAAAAGCCATACTTTCACCTCGACACTCGCACTAGAATGCCACCAGAAACTAACAGAGGTAGGTAAACTAAACAAACTAACACTGCAATGGATCAAGGGCCACAGTGGCTCAAGAGGGAATGACGCAGTCGACGTACTTGCCAGAAGAGAGGCCACCTTAGAGGTGGTGGGAACCGAGCCTATTATTCCCCTTCCTTCTGGTTTTTATCGCAACCTGGTAAGAAACAGAACCAAAACCCAGCCGAACCAGTCCTGGATTGGTATTGAAATATGCAGACAGGCCAAGGAGGCTCTTCCCGCAGCCGACGGTAAGATAGCCAACAAGTCCTCTGGCTGTCCAAACAACAACTGCGGACAGTCACGGTCGCCTACATACTTACATAGGACACGGGTCCTTTAATAAGCACCTATTTACTATAGGTATCACCGACAGCCCGCTGTGCAGAGCCTGTATGGCAGCAGACAAGACGGCAGCCCACCTGCTCCTCGACTGCACTGAGGTCTCACAGTATACTTAGGCAGTAGTACCTGACCAGACACAGCACCCTGAGGGAAGCAGTTGGTCACAGCAAGAGTCTGCTGGCCTTCCTTGAAGAGCTGGGGTGGCTCGAGTGACAAGACCATTCCCACCCGCACGCAAAATACACGCCAAGACGTGGAGTTGTGGAAACAGCCCGTGCTACCAAGTACCATGTAGTTGAGGCCACATACGAGGATATTGCTAAGGCAATACACAGTACGACCAAAGCTCAGTACAACGTTGTCATGGGGGACTTCAACGTCAAAGTGGGAGTACAAGAACGCGGTGAAATAGAAATTGGAGCCTACGGCTTGGGACAGAGGAATCACAGGCGCCAAATGCTAGTAAACTTCCTCGAGGCACATGGGTTCTTCTTGATGAACTCCTTCTTCAAGAAGAAACCTCACAGGAAGTGGACTTGGCGAAGCCCCGATAATGTGACAAGGAACGAGATAGACTTCATCACGACGCGGCGACGGACCGAAAGCATATATTTAGAGACATCTCCGTGATCAATACGTTCAACACCGGAAGCGATCACCGACTAGTACGAGAGTCTCTAAATATCAACCTTATATCTGAAAGGGCTCGGTTGATGAAGCCTACTCTCCGACCTACGTTGCCCCTAGTAGCCACCAATTCTCAGCAGTTCCAGCTAGAACTGCAAAATCGTTTCGATCTGTTGGAAACCACCGACAGTATTGACCAGAAGACCGACACAGTGGTCAAGGTACTACAAGATTCGTCCCGAAAAGTCTGCCCGCACAGAGGAGAAACAAGGAGTCTAAACTTTCAGCCGAGACATATATAGGCAAGGACATGAGATGCCATCCTATCAGCTGTCGTCGCCTGATGGGAGAGCCGTAAACCGACAAATACGGAAGCTTATGCGACGTGACCTCCGACGTTTTATTACTCGTACCATAGGGGCTGCGATCGAAAAAAACCGGCGGTCAAAAGTCTTCACTCAGCAGTTGAGGCGGCCCCATCTGACGAAACTAAAAACCGCGGATGGCCGCACCATCAACTCAAGGTTCGAGATTCTCGAGGAGGTTGAAAGTTTATATCGACGCTTGTATACTTTACGGGTAGACAGACCAACTGGTAGTACTGTTGACCACAGAGCCCCACTGACGCGCCACTTTACCATAGACATCCCGGATGTCGACAGGAGCGAGGTACGAGCAGCTCTTGAGCAGCTTAGGAAGAACAAAGCGGTGATGATGGTTTCACTGCAGAAATCCTCAGAGCAGGTATAGAGACACAATCCTGAGAGAGCTAGCAAGTCTTCTCAATACCGTCTTCGACGAAGGCTCAACACCACGGGCATGGAGCGGGAGTGTGGTGGCTCTTTTCTTAAAAAAAAGGCGACAAAACCTTATTGAAGAATTATAGACCCATTTCACTCCTGAGCCATACTACAAGTTGTTCTCGAGGGTTGTTACAAAAAGTGTCGCTAGAAAACTCGACGACTTCCAGCCGGCCACCAGCCGACCAGAGCAAGCCGTGTTTCGAAAAGGCTTTAGCACCGTGGACCACGTCCATACTGTTCGGCAGATTGTACAGACCAATGCGGCCTACCAGTAATGACGTACGGTGCCGAAACCTGGACACTTACGGTACGGCTGGTCCGTATCCATAGATTTAAAGTCGCTCAGCGTGCCATGGAATGAGTTGTGCTCGGAGTCTCTCTAAAGGTCAGACCTCATTAGAGCCACCCGGCACCCACTCGGCACCGCCTCGTCGGACGGCGTCCACTCGTTGTCGACAGGTGGTCCACGGGTGGACGTCGCGCGGTCAACCAGCGGACTCCGCGCGGTCAACGAGTGAACGCCGCGTGGTCAACGAGTGGACGTCGCTTGGTCCACGAATTTTCGAGTAGTCTGTTAACAATTAGGGCACTAGGTCTACACGTGTTTTTCGTAATGTCAAATTTTACAAACCTTGAATTGATGAGAATGAGACTCATAGCTGTCGCGCTTGATGAAGAAGAAAATGAAAGACGCAACAAAAAAATAATTCGTGGGCAGCGCGCGCAAGCAGCGGCAAGCATGCGAGCAGCGAGTTGTCACCGAGTGGTCCACCCGCCGTCCGCGCGTGGACGGCTTGCGACAGAGGCGATCCGGTGACGCTACGGAGTTGATGTAGTGAGCGCATACCCATACAAATCCATATAAATAATACTGACCGCACGAGGCGAGGCGGTGCGGAGTGGGTGCCGGGTGGCTCTAATGAGCTGTGACCTTAAAGGATAGAATTCACAACGAGGTCATTCGGAAGTGAACTGGTGTTACCGACATAGCTCGCCGTACAAGCAGGCTGAAGTGGCAATGGGCTGGCCACGTCTGCCGGAGGACCGACGACTGTTGGAGCAGACGAGTATTAGAGTGGAAACCACGTTTCGGCAAACAAAGATTAGGACGCCCCCAGACTAGGTGGTCCGGCGACCTAAAAAAGGTAGCCGGGGCGGGCTGGATGCGGAAGGCAGAGGATCAGTCATTGTGGCGCATGTTGGGAGAGGCCTATGTCCAGCAATGGACTACAATAGGCTGATTGATGAGACTTCGACCAAATATACCATGTATATTTAATTGAAATTCATAGATTGTTTTTTCACAGATTTGTGGGTTTGGTGAGAAATTCTCTCATAGATAAATGTCAACCCAATGCAAGCCATGTTTAGATCTAAGGTCGTCACAACCATAACCTAAGCGTTTAGTGTCCTGTCGTAAAACTAAATGGGTAATTCCAGCAAAGGCAACTTTAATGATTTTATCGCCGCCTCAATAAGTTTTATTCAGTTGCCTGCTGGCTTACCTGCTCGTTATCTAGTTAAACTGAATTATGTTAATTGACCTTGCAACTTCATTGAATACATAGGTACCTACTATGTATTAGATGTTTACAATACATTAAATATATACCTACTATAATGAATAGATTACACTCACCCAATTACTATGCGACGACGACGACAATGTTATGCTTGACGCAAAATATTTCGGCAACGGATCCGTGAACGGTTTCACCGAAGGATAGCTATGAAACGTATCTATACAGAATAATAGACAAAAGAAATCGCCTTCGTACAGTTCGTACTATCCTTCATTGTACAGTTTTGTAAGAGTGATCAACATTTACAACCTTGCCAAATTTCGATATAGTCGCACCTATAGTCGCGACATTAAGCCGCTGTTCAACGGAAGGACGGACATGACGGAGCTATGAGGGTTATTCGTAGCCCTAATGGGGGAGGCAACCCTAGCAGACAGCCGTACATTACTATTTCAGATACGTACATTATTCTGCTTGCAGTCGACCTTTACGTAATCCGATGGTAAAGAACTTATTGATTGCCAAGTAAGCGATAAAGAGGAAATGTTTATTGCCAAGACAATCTTTGTTTATATACATTTGATTTATCGTATGTAATCTTCATTCGTTGGTGGGTTTTATTACGAATAACATGTATGAGGAGTAACATAATGTATTATATTATTGCATGGTAAAATAAGCTAATACTTTCTTTGAGTACCTACTTACCTTCATTATTTATGTTTCGCGTATGGGCTTATGTGTAAATAGCACCGATAAATGCTGCATAAATATTTTAAAGAGATTGTATCATGATGTGGTAAACGCTCAATGTTTTTAGTAACCGGAGCATTCAGCTGCGAAATGGAAGTCATGGAATATACGAGATGGTCAATAATTGAAGTCAATGTGATTTATTTAGCTTCGCGCCACAGCTTTTTATGTTACATTAGTTAGATATTTGCCAAAGTAATAATTTTCTTTCTACGTATTATACCTACTTGAATGAGTGTTTAATTCTATAAAGATGTGATTAATCGATTAAGGCGCTGTAACTAGTCAAAATAGACTTCACAAAACAGTTTTTTAGCCAAATGTATACATTTTAGAGCAGCTAAAAAAATATATGTTAATTTTGATCATATTTATGGGGGGACCATTGTGTTCAAAACACGTTTTCGGTCAATTTTCTCGATAAAAAAAAACCATAAAATAACCATTTAAATTGAAATTGTAGCAACTGTAACTGTATTATTTATAAACAAATCTTGATAATATTAATAACAGTGATGTAATATATAATAATAAAGGGAACTGTTGTTTTTATTTATCGATTGGAATAAGATATTTGTAAGGATTAATGTATTTAATGATAAATAACTCGTTCTGAACGTCCCGTCGTCGTCGCGCTTCTCTTTCTTATGTACAGTCAACAGCAAAAGTAGATGATCAAAATCAGAAATTCAATACTAATGAACGGAGTTCGCGTCAGAACTGTGTGGCGTCGAAGTGATTCAAAAGTATGTGATTGTAAATTATACCAATAATTAACTACTAGTACAGCTGCCATAAATTCGTGATCAGTTTTGACTCCAAAAGTTATAAACTCAATTCGCATCAGAACTAAGAAGTGAAGAAAAATTTCAAAACTAGTGAACAGTTAAAATCAAATATGAATGATGAAACTGAGGCCACGTAATCGTGAGGCAAATAATTTATTCATACTTATTTTTGAAGTACCCCAGTAATTTAAGTTGTTATGTTTTACGGAAAAGCAGATGAATTGCTACCGGGCACATCACCAGACTCCGTGTTGCTACTGAGAGTTTGGAAAAAACCCAGTAACACTTTTGCCCGACCCGGGAATCTAACCCGAGACTTCCGATCAGCAGACGCATACGCTATCCACCGGACCACGGAGGCAGTCACTGTTCCACAGAGGCAGTCTTTGTATATTCAATATAATTTTACCAAATTTCATCTCTCATGTATTTTCTTTTTTGTAACTTCTGTCAAATGTTCAAAAGTAACTGATGTGATACAAAACCATAATTCAATAAATATTACTATCTTTGCATGTTTGTGCATTTATGTCAATGTTCAAAAGTAACTGATGTGATACAAAACCATAATTCAATAAATATTACTATCTTTGCATGTTTGTGCATTTATGTCAATGTTCAAAAGTAGCTGATGCGATACAAAATTATAACTCAATGATTGCTTTTGCCTAGTCGGCTACAATATATCTGTCACAGTACACAGTGTATCTATCTGTCACAGACTAATGCCACAGTATAAAGATATTATTACACTGTGCTAATGCTATGCCTTGCGTTTTGTTTCTTTTTTTATGTTGTACTTTTTCTGTGTCTGTGACAAATAGTTTTTTTATAGGTATGTATAAAAACCGGAAGGTAGATTGATAATTTTATCTTAAGTGCATTATTTATATTTACTTCGCGCTTTTGTCACACTGTTAGCAAGAGTTCCAAAGAAATATAACCTTATTAGTCCAACCTCTCTGAAGAGTTCTGTTGGAATAGTGCAAAAATCCAAGTATCGAAACTCTTTAATGTCAATCTGTAATTCGGATGTCATGTACTTACAATAATATAAATTTGCATTTCGAATACAATATTGATGAATTTTACTGATCACGAATATATGGCAGCTGTACTAGTAGCAAATTATTGGTATAATTTACAATCACATACTTTTGATTTACTTTGACGCCACATAGTTCTGACGCGAACTCCGTTCATTAATATTTGATTTCTGATTTTGATCATCTACTTTTGCTGTTGACTGTACCT
Organism: Euclidia mi; assembly: GCA_944739405.2. Lineage (NCBI taxonomy): Eukaryota > Metazoa > Arthropoda > Insecta > Lepidoptera > Erebidae > Euclidia > Euclidia mi. The sequence goes on along the minus strand of OX123182.2, from coordinate 84,625,984 downwards.
ATACAATCCGACAGTGACAGCAACAGCTGAACTCAGTAGCTGTACACGGCGCCTTAACATGACGTGTTCTGTCTGCACAAGTATGCCTGTCTTCATCTTATTTCCTGGCCTTGATATTTTTTGAATTTCAGAAAGTTCATCATCCTGAGACTATTAATAGCATGGCGATGCAATGAATCGTTATTTACTTAGAATCATACATTTGTAACATTTATTAATTTATAAGCGAATCGTGAATGGCTTTTTGGATAATTAAAATAGTTTGGTCTGGAACAATCTGCATAAAAGTGAAATGAATGAATCCGAATGATCCTATTGCTGTGTGGGCCTAATTTTACTATTACTCCGGTTATTTTCAGTAGGTACTATTTTCTATGATGAAGTCTATTTCGCCCTCGACAGAGCAGTCTGTGAATCGATAGCCAACGTACTCAACGATTCCAATTCTGTTTTTCTGTCCATTTGATAAAAACGAGCGAGGTTAGGTGCCTCAGAGTGCTATTTCTCCTCTAAAATAAATTACGATTAGGTACGTTACTCATAATAAAATGGTTTTATATTTATCATCTCGACGAACGTTTTTGTCAAATTACCTAATAATTACATAAGTATGAACTCCTAGCAAAGAAAATATATCTATTCTTTAAAAAAAGCTTGTCAAGTCCATATGTTGAAGTCTACGCGAGTTTTCTTTATATAGCTAAAAAGAAAGACATGATAAATTCTACCTACCTACTTTACTTTTATTTCATCAAGGCCATCAAGTTCAGTATAAAATTTGTACCTATCTGTAGATATGTGAAAAGTTGTGGCACTCGAGCGTAAAAAGTATAGGATTTCTAACAAGCTTTTATGGAATACAACTACATTTCACATTTGCCTAGCGTCATATGTTTGACATGTTTTTGGCAGATTGTGTGCATAGTTTTTACCATAATAGGTAGTTTACGAGTTTTGCAGCATTTTCTTGTAGCACCGAGATTTGCATATGATGTTCCCTATTGCACACAAACAAACAATTCATGTTCTTCCTTACAATATGATAATTTCCTGTACATTTTATGCTACATATAATAAAGGTCTCAGTTTAAAATAGCTTTGGAGGACTGTAAGGGACATCGTTGTGACTTGTGCGACGCGACGTGCCTTTATTTAAAGTTCAAGCTGCCTTGTATGCATGAGGCAGCTGGTTTGGGCACAAACTTGGGCCTCAGCTGCACTTGACTGAAGACTAATTTTTCTTTTTTTGAATGAATCCTGTGCTGTGAGGGACTTTGTAAACATTCAACCATCGAAGACAAAGCACACCCAGACCTGTAACACTAATTTGCGAATCACAGACTTTTCGTCCCTTGTGGGAAAAAAGTCTAAAGATCGCGGCAGCCTCGGTGCAGTCACATAAATTTATTTCTGTGCGTGAAGCACGCGTGAAGTTATCACTATGTAATAAAGTCGTTACAACTATTCTTAGAAATACTGGTAATACCGAGTACAGAGCCACATTTAGCATCGTTTAGCTTATAATGGACACATGTGGCATCGGGTTGTTGCTATGTGAATTATCTGCGCGACCCCAGAACCTTTTGAGACGTACGTTAATGTTCCTTGGTACCTACTCTTAATTATCGTAGCTTAGTAATGTAATAATAAGTAATATAATGACGCCGATTGTTAATTAATTACTGTATACAAACTGATATAATAGATATTAATTACTTACATACGTATTAGTAGGTATGTTCATACAACTGACATGAGAAGTTTATATAAAGGACAATGGGCGGAATCGTCCCCACCCATCAACATGAAATGTAGCTCAGTTGACACATCTTGGCAAGATAATATTTTTACGACGGATGTTGCCCAAATGCATTGGGTTGTCATAGTAATTAATGTTTAAACAAATATTTCGTTTACGTATTATTGACGATTAATTGTAAAACACCTACTCATTTATCTATTATAGGAATTTGTGCACGTATTATATCAATTGTATGGTAGGTACATGGGAATAGGTCATCATACAGATTTTAATCTGCCCGCGCAGCTGTTAAACAGTGTTATAATACTTATAATAGACCAGTATATTAACACTCACTCTTGTTATTCTCCTACTATGAGCATTGTAGGAACAAAATAATTAGAAGACAATGAATTTAAATGAATCATTCATTTATATTCGTTATTTTCTCTTTTTTTTTCTTTACCTGTAGGTACTGTCCCACTGCTGGGCAAAGGGCTCCCCCAAATCTTTCCAGGCTCTCTTGTCGTCTGCAATCTCAAGGCAACTCTTGTGGTAGGCGTCTAGGTCATCTCGCCACCGCTTTCGGGGCCGACCTTGGCGACGAATCGACGACGACCATTTTCTAGCACCCACAGTGTCGAGATTTTCGCCCAACCATCCTCATGTATACGGCTGTAATGGCCCGCCCAGTTCCATTTAAAGCTAGCAGCCTTTTTTCCCACATCTTCAACTTTAGTTCTTTTTATTTATATTTTTTTTATTTTCTAATTATTCATTTATACTTAATATAATCATTTAAATGTTTATGTTTAAAAATACATTATTTTTTATTTTGTATACTTACTAAATCATGTTTTGTACTGTAATATGACCATAATGTTAAAATAATTTACAAGTGTAAAATGAAAATATAGGTTAATTAATAATAATAAATTGCTTTTTTATTTATATATGCCAGGGATTTAAGTTAAAAAAGGATTTTAATCAATTACCTAGTGGATACTTAAGGTACACATTGGCATCAGTTAAATGTGTGTTGGTGTATGAGGACGGAGCCCATACATTTTTGCCCATAGTCCTTTCTTTGTGAAAACTATACGTTTCGAAATTAATAAAAGTAAGAACTCTTTCACTGTTTGTTTAGGAACAGAATAAAATAATCCTGCAGATTCTACACTTTTGTTCAATAACTAGATATTTATAAATTCTTATTTTCTTATTAGACTAAATGTGCTGAGTGACAGCATGATTTATACTTAACCGATTAATGTCGGTACGTATTTAGGTATTTATGAACGATACATAAAATAGCTAAATAAACACTGAAAAGTCTAGAATAGTCACACATTATAAAATATTCGAATACAACCCCTACCTCATTAAACAAGCATTACCTCGACATCCTTGACAGTTGACAGTAGATATAGGGAAGTCGATTGCATAGCCTACCTCGAATGTATATTTAATAGGCTTCTTGGCGCCTTCAGACACCATACAATGGACTATTTCCATGGTAAATGAGGTAGTAACCAAAGTACCCGCCGCCGCCGGCTGTTTCCCTCTGATGAATTGACGTACAAGACAAATTGATGAATAGACACACTCTATGAATAGACACTATCTGATTCTATGTTTCACGTATGTGTAGCTGTTTATTTAGGTAGTTTCTATTAGATTCGGTACACGATAAGGTTTCTAAAGGTCAGCTTTTAGGGGTGATTGATTTGTTTTTCCGTCAGTAGGAGTGTTTCACTAAGCTTTGAACTATTGGACGTAGGAGTTCCTACGTTTAATAATAGTATGGAAACTATTTTGCTTAGATCGTAAATTTGAGCTTCTTTTTGAAGTTAAATACATTTGCTTTAATACATATAGTTCCTCTGCCTTATAAATTTGTTGCAAAATATACTTAGTGTCTAAACACTATGCCGAACTTACGCGACCGAAGTTTCGTGGCCGAATTTACGTGCCGACGTATTCGGCTGATATGACACACCATAAGTGCCGAACTTACACAGCCGAAATTCCGTTGCGCAAGTTTGTGTACTTAGTATCTTTGTCGACAATCGAACCGAACTTCGGTCGCATATGTATAATGTGTGCTCTACTATTAGTATCTTCGTCGTCAATCGAACCGAACTTTGGTCGCGTATAATGTGTGCTCTACAGTCTACTACTGGAAAAGCCGCCGAACTTACGCGGTTACGCCCGAGCGAAGTTACGCTGTACGCTATAACGCAACGTAATTTCGGTATAGTGTGTCGTCAGTAGGTAATTCAAATAGCATTGCAGGCGTAATCATGTCTAACTTCGGTCGCGTAAGTTCGGCATAGTGTGTTTAGACACATAAGTATAATGCATTAATCATAAAAATTCAACATTCTTGTGAGAGTTCTTAATTTTGTTTCCATTCCCTCATGCATACATAATTTATTCTATATTTATAGGAAAACTGAGTCTTAAAATCCAAGCGACCAAGAAGGTACTTAGGTAGATACCTACTTTCCCTTTACAAACACCATAAGGCTGATCTCACATTGGGCGTCAGCGTTCCTCGAGGGCATGCTCATGACCAATGTGAGTTTTATCTATAAATGTTTTATGATAATTTAATTAATTTATACTGCTATGACATGCATTTTCGTTGAACTGCGACACCTGAGTCATTGGTCCACCGTATATTAATATCACTAGTCCCACGATATTTACTAATATAACACGTCATCCTATTATATCCACCGATATATTTATATACAATGTATCTTCTCCAAGCCTATCTATATACAGTTACCAACTCCATTAACCTATGATCGTCTAACTGATATGTTGGAATATCGTTGGATCGTCTAACTGATAACTTGGATGCAGCTGGGAATGGGGGCGGGTGATGGCACCCGCTTATGGATATCCCAGCTGCATCCAAGACCTTTTGCCTTGGATACCGGCGACCGGTGTGCGTCAAGATGGCGGAACCATGTGAGGTTTTTCGAGATTTTCTAGCCAGATTTGACAGGATATTAGCCTTTCCGCAGAGCGTCTGCCTCTGTATCATCCAGGGATAACCATATTCCATCGTTAAGACCACTGTCACTTCTATTCAGGAGTAAGTACTGATTGCCCATAACGACTGTCAAAGATCTTTATGACAGCCGGTGCTCAAGACAAGCGATATTAATATACTATTAAAAGCAATTTTTTATGTATCAGATTAATATACTTTGAGATAAGAGAATGCAATTGTGATAATCTAATAAGATGATGAAGGAGATAGATAGCTACCTGCTACCTCATCATCATCATCATCAGCCTTTATCAGTCCACTGCTGGACTAGGCCTCTCCTTTGAAAGGAGGAATTGGCCTACTATACCACGCTGGCCAAACGGGTTGGTATAGGGTTTGTATCAAGTTTTCCTTCTCTTACAGTGCTGTTCTCTGCATAATATGCTCCCTCAGTCGGCTCTTACGACACCCATGGGATGATATGGGGTGGTGACAATCCGTATTCTTAATCCGTCACCACATGGATAACCTGCTACCTACCTATGCAATATTTGTACCAGGATCAGAATGCCATCTGTTTTGCACAGAACTAAAAGATATCTAAAATCAAAGCTCCACGGCACGCTTTTAACACGAAGCACTGACGTGTCTACGCAATGCAATTAGTTCTGACTTCTTAAGCCCTCGGAACTTATAACAAAGACAATCTTCAACAATACTTCAACTAGTTGCTAGCTAGTTCCTCAGCATTTGATATATATATATAAAGTGGATGCGTAATATGCGTATATGTATATGTAGGTATGTGTGTACTAAGCCGGAATCCCTAATAGACGGCAATAAAACATTATAGCGGTTTTAAAGCCGTCATTAATATCCAAGCTTCATGCTATGTTAGGTTGTATGTGCCTAAAGCCTTGATGGTGAAAACTTAGAGGTGTGGTAAGTAATATTACAAGAACCACGGCGTTTGAACGAATGCCTGATAATAATACCGACCACTGAATAGATAGTACTAACGTACCTAGATTTATCCGACAAATTAGAGTTGCGACATATTTCTGAGTTCTGAGATAGAGAACGACTAATTCTTGCTTTTCTACTTCTGTTTATCTTATAGCCTGTATTTTTGTCCGCAGATAGTATGGGCAGAGGCAGTGAGCTAACGAGGTGAAGATCAAAATGCCGGTGCTACGCAACGCCGACCACCCGGCGTCGACCATCACTGACTCCACCGGTACGCGGTACCTCGTCGCAGTGCTTGGCGCTTTCGCGGCTGAAGCAGGTGAGCTACATTGTCAATATTTAGATAAATAAAAAAAAACAGAACAGCGTGGTACGTTGGTAGTTAAGTTGAAATTGAATTTGGAATGAGGAGTTCACCATCGTCTACATTATAAGACGTATAGTCCGTGCCACGAGAACATAGACTTTTTGTAAACAAAGAATTTCTACTAAGTGACTTAGCGATAGTTTTGTTAAAAACAAATAATGTCAAATCGAATGAGCGCAAAGGTACCTGTCATTGGAAACTAATATGTTAATGGATCGCGTTTTTATCGATATTATGCGCTGTCAACAGGATCTTTTAATGTTTTGAGGTACAGACGCCTAGAATGTCAACATTTGGAGTGAGGTCATTGAAATGTTACATTCTTGGGCTTAACATGCATTTATCAGAGGACAAAATTAATTTTTTTAGTTGTCAAGAAGGGGTATATGTAAAGTTAAATACAAGTTTATAGGATCGCAACGCTCCTCACGCTGCGGGCATCTCGAAAAAGCGGGTGCAGAATAACAGATGGCAAACTATTAGTCGCGCAGAAAATTATTTATACCTAAAAAAAGAAATTGCGTTTTCAGACTACCGTAATTTTTAAAGGATTTTGTTTAAGTTTATTCTGACAAACAACGTAAGAACTCTATGCCTAGATTTTTTTAGGCAATGTACTAGCTAGTTATCTGTAATATTATTCATTGTTGGTCAATAATTTAATGTTTTAGGATGGGTAGGCTACTTTGAACAAATGATTTATTGTCTATGATTAAAAAAAAACATGTCAATAATAGAGGAACATGTACTTTATCATTAACATACATGGTACTCTATTTTTCCTTAATTTACAGAATAAATTATGTGTAAAACGACAAAAAATCGGCATATTTATGAACATTCGACCATTCAAACACGAAATCAAATATTTTTATTTCAGTAAAATTAAACAATATAAATTAACAAAAATAGTGGCATAATTTTGATAAAAAAAGATTGTTAAAAAAGTATAAAATCTAAAACACAACTGTTTAAAAAAAGGTTGTCAAGCCCTGAATGTTTGTTTACAAAAAGTCTATCTTCTCGTGGCACCAACTATAGGTAAGTGAATGCTCCTGTTACACAATATTCACATTGGAAGGCTAACTAAGGCACTTAATTTAATAACTGCATTTAATTGCATAAGTTTTGTTAAATCTGTGGCATAAGTATTATGTCTGTAACTATTTACTATTTACAAGTAATTAAGTACAATGTGAAACAGTTGCAGCTCCTTACAAAAATAAAATACACATGTACCATAATATTGGCGATTCAAAAGAGTGGCCACGAGTTTTATTGCTCGTTCTTTCTCGTGACTCTACCTATTGCTTTGCTAAGAAGCATTAAGTAATTCAATTTAAAAAAAATACGTTCATAACCGTCACCTTGTGACCTAGATGAATAAACGACTATGACTTTGTCTTTTAGAAGAGTTGAAATAAAGACTCTTTGCTTTAGAGATCAAGGTAGCTTTACCTGTAGAAAGGTGACATCACTGTCTGGTTTAATAAAATCATATAATTATGTGACTTTAGAAGTTCGATTGTAATTTTTATTTCCTTTACAAAATAGTAGCCATTTTTTTTCAAAGAAATGATTTGAGAGTACTAGCACGGCTTACTAAACATGAGTACGGTAAAAGCAGCCTGTAAAACTTGAGTAGCCTCTCAACTCTCAAACAGTTTGTATCAACTGCCAATACTCAGTCGTACTATTGAAGTCCAATACGTTCAGCCCACTCGAGTGCTGTTGATCGCCGGTGGAGTGCCTCTTAGTGCTCACTTCACTCCAGTATGATACAAATCCTCTAGAACATATATTATGTTTATAAATATAAAGCTTAATATAAGCTTAACGGTTAAGAGACTTTAGAGCTATGTTTTTTTTTAATTGGCGTTAACCGCATATGTTAACTCACTACCTCTGATGAAAATACCGTGACTACATGTCATCTACTCCATCGGGGGACTAATTAAAAAAGCCTTTTAGTGTTACAGTCGTAAAAATATAAATAGATAGACTTACTTATGCATTGATATGCATAATGCTTATGCACAAAAAAGGTTTATTTAAATTCAACATTTTACTACCAGAAAATACACGGCTGGAAGTTAATGTTTGACTTAAAATATTATATATAGGTAGATAGGTACGTAGGTACATAATTATGTAAATATTTACACACATACACTACAGACAATAATTCTCGAGAAGTGTTTGGTGTAATTAATTAAAATTAACATCTAGATACGTCCCTAATTAAACAAACGACACGGACAATAACAAAATAATTATGATTGAATGTTATTAGTACGCTATATTAAAAGATAATTGCTTTATAAATCAGGTATCTTGTTCATCTGACATTTTATAATTTTATTATTGGGATTCACTAACCGGAAACAGACAATTATCATGGAGTAGGTACCTACCATATAGTTGTCTATTTAAGTCTATTAGAAGATAGCTATGAATAAATAATTTATACATAGGACTCATTATCTAAATAATTAGGTAGGTATGTTCTTGATTATTAAATTAAAATATATCTCTGAAGTATCTTGACTGGATTATATAATACTTCATCATCATCAGCCTGTATTAGTCTACTGATGAACGTAGGCCTCTCCAATGGTACGCTAATACATAATAATATAATATCTACTTAACTATGTGCATAGGTAGCCAACCTCACCTGCAAGTGGTGCACCTGCCGATCAACGGACGAGGCTCTGGCAAACAAAATATCCCGATAAGCGGCAATAGGCTCGCCACCTATTACGTGGGATCAAAACACTGGCGAAAAGTGGGCGTTTAATATGCCTCTGCCTACCCCTTCGGGGAAACAGGCGTGAGTATGTATGTATGTATGTATGTACTTAACTATACCGATACGCAAAGGAAACGTAGAGTTCAAAGAGAGATTCCATTGTAAAGATATCCCTTGCTAAAGCATTTTCTAAAGACATACTATATTCATATAGCCATTCGTCATCCCTTTTTGTATCCACTATCCGAGTGATAAGGGAGAATTTATATATTTCTGTTTATAAAGGTTTTACTCACAAAAAATAACATAAAAGGAATTTTTATTCATATACACATGTCTACCATATCCAGGCAAATAAAAAAGGTAGATTGACAATGCGAGTTACGCCGAGGACGGATGCTAAAGTAATTTATATTTAAATTAGCTCCGCCCATGGATTCGTTGGCTGGGTATGTAAAAAATATTTTCATTTCATCCAAGCTATGGCAAGGTGGTGTGGTTTTTGTAATATCTGATCTTTCAAGACCCAGGTGGTCTGTGTCACTTAATTATTTGACGGTTGACAGTAGGTAGGTACCTACGTTTTGGTTAATGACTTTTCTAATCGACATATACTTAGATACCTATTCCTTGAAATATAGCGGATACTAGTAGATTTATTTAAAGGCAGCGATAGCCTAGTGGAGATACCAACAGACTGTCATGCCGAGGGTATCGGGTTCGAATCCACGGCGCGCACCAATGACTTATCGGAGTTATGTGCGTATTGAATTGTTAAGTATCGCTTGTCCCGTGCCTCAGACAGCACATTAAGCCTTTGGTCCCGGTTGTCATGAAGATCTTTGACAGTCGTTACAGGGCGTCAGTACCTCCTAAATAAACTGACACTAGTCTAAACCATGGAACATCGCTATCCCTTCGGGTTGCGGAGGTCAGACAGGCAGTCACTCTGTGGAAAAGCTAATATTCAGCCTGTGTATTCAGCCAAATCCGGTTAGACTAGTAAACGGACCCCAGATTGAAACTGGGATAACGCTAAGGGGATGATGATACTAATTCCAGGTAGTAGAGCCTTGCTGATTTCAGCATGAATGGGCCGGCTCAACCGGAGAAGTACTACCCTCTCACAGAAAATTGACGTAAAGTGACAGTACCTAAACTGTTGCGTTTCGTTCGGTGAGTGAGAGTGCCGGAGGCCCTATCCCCTATTCCTTCTCCCTTATCCCACTCCTCATCCTATCCTTTTTCCCAATCCCAAGGGGCGGCAAAGCACTTGTGACTCCTGTGGTGTTGCTTGTGTCCATGGGCGGCGGTAATTGCTTACCATCAGGCAATCCGTCTTCTCGTTTGCCGCCTATTACTATAAAAAAAAAAAATAATAGATTTATTAAGACGGAGAAGTGAAATATGAAATTTTATGTTTTATATTCTTTAATTATAAAGGTACAACAAGGCTACTACCATTTTACAGCCGCTTGAGCAAATTTCATTGCCGTCAATTAATGATCTAGTTTAAACGCTGTTGTTAATGTAAATGTCCTGTGTGTATTAATACCTCACGAGTATCATGGCACTTATCTCATTAATACAGGGGAATAGACCAGAAGCCTGAGCCTGGTAACACTCGCGTTATTTAAGGTTACTGCTCCGCATCCGTGGTTCATACCGTGATGTTACTTATATACCTATATAGCCTTAGCCTTCCTCGATAAATTTGGTAATCAACACAAAAATAATTAGAAAGTCTAGCTCGTCGCTGTATCGCTTACGCGTCTCTACTGTTGATGCATCTGTCTCTTACATTCCTTAGACTGAATGCTGCTTGAACGGCTTTCCTAGAAATTTCTGATAAAGAAAGAAAGAAAGAAAGAAAGAAAACTCATTTATTCTGTATATGTTCACAGAAACAGAAAGAAACATAAAAACTAATCGGTTCCCAACTCAGCATATGGTATGATTAGGTAGGTACTTACCTACTACATAGGTATAGACCGGCTTTTATTAATAGCTGCCAAAGAAAGCTGAATCAGCTATTTCTCGTTTTACTCTAATCTACAAATCTACAGTTTAGAGTTAATAGTAAGTGTCTATACACACTATGCCGAACTTACGCGACCGAAGTTCGGCATCATTACGCCTGCAATGCTATTTGAATTACTGACGACACACTATACCAAAATTACGTTGCGGTGGTTATAGCGTACAGCGTAACTTCGGTCGGGCGTAACCTCGTAACTTCGGCGGCAACTTTTCTAGTAGTAGAGCACACATTATACGCGACCGAAGTTCGGTTTGATTGCCGACGTAGATTCTAGTAGTAGAGCACACATTATACGCGACCGAACTTCGGTTCGATTGCCGGCGAAGTTACTACACAAAGTGGCGCAACGGAATTTTTGACGCGTAATTTGGGCACTTATGGTGTATCATATCAGCCGAATGAGGCATGGGCGTTTTCGGATTTTTGCGCAAACCGATAAAAATCCGATTTCAGATTTTGAAATCGATTTCAAAAACCGATTTTAGAAATCGATTTCAGTAGCGGATGTTGGAGCGTAGCGTACGACAAACGCAAACATTCGAAATCTTATTGTATTTTAGCATGAGACCAATCAAGTCAAATAAAACTCTCCAAACATAAATTACTAATAACTATTTGCAATTTTCATAATACCCATTATAAAATTGCAATCTGAATTAGATATTATCGCCTCGATGTTTAGTTTTATTTTGTCTATTCAATCTGCAATTCATTAAACCGCCAAAATCCATAACGATTCGCTTGCTTAGCGCCAATTCGCTTCATCTCTTTCGCACTTTCAACGTATCACTTAGTTAGTAAGAAAAAGAAATGAAATTCGCTCTCTCTCATTCTAACTAACTAGTCGTTTGGTAGTGTGAAAGAGAACAAATGAATATGAAAAATATCGAAAACGTAAGCTTTAGATTTACTTTGTAGTTTGGTTGCGCTTGCATCGTTTGGTTCGGATTAGATTGTTTGCGTTATCGTAGTATTGTTTTGCGTTTTCTAAAATCGGTTTTCTCACATTGGAATATCAATACGATACGATTTCTGACTGCAATCGGATTTCAGATTCCTTTTGATATAATATATCGGTCTCATGCCTAAGCCGAATACGTCGTAACGTAAATTCGGCCGCGGAACGTCGCGCGTCGGTCGCGTAAGTTCGGCATAGTGTGTTTGGTTGGACACTAAGAGCTCTGCTGCCCATCCATTGAATCGTGCAATGTTTTATATTCATCTACATAGGTACCTCCCTTTTTCATATAAGACGGACTTTTTATTGAACCGATATTACAATTTATGAGATTTGTGATCGGTGATTGGTTCTCAGGGTTAAACAACAATGCGGTATAATGGCAGAAATAAGAACAATACTGAACAATTACGAATAATCTATGTTTTACGATCTATTTAAATCTGCATTTAAGTATGCCTACGTTATGTACATTAGACTCAATTTAAAAACTTTTACTACTCTCGATAAAAAGTAATTATTGAAGACCTACCAGAATTAGCTACTTGCACTTATCTGAACTTTTAATAATAAATTGCAAAGCGAACTACTACCTATAGCCTGAAATAAAAATAATATTCAAACGACCACACTCATGATGGTCTGGTTAGAATACGATCATGATCATCATCATCATCAGCCAGCCGTTGTACACTGCTGGATTTAAATAGGCCTCTCCAATGGCACGCCACTGAGCCCGATTTTCGGCTCTTCGTGTCAATGTCAAGTTATTAATAATACGATACTAAAACAGAATTACGAACAAATAGGCCATACACGTTTATTTCAAAGTGGCCTTTGTCTTTATTCAGATAACAAATAGGTGCTTACCTACCTTGAGTGTAAATGCCTTGAACAAATGTTATGAGATAGTTACTAACGCTGGTATTTTTATTGCAGTTACTTACCCGTTCGACTTGACTAAGACAAGGCTGCAGATACAATCTGAAGTGGCAGCCGCCAAACATGGCTTTAAGGTGAGTTTCTTTTATTAGAAGTAATGAAATGTCACCGGACGAGGGAAAACTAGATGCAATATAATAAACCTAATCATAACACAATACAAACTTTTCGGAGAGTCATGAAGAGAGAGAGAACGAGAGGGAGCAATCATACGATAGTGACGTCACTTGTTAGTAAATAGAATAAAATTGAGATACTTATAGTGACTGTCTGAAAATTCAAAATAATGTATTGTACCTATAGAGTTGCATCTACATATGTTCAGTCTGAGCATAACTTTTGATGTTATGTAAATCCATGTTACTATTATTCAAACTACTACTTTAACTGTATATTGTGCGCGCTCTATAAATCCAATTTGTATGTCAATGAAGCATTGTTCACAGAAGGAATATTTGCTGCGTTATAGGTACACATACCAATCCGTGCTAGATACATTATATTCGATTTCATTGAAATTTGTTTCATAATATTAATTTATAATAAATATAGAATAAATGCTTCATGCAATTTAAAATTTAACTTGGAAAACAATTACATTTGTATTTTAATTACCTTTGCACTCCACGAAGTGAACGCGTCGACTTCATGACTCAGTGTATACTATAGTTAAATGAAACAATGAAACCTTCACCGCATGTGACGTCATAGTACGCAGTCCAATTTTGAATGACGTCATCAATTGCATTACCTATATAAAAAGAAAACCTTTATCAGCTTTTCATTAATCCTGATTAAGCCTAATGCCAATTGAGCAAGAATTCGATTCGAAGAACGTAATTTTAATTTAAAGGGTAGGTACGTACTTAGTAACTTTTATAGTTTTATTATGCTTAGTATTTTTTTTTGTTCTGAGACAAAATATATGGTATGAATTATATTGAGAAAATACTCAATTTAATAATTAACAAACAGGGCAAACGAAATAAACCCGTTTACTTAAAAATAACATTGTACCTGTCTATAGATACTATGTATTTTTGTATCTACTATGTCTGTAACAGATGTTTGTGCGACAGGGTTGTTTTAAGGCCTTGCCACACGGCACAATTTTACGTCCAACTTGACTAAATCACTTGATGAAATCGTGACGTGTTGACGCCAGTCGTCCAACTCAAGTTCATCGGGTGGGCGGTACCACCAGATTTTAACCAATCGGGTGGACGGAATGAAAATCAGTGATTTGATTGTGTCGTGTAGACGGACAAAGCCAATTCGATTGAAAATTTGATCAGTGGTAAAATTGTGCCGTGTGGCAAGGCCTTTATGCTAAGTCATGTCGCACCGGAGCGAGGCGAGGTTCAGCTTAATATTTATTTATAAGCCATTTTGTTTTCTTTTTTACCTCTGTTTTGTGTTCATGTAATACATTCGTGTTATTTAGTAAATATATATTTAGGAATTCTCGAAAGTTTGCTATTTAATGGAAAAGTAATATCGTTCTTCTACTTTTGCACTATAATTATGATTACCTAATTATCTCGGTCCTCGTCCTAGGCAGCTCGTGTTTGTGTATATTTGTACCAGAAGTTGAAATGATAATTATTGATAGTCAATGTTAAATGGCAGACGGTAACTACAGTCCGTTCACAGTTATTTTACCTCTGACAGATGTCGGTGTTTATTTTCTTTATGTTGGAATTGTACTCTGTGATGACAGGAAAGTAAAATAGGGTTACCCGTGCATAACATTTTACCCAATATTAGTGGAAATGCTTCAAAAATTCAAATGCTTGAAGCTCATGGCCGCAAAGTGGTTAGATTACCGCCATACCACTGCGAGCTAAACGCAATTGAACTTATGTGGAGTCTCATTAAAAGGCGAGTCACAATCAAAAATTTATGACAAGAGGCAATTAACATTGTGAATTTAGCTGAAGATGCTTTTTAATCTATCACTGCAGAAGACTGACAAAAATAATGCAAACATGAGCGCCACATTGAAGACAAGCTTCGTGAAACAGATGGGTCTACGGATGCTGAAATGGACAGGTTCATAATAGAATTAAATTCTGAGTCTGATACAGAATATGATAGCAGTTACGAATCATCATAACATTGGCAGTCCACATGGATCATTCTTATACACTCACGCCTGTTTCCATGCAGGGGTAGGCAGAGGTGTAATATGACACCCACATCATTCTTATTCAAAATAAATATGAAAATTAAATTTACAGTTTTTGTATTTGATAATTAGAACCTCACGTTGGCGTAATTATGATGCGTTTACCTTTATATATTAAATAGACAAAAATTTTATTATAACTACTTATCTTCATAGGAAATTAGTTATTTCGTAAGAAAATAAATGTACATGCATATAGCCATGCCAATATCAAGAGGTTTTGTTACAAACATTACTTCCAAATATTTAATACGATCGCTTAGGCAATAAAAAAATAAGTACATTTTAGCAATAATGTATATTTAAAATGGGAGTATTATATACCAAATATAGCAACACAACGCCCAGGTTGGCCAATCTAACAGCTAGAGGTAAAATAACTGTGAACGGACTATACTTAGTACTTCTTCTCTATTGTCGCAACATTAAGGCGCTGTACCTAGTCAAAATAGGCTTCACAAAACAGTTTTTTAGCCAAATGTATACATTTTAGAGCAGCTAAAAAAATATATGTTAATCTTGATCATATTTATGGGGGGACCATTGTGTTCAAAACACGTTTTCGGTAAATTTTCTCGATAAAAAAAAAAACATAAAATAACCATTAAAATTGAAATTGTAGCAATTGTAACTGTATTATTTATAAACAAATCATGATAATATTAATAACAGTGATGTAATATACAGGGTGGCGCTACCATAGGGGCACTTTTTGAACAGAGGCATAGCGTACAACATTCTGAAGCCTTGTACCAAAAATCAATTAAATCTGTGCAGTAGTTTAGCCATAATATCGATTTTAAGTTCCGCAATTTTTGCACATGCTTTGAATGCCACACAGCTGATACAAAACGGTCAACGACCCTACATTGCACGCCCCGACTCGCTCCGACGCGACGCCTCGACGTCATCCGAAGTTAGGCTCAGCGCAGATAAAACGGAGCGCAGCGGAGAGGATTTTATTAACGCACTTGAAAATAAACTTTATTTTTTTTACAATTAAGTGTATAAATGCTTGAACCTGACAAAAAACATTCGCGCGTCCTCGAAGATATGCGGGAATCCTCGCGCGGCGTCGAGTCGGCGCCCGCGTCGTAGTGAGTCGCGGCGCGCAATGTAGGGTCGTTGACCGTTTTGTATCAGCTGTGTGGAATTAAAAGCATGTGCAAAAATTGCGGAACTTAAAATCGATATTGTGGCTAAACTACTGCACCGATTTAATTGATTTTTGGTACAAGGCTTCAGAATGTTGTACGCTATGCCTCTGTTCAAAAAGTGCCCCTATGGTAGCGCCACCCTGTATAATAATAAAAGGAACTGTTGTTTTTATTTATCGATTGGAATAAGATATTTGTAAGGATTAATGTATTTAATGATAAATAACTCGTTCTGAACGTCCCGTCGTCATCGCGCTTCTCTTTCTCCGCTTCCAGCGCTTTCCCTCATGCGGATCTTTTAATTTCTTCCTTATGATAAGACCCACAAGTAAGCATTCATTACTAGGTACATTTTGAATTGTTCCTATAATCACAGCTGCCTACATAAGCCGAACTAATGATATAATGCAAGGCAACCTAATTGACCATAAAATCCTTTTAGTGCAGACTCAGAGACGATTAAATAACAATATGACGTCATAATCCAGCATAAAGCGGATTGCTCAACGTCGAATAAACGCGCTGACGTGTGTGAAAGTCGACACATATTCGATAAGTACTTTAGTGAAATACGATCGAGTTACAGTAGTAACGGATACGAGAGTATAAGCTCTTATTAATTTGTAACTGTATGTTGAAACCCTATCCCTTTGAGTACGCTGCTTCGAGAACCAAGGGAAAGAGAATGATTAAAGGAATCTTGATACCCAGTAAATAAAACTATTTTTTTTGCTTCTGTAGGTATTTTGTGTTCATTGGCTGAATGTTTCTACAGTCGTTACTACACAGAATTGTAAAACAAGATCATGTCAGTAAAAATCACGAGTGAAGTATAAGACATTTGTGGTGAATGATGACGTTGGAGGGGGGGTTGGCTAGGCTGCTGAACCCACATCTTCAACCACAGAAATGAACCTACATAGATGAATTTCTGTGGAGGCAGTTGATTTTAATTAATGCACCTTTGTCTTCCAATATTTCTTAACCGATTTTGAATCGTGTATTCGTAAATAATGAATGAGATACGTAAAAGGTAAAAAGGGCTTAATTGGTGGCATTTGGGTCGACGCGACCGTTGCCAACTACCTTGAAGTAGCGGTAGGTATATTGTGTTTCATTCGATTAGACTGTCGTGTCGGAGGCTCGATCACTCCAAATTGGTTCTCCTGCGGATCTAAATTTCTTACTACCTTCTGATAAGACTTGTACCGACCTATCCACATTTAAGGCGCTACCTCGAAAATGTATGCCCTTTTTGATTACAGATTTTGAAGCAGTCAGACATACCAGCAAAGTGAAAATTTTATATATTATTTATCAGGTCTTTATCTAGGGACTGCTCGGACAGATACACGATTGGAAGATTTTCGCTCGATAGAATTTTAATTTGAAAAACATGCTTTCTCTAAATATTTTTTAGTATATTTAAAAAAATACTTAACTTTTCGCCTTGAAATTGCTACTCACTGGAAAAAGAGCTAGTTTATTAGGGATTGGTCTAACGATTTTTTTCTAAAACGATTATTACTTGAGTTATGAACGAAATAAGATTTCAGACAGTTTCGTGATGGCATGCCATGTCAAAAACCGTGCGACATCCAACTTTATAGCTAACACTTAGCGATGACCTCTGCACGATTTTTTGACCTTCGAGGTAGCGCCTTAAGTACCTAGATCGGCATTTCTTTCGCATCATGTTCTGTTCAAGTTGCCTAGTTTATTTGCACACAAATAGATCGCATTCGAATCGTCCATCAATAACAGCATTTTCTGGTGTTTCCACCTTTCCATACATTTTCTAAAAGACCCCTGACGGCCAGGTACCTACTATGCCCTCTAATGTGTCAAATCTGTGGTCAAAATAATTACATTTTATTTAGTCCGTATTTTATATAACAAAAAAATATTGGACACGTATTTTTTGTTTTTTCAATTAAATAAAAAATAACAAAGATATAGCCCATTAAAGTTACGTGTGACGTCATCTAGTGCGAAAAAATGCAGCACGGCGTGACGTTATACGTAACTTTAATTTTATAATTAATAATTAATAAAATTTAATTTTGTCAACTAGCCTATTGACACGGTAGTTAAAATCTCAGAACAGAAAAAACATAGAAATGGTATGCACCCAAATTACTATCGGAACCGCTGTCGCCAAACTCACACAAGTAAACCGATAATCATATATTGCACTACAAAGAAACAATTCGTTTGATTCGTAGTTTAAGTTTATTCAAAACTAGCCTACTTCACAGATTTGGAAATAAACCCTGCTGACCTACAAATAAGATTTATTTTGCTTTAGCAGTAGAACGTATTTACGATCTATAGTCATACTAGATTCGATTTACGAGTCAATTCCGCTACTCAACCATAGATGGCGGTATTCTAAGTTGTAGCAATTATAATCGTAATTACATAAGGCATATGGTTGAAATTTGCGTGATCGGTCTGTTTCTGCTTCTACTCGGTTAGGGCCGTACCACGTAGCACATTGGATTACTTTATCGATATCGATAGATGATGCGATATTTTGTTCATATAATAAGTGTATTTATCAATTAAATTTTATATTTAATCAGTCAATGTTCATACAAATTAATAACATGTAACACGTGTGTTGTTAAGTAGCATAACAAATATTTTGAATACTTATTGACAGTGATGAAAATAAAACATGATTACTTACTTGATAAAAAAACTTAACAATTTTCATTGATGTAAGCGCAGCAGGTTTCGTATATCTATAGCCTTTACTTGATGTTATAAAATCGTCTTCTAAAAAATGCTCAGAGCATATCGTGCTTGATTTGGTTGGCATCCAGTTAACCCTACCTGTTGCATCTATCCATTTTTCTTTGATGCTTGCATCTTTAGGAAATCTAAAAATATTTTAAATGATGTTAAGAGGACCTACTAATGCTTATTTAGTGATCAATGCAACGTTAGTTAAACATTGCATTGATCACTAAATTGATAAATTATACTTACTATTCACTACATTGATAAATTATAGTTACTATTCAAAACATAGATTATATTTTTGCAACAAAGTATCTATTAGATTGAATCTAATACACCTCTTAAAATAAATTACGTGAGTGAATAAAGCCGACCTTATACTTGAATTGTAATGTAATACTAAATAATAACATATAATAATATTCGTAACATATGCTACTACATACACACAACACCACCTAAGCAGAGCTTGTACTATGGGTACTAGACAATGGATAAACATACATATATACTTTTTTTTAAATACGTAAGTACCTACATATTACATTGTTCATAGAAACACCCCCCCAAATAAACAATTTATTAAAATAAACATTTCGTAAATGAATTATTTTCGTGTTTCGATATCAATCGATAATTTTAATATTCGACTTGACCACATCACTAAATGAGTAGCGCGGAATTTTCGAGAATGTTCTATTGAATAGAATCAATCCAAAATAAACTTTATCTTCGATGTATAAGGTGCATTTTTACTAACCGTTCTATTAAATATTATTTAATTGAAACAAATTAAGACTTTTATTGAAAACAATGAAAATTGTACTAACCGATGGTACGAAACACCTCCATTTTTAAGATTTTTTCGCCTGCTATCATTTTTGCACTCCAAAACGGCACAAAACGGCATAGTTATAGAAATGAAACTGTGTCATGAAACGAGCAATTCGACGCGATGTAAGAACGTGACTGGGGCCAGTTAAGCGTTACAACGCTTAATTGTGACACGCGTGCCACGCCTACTTACCATTTCCAGTGAAAATTAGTCTCGCTGTTATTTTGCCATTAGTTCGAAACCAATGTTTCTTTGAACTTTGTAAGCACAGGAAATGTTCAATTTATGACGCTTTTGTAATTACATTTTGTGGGCGATGCTGCATAAACGCACAATGTAGTTTTACGATCATAGAGCCTAAAATATCGGCAGCATCGAAGAACAAATGAGTCTCAATAAATTTCGAAGGAAGACCATTGTGTTTATTTGTCCTTTATTGTGCTATGGTGACCTTTTTTTTTTAGTCGTTACCTAACCAATTCCGGCCTTTATATTTGCCCTTCCTACGCCACTGCGCCTGTGTGCGAAATCTGTGAAGCGCCTTTTTTGGCATCCTTTTTCGAAAATAAGTGTTATAATTAACGCATATCTCGGCGCGCGGCGCCCCTGTCACCCTGGCGCCTGTGTGCGCCGCGCACATTGCACATAGGGAAGGTTCGGCCCTGCTAGCATCAACGATGTTACAAGTAAATTGCTAGCATAGTATTATATTATCTGTGGTAGGTATAGGGTTT
The DNA here is from genome assembly GCA_944739405.2 of Euclidia mi. Classification (NCBI taxonomy): domain Eukaryota; kingdom Metazoa; phylum Arthropoda; class Insecta; order Lepidoptera; family Erebidae; genus Euclidia; species Euclidia mi. The sequence continues at coordinate 84,605,554 of OX123182.2, read as the reverse complement.
GAATTTGATGTTGAGTTTACCGTCTGTTCTGAAAGATACTATTTGCCTCAAGTATTTTCCTTCGTCGTTTCTTATGACACCCGTGGAATGAAAAAGGGGTGTGACACTTTGAATTCTTAACCCGTCATCACCACTCGGAGGTTCTCATGTAAGCTTTCTTATCCCAACAGGTAGAAAACCATGGCATGATCAAAACAGCGGTGGGCATAGCCAAGCAGGAGGGCGTGACGAAACTATGGAGCGGTCTGATGCCCATGTTCCAGAGACATGCCATCTACTCAGGTTGCAGACTGATCTTCTACGAACACTTCAGGAATCGATTTAAGGATGAGAATGGGAGAGTGTCGCTCGGAGTCTCGTCTGTAGGTGAGGCATTTGTTAAAAATGATTGAGTAGCCTGTAAGTTACTTTACCATATTGTATTTTGTTAGTTTTGCCTTGGACCCAATAATGCCAAATATTTGTGAAGTGCAGTCATTACTCATTACATTTCTAGGTATGGAGTTTATAAAGTTAATGTAATTCCGCACCAAGATTTCCATCTTGAAGAGTAGTTATCGAATTTGAAAAAAAAAAAGAAGCTCTTGGGTTATATTACCCATTATTTTGAACTACATTTATTCTAGAACATTGCCGAAATCCCGAAAAACATAACATTCATGGATTTCGGTAAAATGTTTGGAACAGCTAAATGGTTTTCTTGATTTCGACATGTTCTTAAACAAAAGTGGTTTGTATAATAAAAAAATCTTACATAACATTTATTCGAGACTAAAATTAATGTCACTAGTGACCAAAGTGCACATTACACACCAATTCATACAATGTATCTCACATCGAGTTTAACCGATAATGTACCATTATCACTATTCATTTGTTAATAAAAATGATAAGGCTCTGTGGCGAAATTGGGTCCACGTTGATAATCCGAACATACGTTGTTACAATTGGGCCTTCCGTCTTTCATACGTAAATAAATTATTATTTTGAAATAAAAGATTTATGTATTTATCACGGCAAGCTAATAGTTATGGCCATAGATTTATTAACAAGAATCAGATGTAGCGTATTCGTCCAACTAAGCGTGGCACGTTGACAGCTATGTGTGCGTGACCTTTGGCGACTGGCACTGTACGGACACGCGCGTCTATGTGTGTGAAAAGTTGCCAGATTATGAATAATCTCCCAGTATTTTGCATATAGTTATGTAATATTCTTATATTCATTTGCGGTTTTGAAGAATTTACCATGGATTTAATTAATGCTTTTATAAATACATTTCTTAAATGTAGGTACCGAGTTAAGTTTTAACTACTTCGTAAATCTGTATATATAAAATCCTTGCGTTACTGACTGACTGACAGACAAGCTACAGCCGAAACTACTCGGCGCATGAAGCTGAAATGTAGCATGTATGTTTCTTGGGAACCGTAGGGGTGCACCAAGACGGGATTTCTCGAAATTCCCACGGGATCGGGCAAAACGAGAAATAATAAAATATGTGCGTGCGAAGCCGCTGGCGTCGATTAGTTGAGAAATAAATAGTATGTATGTACACACGGCACCAAGTCAAGCTAAACAGTTGCTGTACGATTTTGATACTTATTCCCTACGCCATAAGTATGTATGTACACACGGCACCAAGTCAAGCTAAACAGTTGCTGTACGATTTTGATACTTATTCCCTACGCCATTAGTATGTATGTACACAGGGCGCCAAGTCAAGCTAAACAGTTGCTGTACGATTTTGATACTTATTCCCTACGCCATAAGTATGTATGTACACACGGCGCCAAGTCAAGCTAAACATTTGCTGTACGATTTTGATACTTATTCTTTACGCCATAAGAACGGTGCAAAGGTCAAAGTTTATAAGCTTGACGAGTAGCAGGGTGTACACGAATATTTGGATCGTTTGGGGATCGAACTCAAAACAATATTATGTAAGGTATATACTAATGGAAATTGAAATTCTATTACTATATTTATGAGAAAGAAGATATATCTACAGTATACTTTTATAATACGGTAATGTATTTTTCATTAACATGACAATCATTATCACATAATCAATTGACAAGTGCATTTTCCCTAATTCAGGCAGAACGGCGTCGACAAAAACTGGCAACACTTACATATTTCTTGCACAAATACGAATTTTATCGAAATTAAATTAGGAAACAGTCAAATTATCAATAGTTACCTGTGAAAAGATATTCCATTTTCCTGTTTTTGTTTTTAGGAACAACTTTTACAGTGTTTAAAGAACACAAGACGGCATTTTGAGAATTTAAAAGTTGACGTGATCGTGACGCGTGAACTGTACGATGCTTCGTAGCGCACTGAGACGAGTTTGTATTCGCTTTTCAATTTTGTATTTGCTTTAGTGGCCGCACGCAACTGTGCCGTGCGTTACATCTGATAGTTCTCATATCTGTGGTTATGGCATATTTATTATGGCTAATGGATGCGTAAAGGCAGCAAGGAAATGGGATTTGAATCCTCAGCCTTGACACGTTGACCTGTTGTCAACTTGAAGTCACGTTACAAATTTATGAAGCTGGTCACGACCGTGCCTCCAAAATTATTATTTGCCAATCGGTCAATAGCTGATGCCACTGTAGGTACTATTTTGAGTTATGCTAACGCAGACGAAATATAAATAAATTATAAACGCTATTATAATTTAGATGTAACCAAGAGGAATTGATAAACTAGTGAAGATACCTATCAAGAGATTACCATGCCGAGGATACATCTGCATGGCAGTCTGTTGATATCACACATTTAATAACATCGAAAAGTCAGTGCATGGAGGTATTCTTTGAGAGGATATCGCCATGAACTGACTTGTTGTGCGTATTAAATAACAGTCGGTTGACAGTCGTTATGGAGAGACAGTATTCTTGAGCGGCACTGGTCAAAGCTATGGAATATAGTGATGCCTTTGGGCACAGATAATATAATACTCTTTGGGTTTCGGAGGTCAGAGGAGATTCATCATCATCATCAGCCTTTAACAGTCCACTGCTGGACTAGGCCTCTCCTTTGAAAGGAGAAATTGGCCTACTATACCACGCTGGCCAAACGGGTTGGTATAGGGTTTGTATCAAGTTTTCCTTCTCTTACAGTGCTGTTCTCTGCAATAATAATATGCTCCCTCTGTCGGCTCTTACGACACCCATGGGATGATATGAGGTGGTGACATTCCGTATTCTTAATCCGTCACCACACGGACACAGAGGAGATTGCTCTGTGGAAAAGCTTAAAATCTCTTTATCCTATCAAATCTGGTTTGACTGGGAAGCGGACCTTAGTGGTGGATGCAATCGGGATCACGCCATGACGATTGACGATAGCATTATGAGCGAGTGAGAGAGAGAGAGACACAGTTACTGACTGTCGTCCTTTCCATTTGTGAACAGCACGCATTATAACAGCACTAGTCGACGCCAGCGGCTTCGCACGCACAGTAGCTTCGTATTTTCGAATTTCCCGTTTTGTCCGATCCCGTGGGAATTTCGGGAAATCCCGTCTTAGTGCATCCCTACGGTGCCCAAAGAACATACATGCTAAATTTCATCTTCTTACGACCAGTAGTTTCGGCTGTAGCGTGTCTGTCAGTCAGTCGGTAACGCAAGGATTTTATATATTAAGATAATCGCTCATCAATCAGTGTAACAGAATAAAACAAAAAAAAGTTATATTTATTAACAGGGTTCGAAAATATCCGATATTTATTATAAATATCAAAATATCGGATATTTATGATATATATCGGATATATATCAAGTTTGATATATATCAATTTTGTATGAAAGTCATATTAGGTATTATTTCATTGTATTATTTATGAATACTATTTGCATGTGTTTCATAAACATACTAAAATGATCAAAAAATAAAAAACTGAAATGTTTTTAATGTTTTATTCATTTGAGTACTTAGTTTTTCGTAACGAATTTTTTCTGACACCACTGACGCCATTAATACCGGCAGAAGTATTGCCATTTTTAGATTAGAACTTACCATTAGGGAGTATGTTTTAACTCTACTCCCACGCCATCTACATTTGGGAAGTAGAAATACAGTAAGAAACTCAAAAATAATATTCTTTTAAACCATTTTTGTATTGCTATATATCACAAAAACATTTGATAAATATCGTCGAATCTAGGTTGATATATATCGGATATATATCTTGATATATATCCATTGATATATATCCTCGAACCCTGTTTATTAAACTCATTCAAAGTACAGATAAATGCGTTCCTTTCTATTTCGGTTCTGAGATGTTCCATATTTGGCCTGAAGCGACCTCGGCTTCGATTATGATCGGTTTGTACCGCGCTCGGCAAGCAAATAGTGCGCTGTGCGACACACTGACATACATTGCGCTGTACGGCTTCTTAGAATAGAACCACTGTACTTTTTACAGGCGTTATTGTTCCCAGGCAGTGTATACTTATAAAGTATTACTTATTAGCATTATATTATTATCTGTAGTTGGCCAATTGAAGAATGGGTCTCAAAGGGCAGTCTCCCATCAAGTTGAGAATACAGATTTATCGTTAGCTGTTCTTGAATTTCGCTACTTTTTATAACTCTTACTCAAACTGAACACCATCTCGTGTTGACACCGTCGAATAGTCTTACATAAGATCGGTTTATATCTCATATAACCCCACATTTTTAACTCCATAATCTTTTCCGCGTCACCGGCAATAGCGTGACTTTTCTCGGATACCTATATTATTACTAGAGGACGCCAGCAACTACACCTGCAATTTTTTTAAATTTACCCGCTTTGGCCGATCCCGTGGGAATTTCGGGAAATCCCCTCTTAGTGCACCCCTAGGGTTCCCAAGGAACATATATATATGCCAAATATCAGCTTCCGGCGCCCAATAGTTTCGGCTGTAGCGTGTCTGTCAGTCATTAAGATTTTAATGCTCGGATGCGTTACTGGCTTGCAGGGAATTTCCGTATAAATGTCTCAGCCTTAGGGTGTCTATGTGCCGATTCGACTAGCGTGAACCTCGCCATTCAGACTAGTATGCCAAGATTAGACTCTTACACACCACGTTTTACAAGCGGCCTCGACCCGTGTTGCACGCAACTGTATCGCGCTGCAAACACGATGTTACCGCAACCAATTACCTAATCAAACGTTCATAAAATTATAATATGCAGTTTCCGTTCGGTTACACAGCACACTCATCATTCCACCGCGATACATGTCTGTAGCAGTGCCAGTCAAGCAATCTACCTCTTATTAGTTTAGCAGTAGCAACAACCTGAGCGGTGCCTGAAAAACTGTGGTGTGTAAAAGCCCTTATATCCGACATGACCGGAATCGCAGCTCAACGTCCGGTACATGTATCGTAGTCGACAGTTTACTCGTTTCGCCTGTTATGTGAACAACGGCACTGAAATGAGTATGTGAATATGCTTTCGACACATTTATCTTTCTGCTATAAAATGCCTACAGTTATAAGTTCGTCCGATCTTGCATGAACCAGCATTAAAAGCATTTTTATCAACGATTCATCAAATCGTGATATTAATTTCCAGATGAGAATCGATTGAGCAATAAACAGTGACAAGCATATTTCGATCAGAAAGCGTGATCAATAAAACTTTTTAAATCGTCAATATCTAAGATCATTTCGTTCGGATTGCGAAGGTACAGCGCAAATCCATGTAGGTATTTAGCTAAATCACAATCTTCGTGCATATCACAAAGGATGCTCTGCGCTTGCATAATAATGAACTCCAAGGAAAACAAATTCAAACCTTGGTTTCGTTCGGATTACATGCACTGCAAATTCGGAGTCCAAAATGTATCGTTTTGGATGTTGCTATTACTACAGCCTCAACGAAACATAATTCCTACGAAGTTCTGCAGGTGGGTTGTTTGCTGGTGCGCTGGCCCAGCTGATCGCGTCGCCGACCGACCTGGTGAAGGTGCAGATGCAGACTGAAGGCCGGCGCATCCTGCAGGGCAAAGAGCCACGGTTCAAGAACTGCAGGGATGTGTACAGAGTGCTGTATGCTGAGAGTGGTATCTTAGGATTTTGGCGAGGTAAGATGTTCTTTAATGTTTTGTATACGTAGCCTTTCGCAGTCCACTATTAACCTAGCAAGTGAAAGCAAGAGTAAAATCGAAAGATTTTTATAACAATTGCCTTTTAGGTGGAAGTCAAATTATATTTGTTTTTAAAATTCCGATTGCTACCTTTCCACACCGAACTGTTAAGTGTTAAGTTAGGTAACGTAAAACCAAATATTAGTGTCTGCCGCCGGCATTCTACCACCTTCTTCTCATTTCGTGTTATATTTTATATAGGTGTACCATAAAAAATTATCCCAGTTTGACTGAACTGGCTTTTCACACATCTGTACCATAAGGAGCACTAGGCTAGTTAGGTGGTCTGTGAGGCTAGTCCAACAGCAGTTTGCGTGTGTATAACAGTAGGAATTCGTAGTGACGAATTCCAGTTTGAGAAAGAAATGCAGTGCTGGCAGAAATGTTATTTGGTGCAGTGGCACCAAATAACATTTCTGCCAGCACTGCATTTCTTTCTCAAACACATTTCCAGAACCCTTAAAATTAAAATTTCAGGTGCTGTACCCAATGTTCAACGCGCATCTCTAGTGAACATGGGCGACTTAGCAGCTTACGACTACACCAAGCAATTCTTAATGCGCGAGTTCGGCATGGCGGACACACTAGCGGTGCACGCCGCGTCAGCATTCACCGCTGGGTTCGTCGCCGCTGTACTCGGCACTCCCGCTGATGTACTTAAGACTAGGCTTATGAACCAGCCCGTTGGACCTGATGGAAGGTAATATATAATTCTTGTTGGTATAGTTTTTTAATATTCACATCTCTACCCAGAGCCGTCGTAAGCTCTGTCGGGAACCATAGGCACAATAGAATTGGAGGATGGGATTGGGAGATTGGAGGTAATTTTGAATCCTTTCGGGGCTTCCGTTAGGATGGGCACGTTTACCGTGTAGGTACGTTTTATATCAATTAAATCTATTTTCTAAATCAATTTATTAATCAACCCTAATATTAGATCTAATCGGAGAAAAAAGACTAACAAACCTCCGATTTGCAGATGACATAGTGCGTTTTTCTTCCTCTGCCTCGGAATTGGGACACATGATTCAAGATCTGTACAAGGCTAGCCTTGAGGTTGGACTGAAGATGAATATGTCAAAGACCAAATTAATGACTAATAGCACAAAGAAGAAGATATATGTTGAGGGTGTGGAGGTTGAATATGTCCATGAGTATATATATTTGGGCCAATTAGTTTCTTTACAGGCGAGACAAGAAGCGGAACTCGCGCGTCGAACGGAAAACGCTTGGAGAAGCTTTTGGTCTATGAAAGATCTTTTGAAAGGCAACCTGCCTATGTCTCTGAAACGCCGACTCATGGACATGTGCATCCTCCCCATCCTCACATATGGTGCCCAAACCTGGTCTTTGACCGCAGATCAGAAGTCCAGCCTCGGGGTTTGTCAGCGAGCTATGGAGCGCAGTATTCTCGACGTAAAACTTGTAGACCGAGTCAAAAATACCATACTGCGCTCTAAAACACAAATCGCAGATGTGTCCCAAAAAGCAGCCAAGTTAAAATATGACTGGGCCGGTCATATCTGTCGTATGTCTGACGATCTTTGGGCTAAGACTACCACCTTGTGGGTCCCAGATCGAAAGAGGCCACGCGGCAGACCCAAGATTAGGTGGCAAAACGATCTAAAACTGTATAATGCAGAGTGGACAACAACAGCTCTCGATAGAGAGAGGTGGAAAGAGGGTAGGGAGGCCTTTGCCCTGCAGTGGGATAGGTTAGGCTGTAAATAATAATAATTAGATCTAATAAAATTATTAATAAGGTTTATGGTTAATTGGCTCCAAGTATACAGCTAAATAGGTTATGTATGAGATCACTTAATACTGAGCTTTAAGATGCGTCTATGGAGACTTAGAGAGATGTTCTTACGACGAATCAGCACTTTTCTCAATTGTTATACTTACGGTCTTTAAGCTAGGCAGAGAGAGAGAGCATTCTTGATATGCTCGTCTATTTTCTATGATATTTTTTTTATAAAAACATATCCCGTCTTCTTTCGATAATCTTGTATCTATTTGCCGACGGAGCAAGTTTCCTTTAAAAAGGAGGCAATTTCCGTATTAATCTTTCAATCAACGGACACCAAGTACAACCAGACTCGAAAAAACAAATTGTGGATCACACAAAGTGCTGTCTCGTGTGGGGATCCATCATCCAACCCACTTAACCTGGCACAGTAGGTACTGAACGTTGATGCGCCCGCTTAAACCACTACGCCAATGTTTTTAAATTAAAACACGATAATGATCCTACTTCGTTACAATTTAAATATGTAAGTAGCTATCTCATAATCTACAAATGGTTCCCTGCACTTGCATGGTAATATATTCCAAAAGGGAAAAGACTTTATTGCATGCGCCGTGCGGAGAAAATCTTTGCGCCTTTATTGGATGCGTCGACAACGAGTTTATAGCCCGCTGCGCTGTATTAAAAACTTGTACGTCTTCACCCAGCTCAGATTAAGAGCCGCCATATTACTTACACTTGAGAGGCTTTCGATTAATAAAACTCTTACTCGTATTCCATTGGAGTGGCGTGGCGTCGTGAAAAATCAATAAGTAGTTATCTAAAGGTTAATGCTACCCAGAAGCGGGTACTCAGATAAGATGCAAGGAAGGTCACCTTACTAAACCCATTTACGAAATTGCTGATTGAAAATGCTAATATGCTTTATAATTATATGATTAAAATGTCCTCGGTTTGGGTTAGGTACGTTTTTAGTGAAGAGAAGATGAACCCTCCCTATTTATGCCACATTGGGTTGATTCTGATATACATAATCTCATGCTGAGAATTCTAGTCTTCAGTAATATAATACCTACTTGATTAATCTTTAACACAATACAGAAAGCCCTGTGGCACTATAATCGGTCGATTGATTTTTATACACGGTAGGTACGCGCGGTCTGTCATGGACTTATGGGGTCATGACCGTGGTGTTGTCCGTTCCTTTGAACTCTACTAAATAAGTTGTTCTAATCAATATTCAAATATGTGGTGTTCATGTGGGCCTGGCGATTCAAAAAGAGGAAATTCGAGTGGCTTAGTCAGAATTACACACGTCGATATTTATTCTCTTTCTCAGTAAATATTATATATTATTGTAAATAGTTAAATAACTATTTACAATAGGTACACATTTGTGCACGGTCGCATTTCGGTTACAAATTTCAAAGACAGAAAACACTGTTGATAGGAACCTGCTTATGCATATTACAGAACTGTTCTAATTTTTTTTAACCTTTATTAATAAAAGTACCTACCTAGTACACGTGGAGCCAATTTAGTTGCATACGTATCGTTGTTATGACTACTTATATGACCGTACAACAGCTGATTGGGCGTCTCGTCAAACAACCAACGTTTGCTTACGAGCTGGGTAACAGCTAACAGCGAAACGCGCGTTTAGTTAGCTATTCATAGGTGCGAATAGAGTGGTGAATCGCTTGGTAATGAGTGCGCCGTCGCCGCCGCCCGGTCGAGGTCACAGGAATGAGGTCAAAGTCGAGCCCGCAGGATGCCACGCAACGCCACGCTTCAATAGTTCACTATTCACTACAGCAGGGTTGCCCAAACTTGAAAGATCTAGTCCGCTTGTTTAATTTTTCTCCTTTATGATTATGACCCAGCAAGAGGTTTAGTTATCTTATCAAAGTGCGGTAAAGAAAATAAAAAATACATGTTAAAGCAATTTCTTTACAAGAATAGGGACCGAAAGGTGCTGCAGTCCGATAGGGACCTATTTATTTACGTGGCCCAGTACGGGGTCGCGAGCCACAATTTAGTAAAGCTGCACTTCAGTATTCAACTGTACCTACATAATTAATATATCTATGGTATCTACCTATTCATATAGGTAATTATATGGTGATAATTATACGAAAACGTATTGGTACGGATGCATGAGTGGCTTATTTTCGTAGACTGTAACAGAGAAGTAACTTTTACCAGTTAATTTTCTAAGTTTTATGCTTCGATCACCAATTTGGTACAAATTTTACGATACGAGAAATTAATAACTCTGTCAACACAGATATGAGAACTTCTCATATCTGTGTCTGTCAAACACACTCCGTCGTGCGGCTGACGCGCTAGAAACGTTATCCAAAGTCAAGACATCTAAAATATCTTTCCTAAGGAATTTTAGATAGTGAACGTCCGATTTGTTGTAGGTACACACGGCTACTCATCAAGCTATACACTTTGACCTTTGTACCGTTCTTATGTCGTAGGGAATAAGTATCAAAATCGTACTGCAACTGTTTAGCTTGACGTGGCGCCGTGTGTACTTTCAATGAAGCTAGAGAAATACTATTATCTACTTGATCACTATCACTATAATCAGATCCGACATCTGACACAGAGCTCTAGAGACTAAAATATTTATCGCGAGGCACAACGACCGCTGGCAGTTAGCAACTCCTACCATGTTCATATAATAAAACAGCATCACTAAATACTAATTACCCTACTTACAGAGCCAAATAACCCGTAGTTATTTGGCGTCGAATGCGGCGATCATCTATTGAAACATGACTAATGATCTATTATAATTAAGTGGGAGTATGCATGTGTGACTGCATTTATGGCGTAGTATTTAATTAATTTACTGTATATTTTATTGTACCTACTCCAATATTAACAATTTAAATACGTAAGGTAGAGTACAAAGTACAAAGGGCTACCTTGTAATAACGCGGCCCATTGTAGGTACTACACAAAGGCCGGCTTTATCCCTAAAAGCGTTTCTACTAGACAAGCTTTGGATGTAGATAATGATCATATTATCGATAGGAAAGAACCGGTAGTTGTAGTATTATCTTTGTCCTCTATTACCTCTAGATTCATTAAACTATATAGAAACAATATATAAAATGATAAATTTTCTTTTTCAGAGGTTTGATCTACCGCGGAATGGTCGACTGCTTACAGCAATCAGTCAAAAACGAAGGCATTTTCGCGCTGTACAAAGGTTTTCTGCCGTTATGGATGCGACTGGGCCCATGGGCGCTGATCAACTGGATCGCTTTTGAAAACATCATGCTGGCTATTGGCGGACATACGTTTTAGTCTTAAATGGACGGTTTTAAGGCAAATGTTTTATATGAATATATCGGTACCATAGCACACTTGTGAGTGCGATGTGATTAAAATCTCTACATCTTGTAGTCATAGGTATTAAAATCTAGAAATGCAATCATTGTCTTACAGTTATTATGAATGTTTCTTAGTCCTTATCTCGAAAACTCGAATATATTTTAATAACACGTTATAAATATAACGCATGCTACATAGAAGTAGCAGTATATGCTAACAAGTGTGCCTTATGATATCGATATAGCACGTTATCTTTGTCTTTGACTAACACGTCCCTTACTTAGTTCATCTAGTCTTGAGGTCAGCTTATGAAAAAAAAATGCCCTTTTTCATAAAGACGGAACATCAATAGCTATCTAGCTTAATTTAGAGAATATTTATGAGAATATATGAAGTACTTAGATAGCTCTCAAGCTATCTACCGGCTTGTACCTAATTAACTAAAGGCATACATGATATAAAGTCATAAAATATGTATGTTCAGCCTTGAGTATCTACCTAACAAATATTCGACTCTCCTTTACGTAGATATAACTTAACTCGAATGTCGTGTTTCACCTTGTTGTATTTATAATTCAGTGGATACCTACATTTAAGTTACATTCTTATGACTTTGACTTATTTTTGAGCCGTCTTTTCCAATAATAGGCAGATAAGAAAATACCAGCTACACAATAAAATCCGAACAAAATTAAATATTATAATTAGTTTGAGTTTGTACTTACTTACTTGAACTTTTGGGACAGTAGATCTATGTTATAAAATATGTAGATAAAATATAGTATGAATAGAGTTCTATATTTTTGTTATTTATTAATTTATTGACTTGTTGACTATTTTATTTTTCTGATATGTGTGAAATAAACAGATAAGTAGCACAATAAAAATGTATTTATAACAAAATATTAAACATACATTAGTTATGCATTAATAATTATGTAGAAGTTACAACGAAGCTTGCACAATGATAATAAAATACATATAGATACCACAAATATATATTTAATTGTTGCCAAAGGTGCTATTATACCTAACTTAAGTCTAATGTTGAGTTTGGAATAAGCTGAAATTATATTAGAGGCGTAGCTAGCCCTATTTGTTGTAGCAAAGCTAGTTTTATGCTAAAAGCACCTGATGACAATAATACGTTACATAAAATGCTATTTACACATATTAGTAGATAAGTTTAAATAGCATTTACAATAAGCATCAAATTTAAAATAGTATCGAAAAAATCGAAGATCATATTTCATATTATTTCTATCGTTATTAATTTAAAGTAGGTATGTACTTATATTGTATGAAAACAAGTACATATGTAAGTAATCGTGATTTCTGATTTGAATTATTATTTATTTGTCGACAAAGGGTTTAGCTACATCTCAAAGTTATATTACCCATATAGTGTTATGTTATAACAATTAAATATTGCGATGTGATTGCCATATTTATAATAAAGACACTTAGTTAATACACTATAGTTCATAGCAGACCTATATAAAAAGAAATTAGCTATAAATGCGGAAAAAGTACTTTGTTCGCTGGTTGAATGTGTATATTTTAAGGCCATAGCACACTGCTAATTTCTATAACGTTACTTGAATTTGGAATATAAGTTTTCTCATCTTATAGTTGCCGAACCGTTTACATTTTTTGCGCCTTTATTTTCTGCACCTTACAAGTTTGAATACAATTGAAAAGTACAAAAAGCCGTGGGTTGTGAACCTTACCCTACACAGCCGTATTTGTTATCTCTTTCATTTCAGAATACCCAATAGATAACATCAACGCATTTTTTACTTAAAACAATTAATATCAAACAACTTGAATGCTTTTTAGATTAGCAGTTACGTATTTTAGCTTAGTAGCTATCTATCTCGAAATCTAAGGCAGCTATTTTTTAATTTACTTTTTCGGGCAGCCCTTGCTAAGTTTTATTTTTGTGTAAGAAAGTAGAGGTGTGCTATACGTTTCAAAGGTTCTGTCAGTGTGTCCACACCGTGCCTATTTAATAGTTGATGGATAAGCATGTTACTTGTGATATAAAGCCAGGTGTAGGTCGACATAACAATACTATTAGATAGTGTTTTAGATGTAGCTTTACTGTCATGTTAATTGGTAATTGTTACGATTGTGATGTTATTATTTAATAAATTATTGATATTGTTAATTTTGGCATTATTATTTCACATGCATATTCTTACCTCTCACACGATCCTTTACAAATGAAGTTTAGAGGATTCCTGAATGATCGATTTCATCAATCAAAAGAAGGATCAAGGACATTACTTAGTAAAGTTATGGGTCGTGTCCCAGTTTGATTGAGTTGCGGGTCGTTTCTCGATGGGAAAAATTACCATTTTCTTTTTCTAGGGACGCTTATTATAATGTATGGAAATTGTATGCGTCGGGAAACGGATCGCACGGACTAGACACATATAATATAAAAAAAAAATTCTATATAGACTCCCTGGTCTGTCAGCGCAACAATTTCCATATGAGTCTGGAAAGCCAACTAATCAAAGATATGTACTAAAATTTTTGTTTTTTCTGTTTCGGGGTTGTGTGTGGTCAACTCTGGTGTTGGAGTTTTCAGACCAACCGAAGGCCTCCGACATAGCCTATCTATTCTTATCCTGAAAGAAGAACCAGGACCGACAGGTTTACCTGTTTCTGAGGGCACTTAGCCCTCCGAAACACGTTAGCACCCTGATGTAAATGCCACATGCGGTCACCTATCCAAGTGGTGACCTATGTAAGTGTTGCTTAACTTTGGCGACCTATTACGTACGGCAGGTCAAGTCACACTACTATTGTTAATTATCGCTTGTCCTGTGCCTCGGAGAGCACGTTAAGCCGTCGGTCCCGGTTGTCATGAAGATCTTTGGCAGTCGTTACAGGGCGTCAGTGCCTCCTAAATAAACTGACACTAGTCTAAACCTTGGAATATCGCTATCCCTTCGGGTTGCGGAGGTCAGACAGGCAGTCGCTCTGTGGAAAAGCTAATATTCAGCCAAATCCGGTTAGACTAGTAAGCGGACCCCAGATTGAAACTGGGATAGCGCTAAGAGAAAGAAGAAGAAGATCAAGTCACGCTACGAGAACTACAATAATTTCATTAATCGACATCGGCGTTTTGTAGCGAAGAGACTCAACTACAACCGGACTGGGCGAATAGACCACTGGTTTTGTGTTATTGCTCAACATGAGACAATCTGAAGACTTGGCCAATAATATGTTAAAACCACATCTTGTACTCTTTTTTATGTTCAATTTGTGTCTTTGAATTTGAGCACTATGCTTCAGCATGTTTCGACATTCACGCATTTAGAATAGAAGAATAGAATAGAATAAAAGTTTATTGATTTCAGTATTACAGCAAATTTGTATAAATTACAAAATAAACTACCTATAATATTGAAAGCAAAAGGTTTAAGCATCAGCCTATGCTTGGATCCCGGAGAATTACCAAGCGCTGGTTTTCAGCTTAAACCTTTGAGTCCCGTTTACAAAAAAAAATAAACTATTTAAAATTAAAAGAAACCATACCTACATTACAATAAAAAATCAATTTTAAGATTATGATTAATTACCAGCATAATATGCGGTTGTTTCATTCTTAAATCTAGCACTACAATCTTAAAAGCACATCATCTATAAATGTAACCCTAAGATCACTTTAATATTTGAAATTATAATAATCTCTAGTTATGTTCTTTTGGGCTTCAAGTATAAACTTTGTACATTGATTTCTAAATTTAATTAAAGTTTTTATATTTCGGAGAGGTGGTGGTATTGTGTTCCATATTTTTGATGCAGCATATTTGAAACTGCCTTTATATCCCTGTGTCTTATGCTTCGGTATCTTTAGCTTTAAAATTTCTTTCGACCTAGTATTTAAATTATGCGCGTCCGCACACCAAGATAGTTTATTATATAAATACCGAGGTGTTTTACTTGTGATGATTCTATGAACGAATCACAATAAATGCTGATTCCGTCGCGATTCCATATCAAGTAATCACTTTTCGTTTATCATTGGAGAGATGTGCGACCGAGTTTTATAACAAAAACGTATACAGGCATTTTGAACTCGTATACACTGTATACATTTTTTAGATTTTTGGAAAAGCCTTTGCCCATATACTACATCACAATAATTAAATAACGAGAGCACCAAAGAATCTGTAAGCAATTTCCTTACATCCTCAGAGAGAAATTCTCGGATCCCATATAAAACTCTTAACCTTTAGAATGCATTTCGCATTTGATTATTGATATGGTCGGAAAATCGGAGGCGATCATCCATAAGAAGCCCTAAATTCCTAGTGATAGGTACCTACTCTTTCGAGTACTTCTCCATTCATCAAAATTGGTGTGTGTAACCATTTCGCGGTCTTTATTTGATATGTAGTACCTAGTAACATCCATTTTGTATTGTAAGGGTTAAGCACTAAAGTGTTTTCTTTAGTCCAATCGAGGATTCGTCCCAGGTCACTCTCTATATCTTTTATTGCTTGTTCAGTATCCAGGGGCCTAAAAGAATTCTATATTTGTGTGTCGTCCGCATATAGATGTGCGTTACAGTGTTGTAATATATTTGGGAGATCAGCTGTTAATATTATGAAGAGCAACGGACTTAAAATAGAACCTTGTGGGACTCCTCTAACGGTGGGTCATTTCTGATAAAACATTATTTCCCTTAGTATCATCTACTACGACTTGTTGAAGCCTATTTGTGAGGTAAGACCTAAACCAGTTAGCGCTGTCTGTTGAAATGCCGTAATGGATTAGCTTGCGGAGTAGAAGCTCTCTATTTAGGCAATCGAAAGCTCTAGAAAAATCTAGTAGCACTAGAATTGAGCTTTTACCAGCATCTGATTCGGAAAGTATGTCATCAGTCACGTGAGTCAGAGCCGTTGTTGTACCATGTTGTGATCGAAATCGAGACTGGTAGACAGGTAAAATTGAATTACTTTCTAAATAGAGCTTAAGTTGCTTTTCTACGACCCTCTCAATGACCTTGGATATTACGGGAAGTATGCTTATTGGGCGCAAATCCTTTAACTCTTTAATATTTTTAGTTTTTGGTATGGGTTTCACGATAGCTATCTTCCATGAGTCAGGGAATATTTTCGTTTCTATTGATCTATTTATAATTTACCCTTTAGATATTTCAATAAAGCGCTAGGTGCTTGTCAACCTGAGGCATCTCTTGGATACGATGGGCAAGAATTTCAGAAGAAAAGATGCAAGAGGACCTAGATAAAAATAAATATAAATGTATTTACTATAGTAATCCCTAGAATAGAGTTTTAATTACTAGAAAGGGTACCTACCTACATATAAATCTGAGAATGGTCGACGGACAGTAGGAGGTAGCGATACTTAAGAACTGAAAAAGTGTGTATCTTATCCGCGGCTAATCCATCCACACTCGCCTCGTTGGATTAATATCCCCTTGATATAACCTTTGCGGTGATTTCCATCTTCTAAATAGGTCTATGCCCATTCTATGTCTGCTGTATGTTTATTTTTCAACTCGTGTCAATGTCAGTAAGTTTTTCTGAACATCATACAAATACGCGATAGCATCTGATTTATTTTCTTTTGCACAAGAAGTTTATTGATACTTACGTAAATGTTAACTTACCTACTTAGCGTTCAACGTGACACTCGTAGTATAACTTGCGTGCCTTGGTAATTGTTTAACCCCGAGTTTTAGAAACACTTTTTCTTACTTCTACAGTACCTACTAGTACCTAATCCAAGAAAAATTTAAAATAAATATCAGGATATAGACAGATCTACATTTTTCTTCGCATTAATTTCATTTGGCGCTGTTCTAGCCAAGAGATCAGAAGATCGAATTATATCAAGACAAACGCCAGGGAAGAAACGAAATGTGAAAGTTTAAAGCGAATAAAAATTGCATAACTAGCCTTGCTTGCAAATGACCATGCTTTCAGGGTGGTAGCAGCCGGTGACCCTTTTAACCATTTCAATCATCAATTCCATTTAGGTGAAGAGACGTTATTATATTATAGCTACTTTAAAATAAGGAATATTGCGCTAGATGATATCAAGAAGTGGGGTATTTTCATTTGTAAATTGCTGAAGCATTTAGTTTTTATTTATGGGTGAGTAACATTTTATTTTTAATTAACTTAAACTATACAATTAAATATATAAATTACAAGAATTAGTGTACACAAGCCTTCTATAAAGTTTCTTTAGTACCTATAAACCTATGCAGGATAGTATTATATTATCTGTGCCTATGCGAAGAAACAGAGATTTGTGCGAGGATGAAAGTATCCCGTGGCTCGATCAGTCCAATAAATGTGGGCATGGTAACGCCTCTAATCGAAAAAATTGCAAAATGAAAATGCAAGCTTTTTACCGTAGTTATCGAGGCTTTTCATTTAGCTCTGTCCATGGATGTAGTAAGGATTCTGCACCGAAAAATATTGAGAAGCGAAATGGGTAGATATAGGACAACATTTCCTATCACAATTCAATATGCTGTCCTTGCTACGTGGTGTCCCTTCCTGTCTGTAACTCACCACGTCCATGAGTCCGTGTGTTAATAAAGTATGCTCTTACAGCACTCACTATGGATAAGTTGAACAGCTGAATGAAGAACGATATGACAGCTTACAACACAGACAGGGACTCAAACAGATCTAGTATATCAGAGTCCTTGGTTGTAAGATATGTAGTGGCTGTACTCGCGGCGTGGTGTGCTGAAACTGGTAATCATTATTCCATAATATTTCATATTCAAACTGGGATAACGCTAAGAGAAAGATTTCATATTCAAACGTTTATATTATATTATAACATAATATATTGTATATTCGATAATCACGTCACGGCTGAGCTGTATTTGGTTAGTTTTATTAGGTTTACTGTCGATGTAGCATATACCGTCGTTTTAGTGTAGGTTGGTACTAACGATGAAGCGTACCAACGATTTAGGGTACTGTCGATGTAGCGTACCATCGATTTGGGGTACTGTCGATACATTAGCCCGTCGATGGAACGTTTTCGATACAACGACCATCGATGTAGTGACTGTCGATATTATGAACTAGACCCCTATAAATAAACGCTGTATTTTCTTTTCAGTATCATATCCATTTGACTTAACAAAGACAAGACTCCAAGTTCAAAATGAAATTGCATCTGCTAAATGTGGTTTTAAGGTAATCTAAATAAAGCCTAGTTAGTATGGGTTAGGTATTCATCGCAATTTTGGCATTTTCTTTGACATAAAACCCATCTCAGAATTTTCGAAAAAGAACACATTAGGTAAATGTGCAAACCGTTTTTATCGGTAATCTAAGTCCTTTTGCACAATTATGCAAATAGCAGACTATATTGGTTTGACAACATCGATTTAGCGATTTTTTCAGTCGTGCTTATTCAATGAGTTTACCATTTGGATTTCATTTGATTAGTAGATTTTGCTTTTAAACATTGTCATTCTGATCTCTAGATGGAAAACCGTGGCATGATCGGTACAGCATTATTCATAGCCCGCCACGAAGGTGTGAACAAGCTGTGGAGCGGCATGATGGCTATGTGGCAGCGCCACGCCATCTACTCAGGCTGTCGAGTCGTGTTCTACGAGCGACTGCGGAACTTGTGCAAGGACGAAACCGGCAGTGTTTCCATACTAGCCACCACAGCTTGTAAGGCTTTTACCATGTTTGAACGCTTATCTATTTAAATACACGGTCTGAAAATTTAGACCTCAGCAGATCGGCCACAGTAAAAATATTTGACACCGAATTGACTTACCTACTTCTAGTTCGAGTTATGGGTCTAATGAGGAAAATCAAGGAGCGCTTCTATGGCAAACAATGCTTTGCAAACTTATTTATAAGTATGCACAGTGGTTATTGCGAGTAGTCCAATTAGAGGATAAATAGTAGGTAGCAGAAGCCTTGTAAATCCAAAACACTGTATAGACATACTGTGCCTACAGTTTTTCTACAATTGATAGGTAGGTTTTTTTAGGCAATTATTAAAAATATCGACGAATTTCATGCTCGTTTCTGCTTGCCTAAAACACTATTTGCAACTGACTGATCTTTACTTATTCCGTTCACTGTTTCTGAAGCTCAGCATGCTCAAGGATCTAGCAGTAGATGACTGTTTACAAGTAGGATCTAGATTCGTTGACAAATTATAACTATTACAGGTGGCATGACCGCGGGTGGAATGGCACAGATGATAGCTTCTCCCACTGATCTGGTCAAGATACTGATGCAGACCGAGGGCCGGCGGGTGATGCAGGGCAAACCGATTCGGTTCAGGGGAAGTTTGGAAGCTTATAGGATGATATACAAAGAGAGTGGTGTACTGGGATTTTGGAGAGGTAACCTTTGCTTTATTTTCTATGAAGTTAAGTTATAAATAATTTGGTCGAAAACAGAAATATCTACGTATATTTTATCTGAATAATTTTTCCAAATAATAGTATATCATTATCAGTGCCGATACAAATTAGTTTGTCACGGCATAAAATCATTAGCGACTAACGGCTGTATCGTCATTTGGGTGGCATCCCAGTATCAAGGCAACCTTTTTGGTCGCTAAACAACAGAATTTACGTTCAGGATATTCGAGGTCTCCAGATGTTGGTAGGTAGGTACTAATGTTTGACAAAGGCAATTATCTAATAAAACAATAAACGAAAATACGTAGATACATTCTATATTAAATAAATGGATCATTGCAGGTGTAGTCCCGAACGTACAACGCGCAGCGCTGACGACACTGGGTACAATCGCTGGCTATGACTACAGCAAGCGCTTCCTCATGAGAAAGGCACACATGCAGGAAGGCGTCCTACTACATACGAGCGCAGCCTTCATCTCTGGCTTCGTGTCTGCAGGCCTCAGCGCGCCTGCTGACGTCTTAAAAACCAGGCTGATGAACCAGCCGGTAGGGAAAGACGGAAAGTAATTTTGATTTTGTGTTTTACTTTAAATGTTGGCCTTGTTTATAATCTGTCCCATTGCTGGGCACAGGCCTCTCCTCAGAAAGGTCAGTGTGTGGGTAAGCTGACTTTCATGTCTTTTTCAAACATTATGGAGAACTCTCAGACAATTAGGTTTCCTCACAATGTTTGCGTTCACCATTTAGCATAAGATAATAAAATTGTACAAATACCTAAATACGCGGTTTGCTTCGAAAAGTCAGTGGTTTACGCCATGGTGTATGTGTGGCTTTTCGAGTCGGCATCGGCAGCTGGACTCATTCAGATCGGTTTCCTCTACTATGCCATACTATCTATTATCACAAGCACGTGATAACAACTAGTAAGCTGCAGTGAAGGTTCTTCGCTCCTTCCTCGAAGTTCCAAGTTTAAAGTGACTGTTTTACTAAAACTTTAATACTGTTATGTTTTGTTTCTAAAGCTAGGTACTTGCAACACTTTTCCTTCTTCAAGTAGTTATTGATCTTATAGAAAAGTCCATTCAGGGCATCAAGCAGGATTCTAATTTCCATGATACGTTGCTTAGATGTTCTGATTATTATTGGTTTTATTTTACTATAATTACTAATGAAATACACTTTTTCTTCCAGAGGCACTATTTACAAAAGTTACATGGACTGTGTCCGGCAAACTTTCAAGAACGAAGGCATGTTCTCTTTGTACAAAGGCTTCATACCAATTTGGATGCGACTGGGCCCATGGGCCTTGGTCAATTGGCTCGTATTCGAGAATGTGATGCAGTTAATTGGTGGCAAAGCATTCTAATTGAAAATGTAGTTAAAAATAAAATAAAAAATTTCATCAGAGTTATACCTAGTTAATTTATTACACCCTCGTATTCATCGTCCTTATGCTAACATTGTGACAGTTGCGGTTCTAGACGGGGCTATTAGCCTAACTTAGGAGTCTGAAGACTCGGAACAACATGGGCTACTCCCGCCGCAGACAGAGGATTGATAGCCTGCAGCGCCGTCTCCGATAAGTGCTGGTTTCTGCACCTGACTTGGTCTTTACAAATACTTTGATTGTGAACTACCAGAGCTGCAGTCCACATAGTATACCTACACCGAGCGCCTGCTGTATGGAAGGGAATAAATGCTAAGATCACGGCATTTATTACAGTCTTATTCTAGAATGCTTAGAGTAAATACTGCGCCAACTTTAAATCGAAGTTCATGGAGCTTATTAGACATGTTTAGTAAGGTGCAGCTCAATGATGAACCAGTAGGTACATTATAGGAAGGCAAGGAGAGCATTTTTCTAACGGATAAAAATAGTTATCCTCATTGCGTTATCCCACTGAATCCTGGGGTCCGCTTGCTGGTCTAACTGGCTTGGACTGAATATTACCTTTTCCACTGAGCGACTGCCTGTCTAGACCTTCGCAATCCTAGGGATAGCGATAGCATATAAAAAGGTACTCTGTGTTCAATAGTTTAAAGGCCATGATCGACTGGCGAGTAAAGGTCACAGCTCATTAGAGCCACCCGGCACCCACTCCGCATAGAATAACCCTGGAAGGTTACTTCATAAGTTGCAGTGGTTGGGTCTCTTATGTACAAACAAAATGAGCCCAAACTCGGCATGCCTAGCTCTACTCACATATAAGAACCAGCAAGAGTCATCGAATAACCCTGGAAGGTTACTTCATAAGTTTCAGTGGTTGGGTCTCTTATGTACAAACAAAATGAGCCCAAACTCGGCATGCCTAGCTCTACTCACATATAAGAACCAGCAAAAGTCATCGAATAACTCTGGAAGTTTACTTCATAAGTTTCAGTGGTAGGGTCTCTTATGTATAAACAAAATTAGCCCAAACTCGGCATGCCTAGGTCTACTCACATATGAGTACCAGCAAGAGTCATTGAATAACCCTGGAAGGTTACTTCATAAGTTGCAGTGGTTGGGTCTCTTATGTACAAACAAAATGAGCCCAAACTCGGCATGCCTAGCTCTACTCACATATAAGAACCAGCAAGAGTCATCGAATAACCCTGGAAGGTTACTTCATAAGTTCCAGTGGTAAGGTCTCTTATGTACAAACAAAATGAGCCCAAACTCAGCATGCCTAGCTCTACTCACATATGAGTACCAGCAAGAGTCATCGAATAACCCTGGAAGGTTACTTCATAAGTTCCAGTGGTAGGGTCACTTATGTACAAACAAAATGAACCCAAACTCGGCATGCCTAGCTCTACTGACATATGAGTACCAGTAAGAGTCATTGAATAACCCTGGAAGGTTACATCATAAAATGCAGTGGTAGGGTCTCTTATGTACAAACAAAATGAGCCCAAACTCTGTATGCCTAGCTCTACTCACACATGAGTACCAGCAAGAGTCATTGAATGACCATGGAAGGTTACTTCATAAGTTCCAGTGGTAGGGTCTCTTATGTACAAACAAAATGAGCCCAAACTCGGCATGCCTAGCTCTACTCACACATGAGTACCAGCAAGAGTCATTGAATAACCCTGGAAGGTTACCTCATAAGGTCCAGTGGTAGGGTCTCTTATGTACAAACAAAATGAGCCCAAACTCGGTATGCCTAGCTCTACTCACACATGAGTACCAGCAAGAGTCATTGAATGACCATGGAAGGTTACCTCATAAGTTCCAGTGGTAGGGTCTCTTATGTACAAACAAAATGAGCCCAAACTCGGCATGCCTAGCTCTACTCACACATGAGTACCAGCAAGAGTCATTGAATGACCATGGAAGGTTACTTCATAAGTTCCAGTGGTAGGGTCTCTTATGTACAAACAAAATGAGCCCAAACTTGGCATGCCTAGCTCTACTCACACATGAGTACCAGCAAGAGTCATTGAATAACCCTGGAAGGTTACCTCATAAGTTCCAGTGGTAGGGTCTCTTATGTACAAACAAAATGAACCCAAACTCGGCATGCCTAGCTGTACTGACATATGAGTACCAGTAAGAGTCATTGAATAACCCTGGAAGGTCACTTCATAAAATGCAGTGGTAGGGTCTCTTATGTACAAACAAAATGAGCCCAAACTCGGTATGCCTAGCTCTACTCACACATGAGTACCAGCAAGAGTCATTGAATGACCATGGAAGGTTACTTTATAAGTTCCAGTGGTAGGGTCTCTTATGTACAAACAAAATGAGCCCAAACTCGGCATGCCTAGCTCTACTCACACATGAGTACCACCAAGAGTCATTGAATAACCCTGGAAGGTTACCTCATAAGTTCCAGTGGTAGGGTCTCTTATGTACAAACAAAATGAGCCCAAACTCGGTATGCCTAGCTCTACTCACACATGAGTACCAGCAAGAGTCATTGAATGATCATGGAAGGTTACTTCATAAGTTCCAGTGGTAGGGTCTCTTATGTACAAACAAAATGAGCCCAAACTCGGTATGCCTAGCTCTACTCACACATGAGTACCAGCAAGAGTCATTGAATAACCCTGGAAGGTTACCTCATAAGTTCCAGTGGTAGGGTCTCTTATGTACAAACAAAATGAGCCCAAACTCGGCATGCCTAGCTCTACTCACACATGAGTACCAGCAAGAGTCATTGAATAACCCTGGAAGGTTACTTCATAAAATGCAGTGGTAGGGTCTCTTATGTACAAACAAAATGAGCCCAAACTCGGCATGCCTAGCTCTACTCACACATGAGTACCAGCAAGAGTCATTGAATAACCCTGGAAGGTTACTTCATAAGTTCTAGTGGTAGGGTCTCTTATGTACAAACAAAATAAGCCCAAACTCGGCATGCCTAGCTCTACTCACATATGAGTACCAGCACGACTCATCGAATAACCTTGGAAGGTTACTTCACTAGTACCAGTGATAGGGTCTCACCAAAACAAATAAAATGAGCCCCAACCTGGCATAACTAGGTCTACTCTTTTATGAGTTCCAGTCGCAACACTTGAACGGGATGGTATACCATCAGTCCAGATAATCTTACCAGATTTCAACGCAAGAAACAAAATAATATCTAAATACCGAAATATATCCTGACTCAACATAACGGAGAATATAAAGTAATAATGTCCATTTATACAAAAGAAATTTACTTGTACGTAATTCGCACAGAATACGAGAAGTATCAAATTGATTTTAGCGAATATTTTGTATTCGTATATTGCTTTTTTCGTCTTCGGGCTGCAGCGACAAGCGACATAGAGTCCACTCCCGACGGCGCTCAAGCGCAGACTGAGAATCTGAGATCTCATTGCAGAATTTGAATATATAAATCAAGAAAGTGGCTAAATAAAACGAACCTTATTGCCACACATTAAGACACACGTATGCGAGCAAAATAGAAGAAAAATGTAAGATGATTTTTTGCTTTTTTTGAGTCAATTTACAATATTTTGAAAAAAAAATAATCAAATTGTTTTTGAGTTGACTATATTTACTACCCTATTCTATCTTTGAAAATCTAAATAAATGTAAAAATAGAGAGAAAATTGTACCCAAAAATAGCAGTATATGCCTATTTTTGATTTAAGAGGCCGTTTCGAATCGATTTTACATTAATATTCATTAAATATTTTTTATTTATTTTCAAATTGATTTATAGATAAAAAAGTAATCAATTTATCGTAATCATTAGTTTTATTAGTTATTATCTTAAATTGTCGTAAAATGTACCGGAAATATGTGGTTTTTTGACACAAGCGTAAACGCGTCCTTAACGCCTATAATAAACTGTTTGAGATTTAAAAAAAATAAATCAATAATAATCCCACGTAATAGGGGATGAGTTTATTGCTGGGAGTATGGCTGGGAGTGTTGCGTAATATTACACATGTCATGTGGGTGTAATATTACGCCTCTGCCTACCCCGTATATTCCATATTCTTAGGCCTACTGTGACCAGATTCAGTATTTTAATACTTTTTGAGTATATTTTAGTAAGTTTTCCAAGAGTCAGTATTCTTAAAGGTATAAGCGGAAGCCAGTATTTTTGGGTATATTTTGGAAAAAAGTTATGGCAATACCATAGTCATGTCATTCATAAAATTATTAAAAAAAAACTACATACATTTATGTTCAGAGGAATTTCCAGTATATTTCTTTGGGAATTTCCAAAGAAATATTACCTTGAATTTCCGGATTTAGTCTATATTTCATTTTGAAGCAAAGATCAGGAAGTTGTCAGTAAGTTACAACAGATAGGACATGACAGGTGGGCCCCCTAGAATTACAAATAGTATCGACTCATCTACTCACAAAATGATTTTCTGTTCTGCACTTGGCTTAATCTTTGAAGGTTTGGTTTCAAACTTTCAAATTGAAAGTTAGGGAAATTCCCGAATTATTGAAAGTTTCAATAATTCGGGATTTTCCCTAAGTTTATATTGTCCGTGTTCGTCGTAATATAAATAGAGCGCGCAATTTTTTGTTGTCATTTTACTTCATGCTATTACGCTGTTATCTGATACGCAATGCAGAATCCAGAAAACATGTCTAGTTTTCAGCAAAGTTATTTGGCTAAATGGGAACAAAGTCCGAAGTTTTCTTCGTGGCTTTCACGTTATAAAGATGACGAGTACGCTGCGTTTTGTAAAGCGTGCAGTGCAAAACTCTAAAGTAGATTAGCATAGCATTCTATAAAACAACATACAAATACTGAAAAGCATAAATCGAACTTGAACAAATATAAAGGACAGTCAAAGGTAAGCTTAACTTGTTTTTAGTTTTTAGTAAAATTGGAATTAGGTACTGTACCTAAAGTCGAGAAGTTCTGAGGTAGGTACTTTATTTAGTGTATGATCATAATGTATAATTTACGTTTTTACTTGTTTCCAGGTTGACACATTTTTCAAAAAGGCACCACTGAAAGACGAAGTCAAGAAAGCGGAGCTGCGTTTATGCGGTTTTCTTTCAGAACACAACATCTCTTTTAGAGCTATGGGACCATCTTAGTGATGTTCTAGTGAAATTGTTTTCCTGACTCCGAAATTGCAAAAGAATTTTCCTGCAAGAGAACCAGAGCAGCAGCTATTACCTATAACGTTTTAGGACCCGAATTTGAAAAAGTTATGATTTAAGATATACTTCGTACTGTATCTCCGTCAGGTAAACCAGTAGGTATATTCAATTGTAATCGATGAAAGTACAGATGTCACCACAATCAAAGTGTTGGCGATAGTAATCAAATACATTACATAGACCCACGCCTGTTTCCCCGAAGGGGTAGGCAGAGGCATATTAAACGCCCACTTTTCGCCAGTGTTTTTTGATCCCACATGACGAGCCTATTGCCGCTTATCGGGGTATTTTGTTTGCCAGAGCCTCGTCCGTTGATCAGCAGGTGCACCACTTGCAGGTGAGTTTGGCTTGGGACCCTAAGTTCTTGGTGGAACCCTATGCACCCAATCAAATACTTCTCTGAAACAAAATGTAAAGTACAAACCAAATTCCTTGATTTAGTTGATTTAAGTGGTGAGACTGCAGATCATTTATTTGATGCTTTGTCATCAAAGTTATTCGAGTTAGGTTTAGATATAAAAGACGTGATGGGGTTCACTGCTGATACTGCGAATGTGATGTTTGGTCAACACTCTGGCATTGTTACAAAAATTAAAGAAGTGAACCCAAGTGCTTAAAAAAAGTGCTTAATCATAAAATGTGTTTGTCATTCTGCAGCATTAAGTATTAGTCATGCTTGCAAAATACTACCTAGAAATTTAGAACATGATAGTAAAAGAAGTAGGTATATGGATATTTTTCTCAAAGCAGCAAGCGTCAAAGAGAATTTGTTGAGTTCCAAAAGAGCTATGGCAGCTTCCCATACATCATTTTAGTTAATAACCAAAGAGCTATGGCAGATTTTTAGTTCAGTGCAATAAAAGCATCTTAAAAACTCATTACAACCAAAATTCATGAAATATTTTAATACGATTTTCTATAGTTTAGTCTAATTTAGATAAGGCTAGGTAAAAAAGTATAAAATTAAAAATAGCTATTATGTTAATTAATTGCCGGCTTTTCGTAATGGCCATTTCTTTGGTTTGCCAGAAAGCCACAAGGTTGCCAGAGTAAATTATAATTTTTCTAAGATGTTATTTTATAGATTAAGAGAATGTTTTTTTATAGATTAAGAGATTTAAATAGTTAATTAATATTAATAATACTATTTTTTTGCTTGTTACGTTTATTTCTATGCGGATTTTAAATAAAGTACAGTATTAATAACTTCTTTCGACATTTTAAGTAAAACTGGACGCTGGCTAAAATATGGCCATTCAGAGCTATAAAAGAAATACAACATGACATTTGATTAGACATTTCGATTTTTTCACATCATCTCAAAGAGATTGGATACATAATACATAGAGGTAGCCCTAGTACTGAAAAATTGTACACAGTCAACTGACGTGTAAGATACAATTTAGACAATTTAATGCCATCAAATTATATAACTTTAGTGATTCATCTTTTATGACAGTTCTATCATGATTTTGAATTTAGCCGTATAATATTTATATCGACTTTTCAAGTGTTGTAAGAAATCTTATCGATATGTGTATCCACCGTATATTTTTATCTCGTTATTTTTTAGATTCTTTGTGCACGTGATAAAGATTTATAAAATAAGTGGTTTGCTGCAGTATGTCGTGGAGAAAATTCGGTGCCTAGAAAGCACCATAGAATTTGTTCCAAGCATTTTACTGCGGAATGTTTTTATAGTAATGACAGATGGCGCAGACTAAAAGAAAATTCTGTGCCAACATTACTCCTCCATTCTAAACGTATCAGTGTGAGTGTTTAAATAATTACTTGCTTTTACTTTTATTAGGGTAGCAGCGCCAAACAGGAGTCGGATCTTGGGCTCCATTCGATGTCTCGACCAAAGGAATAATTTAATTTTAATATTTTCTACAATTTTATTATCAGTGCATAGGGTTCCCACCAAGAACGTAGGGTCCCAAGCCAACCTCACCTGCAAGTGGTGTACCTGCTTATCAACGGATGAGGCTCTGGCAAACAAAACATTAGGCTCGCCACCTATTACGTGGGATCAAAAGTCTGGCAAAAAGTGGGCGTTTAATATGCCTCTGTCTACCCCTTCGGGGAAACAGGCGTGAGCCTATGTATGTATGTTATAAACAATATTCAGCCAGCTACCTGCAGTTACACTGTTGCCACGACACGCTAAGCGACAAGCGATTTCGATGTTTATTTGTGCAGTTTAGTTCTGCACTGAGGTGACAGCGCCGGCGAGTTTTACTATATCCTTACTAATACCTATTATAAATGTAAGTGAATTTATTTATTTGTTAAGCTTTCACATTTTGACTACTCAATCGATCATAAAAAGTTCAATGCACGTTGCTGGGAGTAATGGGAGTACAGAAAAAGGTGTAAGGTACTTTTTATCAATCGGCTTTGGCCTATAAATCACGCTTCAGGTATCATCAGTGATTGCTAGGGTGGCAAACACAAAGGGTATGCTTATTTATTTTAATATACTGCTTTGCATTAAAACGTGGCTTTTTTCTTTCTTTAGTGTACGCGTGCGCCTTCCATAAATGAGACATCTTCTGTTTCTCCGACAACCAGCACTAAAGCGCCTACGTTAGTTACAATTTCTCCGCCAGTAGGTACAGAAGCGATGAAAATCGTGTGCGCTAAACACTTACGTACAATAGAAAAACTACAAAAAGAAGTTTTTCACCTTGAGCAGCTTGTTAAAAGACGTTTGTTAAAAATTAATTACCTATTTAAGACAGCGTTCTAAACGTCTGATGAAAAAGAACATTGCTATGAATTCACGTATATGTCAGCGATACCAGGGTTATCGTGTCCAGTCCAGACTCCATTATAATAAAAAGACTCACGTAATATTACTTGGTTTATTTTCAGACGATTTCTAGCACAGAATTGAATTAAAATGTGACCTACAATCCTTTTTATAAACTAACCGTCATTACACTTAATGTTAACAACTGCCACTTCCTTTTCAACATATAATTGAAATTACTGTACAATTAATAATCAAAAATCAACATTAATATTGTTATGAATATTGCACAACACCATATGATTTATTTTATACGAATAACAAATCTATTGTAATAATCAAACGCTGCTTTACAACATTCGCAACAGATGGTGATGGCTATCAACAGGATGTAAATATAAGCGCAGGTTATTTATTACCGTTAACATAAAAGTATCAGAATAATGTTATTTAATACTAATTGATTTTACTTTGAAAATTTCTGGAGTTATCTTAATTATTAAGCGATAAATTAAATACCCAATATTTATAAAACAGTGAAGCAGTCAATACAGTGTCTAATATTCTAAAGTAGTGAAGTTCTCAGTTCTGTGTTCACAAATAGTTATTTAAATATCAATCTTAAATATTATTAACATTTTCGTAACAATATAATCATTATATATTAATTTGCGCCCATATATACTTGATAGTTTGCAAAACGAAAATATCGTGAAGAAGGATTTGATAATTTTAGATCACGTGAAAAATAACAGTGTTATTAAAAAATACCTTTCACGCGCGGCTGGTGACAAAACACGTGAGATTAGCTTGAAGTTAAAAAAAATGCTGTGACGCTTCATTATTATGTGCTACTGAGTACCCATTTGAAACAAAAAAATATAGATTCCGTTTAAAAATGCAAGTTTGTGTAATAATTATATAAATACTATCCATTAACTAGCGTTCTGTAACTCGCCGTGTGGTTGACGGCATAGAATACAAGTGTCACCACCCCCTATATTCCCGTGGGTGTCGTAAGAGGCGACTAAGGGATAACACGATGCAAATACCATCTTTGCGTATAGACGGAAAACTCGACATCAAACCCTATACGACTGCCTCGTTGGTCTCGCGGCATAAATGTGCGCGTGGGATCGGGAGGTCCCGGGTTCGATTCCTGGGTCGGGCAGTGTTATTGGGTTTTTCTGTCACGAAAATCTCAGTAGCAGCACGGAGTCTGGAAATGTGCCCGGTACGGCAATAGGCTCGCCCCTTATTACGTGGGACTAAAGTATATCTGGCGAAAAGTGGGTGTAGAAATACACCTCTGCCTACCCCTATAGGGATAAAAGACGTGACGATATGTATGTATGTATGTATGTATTATGATTACTCAAGCCAGTGAGGTAGCACACTTAAGATACCAAGGGCTGTTTGTATCGGGTTCGAATCCACGGCGCCTGACTTCTTGGAGCTATGTACCTACGTAGGTATTTTATTATTTTTATTTATAGAATCACGCCTGTGAAAGGGTAGAGTGTGACCAGATTAAATTTTACAAAAAAAACCGAAGAAAAAAACCGAAATTTGGTTATTAACTAAAATGATGTATGGGAAGCTGCCATAGCTCTTTAGCATCTATAAATGAAATATACCTTGTTTGATAGAATATATATTGCTGATTCTAAAGGTAAAAAAATCGTAACTGTAGGATGCCAGGTTTTTGAGTTATTATGCTTAGAAGTTTTATTGGTTATGTCAATAATAACCATCTATTTAGTATATTACTGCATCAAATAATAATTTATTGGTATATAAAACTGAAGGAGCTCGATAGCATAATACTATTTATGCCCACTAGTAAACATTATTAACGATTACGCAAGTTAAGCAACCCCAGGTGTGGGCACCACTTGGATTTGTCTTAAGCTCCTCTGTGCATAGAGAGACCAGTCTGTTATCATGACATACATAGATATCAGTCGTTAAAATCAGATGCTCTTATGCAGCTTTAAACATATGCTATTAATATTGACTATTTATTTACATACTGAACGTTTTTTCAAAGAATAATAAAACACGACTGATTTCCCAAAAAATATATAGCCTATGTCACGTGAGGATTCCAACAATAGCCCACTCACCGAAATTGGTTTAGCCATTTAGAAGTTATGGCGGAATAAAGAAACTCACATACATTTCATATTGCAATTCTCTGTGACATTTTGACGATGCCTATTGCGGATAACCGTATGTATATTTTTATTTCATGGTGCATGAATAAATGAAATATAATTTATGATTATAAAAAAAAAAACAATACTTACACTACTTTTTTGGGCAGTCGTGTAAAATAGTGAGCCGACGGCGGTTTCTTAACGTGTTACTTACATAGGATTACCAAGGATAAAAAGATGTTTCAGGTTCCCTAATGTATGAAAAAGGTTTGGTGAATAGTAAAAATACAAGATTTCATTTTACAATATTTTATTATTCATCACCTCTATAACTAGCACATTATCTAAAAAGGCAGCTAGTGCAAAGATATTTTGTTGATGTCTAGCCCATCCCAAATACCAAACGATGATCATTACATGAGCGCAACATCGTAGCGTACGCCGACCAACGAGGCAACTACAGCAATATTCAGTGATTCTTATTCGTCCAGGTATATATTTTCAATCAAAACATAAACATAATATTGTTTCCGACTTATGTGTCTTGATTTTATTCTACCTCTTATTAAAATAGCGTCATCACTGCCTCTGAGATTATACTCAGTTGTTTCTATATTATGTACGGACCTACGGACTTCAACTGCCGTGGCCACGACCACGAACACTCATTTTGGCTGTAGAAACCGGGTACAAAACAATATCCAAGAAACAGGGCAGTATCGGAATCCTTAAGCACGCACAAGTCACAAAGAGGCAATATCAGAGTCCATAAACAGTTTGAGTCATATAACAAGAAGCGAAAACAGAGTCCTTGGGCAATCCGGGTCAAAAAGAATACTGAAAACAGGGGAAAAGCAGCGAAAACACTCAGAACCATTGAATTATTACCTACAGAAAGTCAGTATTCAAACAACGCGAGCTCAGAAGTTAAGCCGAAAATTCGCTATGTGTGCGGAACTGTGCTGTGTTTACTTGCTGCATCACGCACACAGACGCAATTATAGAGTTGCCAGTTACAACGTCTTTTCCCTACAAATAGGGCAAATTCATAATTTTTGAAAGAATAATGATGACATGAAATAAGTAATTGTATATTATAAATTCTAAAGTCACACTGTCTGCTTTTTAAGTTTTTACAACTGACTAACGATGGCTAAATCAATCTTGACGAAACTTACTCAAACGTGAGCACTAACAAGTGCCGAGTGATTTCCTAGTTAAATGCTCTTTATAGTACATAAAAAAGTATTTATGTATATTTGTGAGAAAAAATTATCAAAAATCAACAGCGAGTACTATGTGTGCGCCGTTGCGCTATGGTGACCAAAAAAAGGCGAAAAGTTTAAAAATTCTAATATAATTCGGTCGGTAACGTCATTCGTTAAACAACGAAGTTAGTTACGCGTATCTACATTACAAGACAATAGTAGACTTTAGATACTAGCATTTCAATACAAAAACGGAAAAATCGAGTGCTTTGAGACAATGTCGTCTTAGCCGAGCTCGGCTAGAGCTTGACGTGACAAATTTGTCGTAACAGATTGGTATGTACCAGCCAGCGGTGTTTGAAAGGTTAAGTTTATATATGTAACTACCTAATTCCTATTTTTATTATTACTGTCAATAGAATAAATTTTGGTAAGGAATGTGTAAATTAAACTGGGACAATTTCACACCCAACTGGCAACACTCCGCTCGTACTTATTATGATTCACTGTATTTGTATTATTAGACAATCTACGTAATAAAATTTATGTCTGACCGGTGGAATGATACTCCAGCAACCTTATAATCTTTTTCTGAAGCATTGTGGCACAAAACACTGTACAATATGTCATAATTTCTATTATTTTGCGGGAGATGCTTACGCTACCGTGCGACTCTGACTACAGACAACGCGGCCGCCGATTGGGTCAGATCCTGGCCCAAATGAACGGCGCGTATTGCGTGCGCGTACTTGGTTTCTGTAGGTAATAATTCAATGCTCAGAAGTTCAGAACACAAACAAACAAGCGCGGGCGACAGCGAGTTACTATGGCGAGATGATGTGAAAAAATCGAAATGTCTAATCAAATGTCATGTTGTATTTCTTTTATAGCTCTGAATGGCCATCTTTTAGCCAGCGTACAGTTTTACTTAAAATGTCGAAAGAAGTTATTAATACTGTACTTTATTTAAAATCCGCATAGAAATAAACGTAACAAGCAAAAAAATAGTATTATTAATATTAATTAACTATTTAAATCTCTTAATCTATAAAAAAACATTCTCTTAATCTATAAAATAACATCTTAGAAAAATTATAATTTACTCTGGCAACCTTGTGGCTTTCTGGCAAACCAAAGAAATGGCCATTACGAAAAGCCGGCAATTAATTAACATAATAGCTATTTTTAATTTTATACTTTTTTACCTAGCCTTATCTAAATTAGACTAAACTATAGAAAATCGTATTAAAATATTTCATGAATTTTGGTTGTAATGAGTTTTTAAGATGCTTTTATTGCACTGAACTAAAAATCTGCCATAGCTCTTTCAAGTTGGTAATTTACATGTACTCTTTTGAAACGTCACTGACTCTAGTTGCAGGTTCCAAAAGGTAGGCCCAGGGAGAAGACTCCGGCAAGAAACTCCTCTGGGTACTCTTTTAAAATATTTGGTTTGTTACAATTTTGTTCTAAGAATTACAATATCTTGTCAAGAAAAAGCGAGCACAATGTAGAATTGCAAATGAATTAACTGTGAGTAGTAGTTTGTAAGATTAATGATCTGGACTTTTATATGAGAGATAATTTGACTTAAAAATTTTAACCGGTGATGTGGTGCAATCCACTCATAAAGTATGCTTTTTTAACGAGAGCTGTCTTAACATGTTTTTTAAATCTCCCGTCAGTATGGTCTGTAACTGCTTTAGGCAGTTTGTTATAGAAACGAACACAATTACCTAGGAATGATTTTGGTCAGTCTAAATCTAGGTACTAGATACTAATTTATGTTTATTTCTGGTGTTGATATTGTGAATGTTGCTTAAAATGTGAAACATTGAAAAATTCCTACGTACGAACATGATGTTTTCATAAATGTCTAGTATGTACTTGTCGATTTTGGGTTGCTATATGAAAACTAATTAAATAAAAAGCACGGACAACGTATTTACATTAGACCCAAAATCTAGTGTGAATTATGAATTATTTGCCATTGAATAATATGTACTTCGGGATTCAAGTGAGTCAAGAATTAATTAAACATAGGGGAAACATAAACATGAAACAACAAATTGCTGAATTTTTCAGAAAGTGTCAATCTTTTTTAATTGAATTGAGCACGCAATTGAAATCACGTTTGCCTTTTGAAGATCAAATTTTCCGAGAACTGAAATGTCTTGACCCACACACTGCCGTGAATAAAGAATTTAGTAGTTTAAGAAATGTTATGGGAACTTTCCCATACGAAGTACAGCCAGAACAAATGCAGATAAGGTACCCTAGGCAATTAACGCCCACTTAATTTCAAATCAATATATTATTTAATGAAATGATTGAATTAAAAATTTGTTTGGAAAAATAGTTTTATTGCCAAAAAAAGAATACAGAAAACTAATAACTAACTGCTATTAGTAATATAAAATTAAGCAAACAAAGACTTTTCGAATACCCTGTCATGGGCGTTATTGAACATACAGTTTTTAGTAACGCCCGTATATTGATTTACGTATTATCTTAATAAAAATAAATACTTAGACTTAGAGCCGTACAAAATCTAAAAGTATATTATTTTGTCTTTTTTAGATAGCACTATAATTATCATTATATGAATTACAAATACCTACTATTTTTTTTTAATTTTGCGACTCGTCCAACACATCTCGTAATTTCTACTTAATCATCATTAACAAAAATATCTCACTTCTAACTTGTGTTATAACTATAGAACATCAACATCCAAAGGATTTTAATAAAAATATAGATAATTATAAAATGCTTATTGGGCGCTATTAAACGTAAATGGCTAATGACGCCCCTGACTAGTGCGTCAATTAACGCCCTAAAGTAAAATGACCTCTTTGCACAGC
Organism: Euclidia mi; assembly: GCA_944739405.2. Classification (NCBI taxonomy): domain Eukaryota; kingdom Metazoa; phylum Arthropoda; class Insecta; order Lepidoptera; family Erebidae; genus Euclidia; species Euclidia mi. Next base: position 84,570,333 of record OX123182.2, on the reverse strand, counting down.
TTTAATGACGGCTTTCATAGTGTCTTCTGACCATGACTCCCCTCTTCTCTTACGTGTGGAATGAGATGGATTCATTTCCCCGATCTGCAAAAAGCAATTCATTATGATACCTAAGGATAATAGCGCCCATACAGGCTAATAACGCCCAAACCTCACTTCACGGGGCGTTTTTACCCGAATAGTACCTTCTACCTAGTTCTCATATTTTCATACATAATTACAAACAAATCAATCAAATCGTCATTGAAATATGAAATAATTGTATCTAAAATGAACGCTAATCACAAAATTAGAAATGTAAATTGTAGAAAATAAAGTAAAACTTACGAATTTGTCGGAGTACTTTTTATAATAACAGCGTGCACAGTCTGCGTCCATACGGTGTGGTTCACAACTGAGTATTTGGTGGCGTGAGCCACGCCGCGTCGCGTCCGCGTTTATTCTATTGGTTTATTCTATGTTTGCGTGATTACTCGTGCGGCACTATCTCCGATTTTTAGCATTCGGGCGTTATTACACACTGGGCGTTAAATGCCATACCTACCTTAATTGACGAAGAATATAGAACACTCAAACTTGATCGCGAAGTAAGTAATTTATTACAATTTTCGAGTACTGGCTCACCCCTTTCTTGTGAACAATTTTGGTTGGAAGTTGGGAAAATTTCTAACAGTGATGGTACAGTCAGCATCAAAAGTTGATGACCACATTTAGATTTTCAATATCGCTGTACACTATAATACACCTAAATTGCTCAACATGACAAGCGCCAGAATTGAATGATTATCATAAAAGGGCATAAGTAGGTGACCATGACTTTTCAAAAGTCGCTAAACAAAGTTATGGTAAAAAAAGCATAACACCACGTCACCAGTCATTCGGCCAGTACGGCCAGTGACGTCCGAGAACCAAATAAAGGAGGTCGTTACATTTGATAAACTAATGTGATTAATTATATTATTATTAAAGTATTATGAAGTAAATAATTTTATTTAATACTATTTTAAGCTAATACAATATTTATTGATGATAAATAATTGCAACCGCAATGGTCTACATTCGATACAAAGTGATAATTAAGTACAAATATTATTTTACATTCATTCAGTTTTACAAAGAATTGAATTAAAACAGAATTTGTGTGAATTTTGAAAATAAGTCTTATATTTATATATATATAAAATCTATGGATCTACCAAGAGTTTGTTTTTCAAACAAACGACGAGTTTTGCACGCGATCGTCACGGAAGTTTCCCGCATGTGAAATAAATTATACAAGTATTTTAATCTAGTGAAACATGTCAAAAGAATAGTAGTTTAATTCATCAATTAATGTTAAAACTTTATTTAACATTTTTTATCGTCAATTTATTGATAATAAGTATTCTACTTGACAGCAAAACACTATGACGTCACTACATCATATTTCATACAAAACCCCTGACAAATGACGTTTTTGACATTTAATTAAAAGTGCTTGATTTGACTAGTTGGAAACAACCCTATTTTCATAGATTTTCTAAAAGCACCCTTATCGGATAGTAGTGATCGAAAGAGGGCGCATTAAGGACATACACATACATACATACATTACGTCACGCCTTTTATCCCCGAAGGGGTAGGCAGAGGTGTATTTTCACACCCACTTTTCGCCAGATATACTTTAGTCCCACGTAATAAGGGGCGAGCCTATTGCCGTACCGGGCACATTTCCAGACTCCGTGCTGCTACTGAGAATTTCGTGAAAGAAAAACCCAATAACACTGCCCGACCCAGGAATTGAACCCGGGACCTCCCGATCCCACGCGCACATTTTTGCCGCGAGACCAACGAGGCAGTCGTCGGTTTGATGTCGAGTTTTCCGTCTCTACGCAAAGATGGTATTTGCATCGTGTTATCCCTTAGTCGCCTCTTACGACACCCACGGGAAGATAGGTGGTGGTGACACTTGTATTCTATGCCGTCAACCACATTTCATACCTCAATTTTCATACATTAAGGAAATGTATGAAAATTGTTCCCGTCGACTAGCCTATCATCACCGTATAAATTTCGTACCCTCGGATTGGGTTCTAATTCAATCGTAACTATAAAAATCATAAACTAAGTCGACGGTATGAATCTGAACGGAATCTGCGTGATTTTTGAAAATAAGTCTTACTGCTTTACGAATAGGGTTACAATTCAATTGAACTAAAAAATCTATAATTACGTCGATGGTATAAATTCAAACTGATGATTCTAAATGTTTTTGAATATTATAACGATCAACAATTTTTGACAAAATGGTGTTCAGTGACCTTTGACAAGTATTGTTCAGTTAGTTTTGAACTTTAATGATGTTCATTCAATACTGGCGCCCTTCTTGTTGAGCGATTTATGGGTGATATAATGTTAATTGATTTTGAAAATCTGAATGTGGTCATCGACTTTTGATGCTGACTGTACATTAAAATACAAGAATATATATATTTCAGTAAATCTCTGTTATGTATACCAGTGTCGAATGCTGCATGCGAGCGCATATTTTCACAGATTAATTTAGTTAAAACGGAACAAAGAAACAGATTCATAAACAAAAAAATATCTGCAATTTTAAAAACCATACAAGGTATAAAAGATGAAGGAGGCTGTGTGAATTTTAACCCATCAAACAGAATGTTAAAATATAATTCTAATATTTATTGCGATGATGATCAATATGTTTTGAAAATCAGTATTTTATTGGTATATTTTCCCTGTGCAAGTTGGTATATTTCAGTATTTTTTTAAGGAGCTTCGGTTTTTTTGTAAAATTTAATCTGGTCACACTCTACCCTTTCACAGGCGTGAGATCCAATCTCTTTGGGCGTGAGTCTATAAATAAAAAAAAATAAAAATACCTACGTAGGTACATAGCTCCGAGAAGTCAGGCGCCGTGGATTCGAACCCGATACAAACAGCCCTTGGTATCTTAAGTGTGCTACCTCACTGCCTTGAGTAATCATAATAATTATTTATCATCATCCCTGTATAATAAGATTTGTATCCCAATCCTAGGAATGGGCCTTTTCTCACTATGAGAAGGCCGAAGGGTAAGTCCACCAAGCTAGCCAAGTGCGAGTTCGCGGACTTAACATGTACCTATTTCGAGAACATTATGGACACCCAGATGAAGCGCCTTTTTGTCTTCCTTTTTCGAAAATAATGTTAATATTTTCGAAAAAGTATAATAACGCACATCCTGGCCCGCGGCGCCTCTATCACCCTGGCGCCTGTGTCCGCCGCGCACATTACACATAGGGCCGGCTCGGCCCTGTGGACACCTCCTCGTGGTGTTTTCTTTCACCGTTAAGCAACCGATGATAATCAATTTAATCCGCACATAACTTCGAAAACATATTGCTGCGCCTCGTGGAATCGAACCCGAGACCCTCTGGTAACTGCGACGTTCTCTCTTCTACTGGACTATCGCTGCCTTCCTGTCCACAGTTCCTGCCCTTGTGCACGTAAAAGTAAATAGGTATAGGTATATAATATACCTATGCCTATTTACTAATATACCGTATATTATAATAATCTGAGATGAATAGAAGAAACGACAAAGTAATATGTGAATAGGTAAATCTACATCTACATAAACACACGGCTCATTTTTAAATTGCAGACACCACAGTTAGGTGTGCGTGTACATACCTACGTGTGTGCCTACAACTAATGTCCTTTTATAAATTTTCCGTAATTTTGTATTAATTTATTTTAGGTACGTCAGATTGATATTTGATGTGATTCTGTGATAATAAATATCACAAACAAAAAATACAGCAACATGCATATTTCTCTGTTCTGTTCTCATTACATTTTTTATGCCTAACATAGCATATTAACGTCACGCCTTTTATCCCCGAAGGGGTAGGCAGAGTTGTATTACACACCCACACTTCGCTAGTTATGTACCGAAGTTATATTTCGGTCCCAATGTAATATGGAGCGAGCCTTTTTTTATTCCTATTCAACGATTTTACCACAGACATAGATTTTACCAAGGAGCAATTATTATATTACTTACTTATTTAAACTTTTTACTGTGTATGGTCATAGACTATTTGCATAGTTTATTTTTATGTCTGACTGTCAGTATTTATAAAATAATTTCAAGATATTCATCATTAGATTATTTTACGTAAGTAATCATCAATTATATTAAAGTTAGTTGGAAGTATGTAGTTAGAAACAAATATAAAAACTCATAAAAAAATATTTATAGTTACCTGTGAATGAACAATGAGTGACGCCCTGGTCATCAGTGTTGAAAAGAAACCCACTACCGATATCACAAACTTGTTAGTGACAAGATATGTCGTGGCCGTGTTGGCATCCTTTTGCGCAGAGTTCGGTAAATATACTAACAAAGTTTACAAAGTCATCATCATCCGATTTACCATAAGCTGACTTACACGGTGCGCAATATTGTGGATTTATACGTAGGTAGAGCGCTCGCCGAACGAACACGGAAAGCCTTACACCGCGCTGGAAGCACCGTACGAAGACGCTAGAAAGAGAGTTGGTAGAGTAGCATGGACGTGCTCATAGCGACGTTTCAAATCTATCGCAAGAATTTCAGAGGTTCGGTGCACAAAATGACTTCGAATCTTTAGAGCCACTCGCACCGACGCTCGAGAGCCTCCGTGCCCGGTGCATAGTTGTCCGAGGTGCGATACTATATGCTATAAGTCCACAATATCGCAAACAAATTAGAGGCTTCTTATCTTTCCTTCTAACTATCAGTACCTACTAAAAGCGATTATGAAGCCTATAAAGAACTCGTTTCAGTAATATCACCTAAAGAAATGCTCAAACTATGTTTGCAGTAACATACCCATTTGACTTGACAAAGACCAGACTGCAGATACAAAATGAAGTGGCAGCTACAAAGTTCGGTGTTAATAAGGTAACTATCAAGCAGGTTATTTTAAATACCGACAAGGTAGTTTGAACTTCGAAACATTAGAACCTGTCTGTTTTACAACTTATCAGATAAGAGTTGTAGGTAGTTTAGGTACCTACCTCAATCCTGAATGACTAGATTCTGCCTCTTATCCGTAATGATTATTTAACTGTAATTTATTTTGTTTCCCATCTAGATGGAATATCACGGCTTGATCAGAACCATGTTCAACATAGCAAGAGAAGAAGGAATATTTAAACTATATGGCGGCCTGATGGCTATGTGTCAACGCCACGCCATCTACTCAGGGTGTCGACTTGTATTTTATGAACGCATGCGAAATTTTTTGACAGAAGGAATTGACCAGAAACATATGGGATTGGGAAAAACAGTGTTTTGTGAGATCACAATAATATCTATTTATATCTTTGAATTCGTGACTTGATATGAAAAATGTAATTCTAGTAGTAGTACCTGAGATTAGTCTAGGGAGAGGGAGTCGTTTAAGATAACCAAGATACAAAATGTGTGATTTGAAGAACACCTCCAAAGTTATCAGTTGTGCACTTGTAGAAGCTTTTTTTTTAAGTATCATTTATTCGGACTTAATGCTTTTGATTTGTGCATGGCACACTTCAATCACAAAGCCATCGCAGTTTTATTGTCATGACATCGTCATCGTCAGCCTTTTTCAAGCCCCTCCTAATTTACATCGCAATAGCATTTTGAGTCAGTAAGAGGATTGGGCCTACTATACCACCCGAGAGCCATACGAGTTGGTATAAGTTGTGAAGTCCATTTGTCCGGTTCCTCCCAACTATTATTTGCTTGGTGTAATTTCTTTAGCCGCCTCCTATGGCCGTTCACGGAATGAAGAGTGTGGAGACAGTTTCACCTTTGTGTCACTACACAGATCAGATATAACTTTAGTATATATACCGCTGGGTTCACTGTATTTGGCTTATCTAGGACTAGTGGCACGTCCCGGCTTCGCACGGGTGATCCCTAACATTTTCTAGAAATAAATAGGTATAGCCTTCGCATTATGCGTTCGGTTCGGTTGCGGTTTATGCGTCGCATTATACTTAATAGTGCAAGAATTTTTTAAATCGAGCTAGTATTTTTTTATATGAAAATACAAATCTTTCCTCTTTATTATATTAGTATAGATAATTTCTCAGGGTGGGCCTGGGTCTTCATAAAACAATGGTGTGAACTTTCTCAATCCTAGAATTTCGAATTGGTAACCAAAATTCTGGGGTGGGCACTAGACCATACTGGGGTGGGCACTAGACCGTACTGGGGTGGGCATTAGACCATACTGGAGTGGGCACGGCCCACCCGGCTCTCCTGTTTTATACGCCTATCTCCACTATAGATGATTGTTTCGTGTAGGTGGTGCGTCATGTGGAGCGATGGCTCAGTTCATCGCTACGCCTCCCGACCTCGTGAAGGTACAGATGCAAGCCGAAGGGCGCCGCGTGCTACAGGGACATAAGCCACGATTCAGTGGCTGTCTTGATGTATACAGAATGATTTATAGAGAAAGCGGCTTTTTTGGATTTTGGAGAGGTAAAGAAATTATAAAAAACATGAAAAAGGGAAAGTCGCCTGGTCACGACGGGCTCTGCATCGAACACCTGCAGCATGCAGGGGTTCATCTGTATAGGGTCTTGGCCATGCTGTTTACTTTCTGCATTCGGCATACATATTTACCCTCTGCTCTTATGAAAACAATTGTAGTACCTATTATTAAGAATACTATGGCTGATACATCTGATAAGGGCAATTACAGGCCAATTTCCTTGGCAACTGTAATAGCTAAAGTTTTTGACGGGTTACTGGACAAACAGCTTGATGGCTATGTAAGACTACAGGATACACAGTTCGGGTTTACCTGGGTTGTCCACAGAGAGCGCAATACTTGCCTTAAAGCACACTGTAAATTGTAAAGAGAAAGACACCTGTATACGCATGTTTCTTGGACTTGTCCAGGGCTTTTGATCTAGTGTCATACGACAAGCTCTGGACGAAGCTTAGAGGCATGGGTATCCCAAATGACATAGTAAACATGTTCACCTACTGGTACCGCAGCCAACTGAATCTAGTACGGTGGGGAGGAGTGTATTCTGATGAATATTCACTGGAATGCGGAGTACGACAAGGGGGGCTGACGTCTCCGCGGCTATTTAATATATATGTTAACCACCTGATTGAAGAGCTCAGTAGCACGCATGTCGGATGCCATATTGACAATGTGTGTGTAAATAATTTAAGTTATGCTGATGATATGGTGTTGCTGAGCCCCTCAATTGGGGGATTAAGGCAATTGTTGAGGATATGTGAACAGAATGCTGTGGAACACAGTCTCAAATATAACGAGCAGAAAAGTGAGTTTATGATATTTAAATGGAATAAGAAGGAACCCAACTTTATACCACCATTACTACTGAACGGGGTGCCTTTGGGCCGTGTATCACAGTTTAAATATCTTGGTCACATAGTAACTGAGACGTTACACGATGATATGGATATTGAAAGGGAGCGCAGGGCACTGTCGGTGCGTGGTAATATGTTGGCACACAGGTTCGCTCGGTGTACAGCTTAAGTTAAAATAACATTATTTAAAGCTTTTTGTCAGAAATTCTACACCAGTGGCCTGTGGGCGAACTTTACGAAGCGGGCCTACAGTGCCTTGCGAATCCAATACCATAATGTGTTCAGGGCACTGTTCCGACTCCCTCGATATTGTTGCGCTTCCGGGATGTTTGCTGATGCTAGTGTCGAGGATTTCTACGCAATTATGCGCAAGAAAATTGCGTCAGTGATGATTTGATGAAGCGTGTTCGAGGCAGTCGAAACAGTGTGCTGAGAATTATTGGTAATACCTAGAACTGACACGATATTGCCAAGTAGATTTTTTTTTATTTTTTTGTGTGGCTCCATCGATAGTATCGATGATTTTGCCAATGTCAAGGTGGAAAAAGCGATCAAATAAATTAATAAAAATACATAATAGATAACTGTTGACCGGTACTAATAGCAATGGTTTCTCTTTGAAGGGCCTAAGTAGATTTACAGAGCTGCATGTGTTGGGATCCAGTGCTACTGTCATAAATTAAATAATTATGTAAATAGAAAGATAGTAGATAATAGTAGATAAATCAGTTATTTTAATATATTTGAAAATGAAATACAACAATAATATAATAATAATGAAACTTTCCAAATATACCGACCTGAAAATTGAAATAAGTCGCATGTGGCAACTTCAGAATGTCGCAATAGTCCCTATTGTATTATCAACAACAGGGGCCCAATTCTGCTAAATTAATATAGTCTCGATATCATGTCAGTGTCATACTTACGTCACAAAAAGCGTATTCTTCTAAATTATCTGATATTTGAATGAAATTGTAACGAGATCGTATGTGTCAATGACGAACTGTTTATTTTAAATTATACGATGATGACATTAGATTATCAGAATACCCTTATATATTGATTATAATGCTTTTAAATCCATTCAAAATATAATATCAATGTCATACAAAAATAGCAGAATTGGCCCCCTGGTGTTATACCTAAGCAGCTACACCAATCACTAAAAACACTCGATTTACCACCCTACACATACCAAATACTTCAGAAAGCGGCTATATTGAACACCTGCAGGATTGTCCGAAAATTTCTGCAGAACGCAAATGAAACCACATTAGTGCCCTCACACACTCGACCAACAAACACTCATAATAGAACACAACATCAAGAGCAGACACAAACAGACTTATCATTCTTGCTAGGGTAGCACTTGGCTTTGGCCCGTACTATTCTAAATATCCGGCAAATAGCCGAGTAACAAAAAATGTATGAAGAAAATAATAATTTAATTAAATTTCCACTAAATAAATTCAAACATTGTGAGGTAATATTATGAGCTATGGACTCTGTCTGATAATAAATGATTTTTATTTTTATTATTTATTTATTTATAATGATGTATTTTTTAATAAACGAGAAATATTTTGCAACCACCAGTAGGATAGGAATCCAAGTGTTAGATATGTTATAGAAATACACATACATCATACTGATTAATGCAATAGACGTGAAAGCGTTAGAAATAGACATATATATTTAGCATTTGTTAAATTCATGTGAATTAAATGATTGCAGGCGCTGTTCCAAACATGCAACGGGCGGCACTAGTCAACATTGGAGATTTAGCTGCGTACGATTACTCCAAGCGATTCTTTAAGACGAAACTAGATTTGCAAGAAGGATTATTACTGCACGCCGCCGCCGCTTTTATGGCTGGATTCGTAGCTGCCATTCTGGGTACCCCCGCCGATGTAATTAAGACTCGTCTCATGAATCAGCCTGTTGGACCAGATGGAAAGTATGTGTTATTTCTTAAGTCTTATGTTATGTAGAGACGTGGAATAGTGATATCCGGTCTGTAATAGCCAAAAGTAGGATTGAGTCATCGATAACCACGCACCGTGGGACGCCAGCTTAATACCATCTCAATTGAATTACCATCTAATTGCACCGACTTTTGGACATGGTTTACACGAGCCGAGGTGATTCCGTCCTATCAATCCGTGACCAAGAACAATATAAATAACTTACTATATTCACAAACCTGCACATTTTCCATTATTTCCAGAGGTGTGCTGTACAAGGGATTGATAGATTGCTGCCGGCAATCTGTGGTTAATGAAGGCTTTTTTGCTCTGTACAAGGGTTTTGTGCCCAGTTGGCTCCGGCTGGGTCCATGGGCGCTAGTCAATTGGATCGCTTTCGAGCGCATAATGATGCTGATCGGTGGCAAGGCATTCTAACCAATAGGAATTTAATAAGACGCAAACTAAAGCCGTCCAGACATGGAAATTTTGTTAATGGTGTCGCCGTGAAGTCACTTTTATGTTATCATCCTCTCTGATTCCACGATTCGAGTTTGAGGCCCAGGGCCCATGTTCCTTCTCTCACTAGAACCAAGATGGTGTCCTTCGACGACCAGTAGCGAGGAAGTCACGCGAATCGCAGATAGCATACTTTAACCCATTCGAGTTAACAATTTACCTATTCGTTGATTTAAAGCCTGATCTAAATGTGGCATTGAGCTAGTACGTAAATATTTATTTTAGAAAATATTGTAATGTTTAAAGAAGTCTTATTGTTAGCAATATACCTAGATACTATTTTTCTCGTCTTTTGGTGGGTAGGTAGGTACTACACTACTTAGGTACTCTAAGTACTTTCAGGTAGTAGGTACTTAGTAGATGCTTCCCCGGCTTTCACCTATAAAGGCTTTAAATAAATAAGGACTCTTTATAGAGTTAATTATTTTACAAAGAAATGTAATACATCTTAGGTAGATGATTAGGTAGGTGCCTCCCGAATGGAAATGGATAGATTTTAATATACCCGGGTATATTAAAATCTAAAAAATTAATAAACAAAAATATTGTAATCGACATTTGTCACTGTTTAGCCCCGGCCGGGGCTAAACAGTGACAAATGTCGATTACAATATTTTTGTCTGCACTAAGTTTAATCACGCGTGTTAAGCCTATAATTTATTAGCTGATTTAAATGTAGCTACCTACTAATAAGTTTTATATGATACCAGCAATTGCCCGCGGCTTTGCCTGCCCTAAACTTTCATAATTTAATTTGCTCTCTTAGGGGTGGCATAGGCCGCATAGGCTTTAATAAAAATGCTTCCATAATTGAGACTTAAAAGGATCCAGTGTCCAGTGTTGTATCAATTATTATTTTAATGTAACTTTCTAATTTTAATGTAACTTTACGATCATGATAATATTAATAACGTCTCTTAATGTTAATTGTATTATTTATACAACCAACCTGGATAACTTTGAATGTCACGCATTAAGGGTCGTAGCACACGTATCAACTCGGAAAGGCATCGTCATCCGGCATCCGCATCAACTGAAGCCGTTCAGTATTATTTGTATGGTAGTTCCATACTCCTTCCCTTCCTACTGCAACGCACACTAAAATCGTAACGAAATAGGTAATAGCCTCGCCTCGAGACAAGCTCACGAACCGCGGTGCGGTGCGTGATCGACTTGTAGTTCCCGAGCTTACGGTTCTCCGTACCCTAGCTTACGGCTCTCCGTAGCCTAGCTTAAGTTTCTTCGTCCACGCCCCTCCCGCACTGCGTTGCCAAACATGCTTTCATTGGCTGTCATTCACAAGGCAGTTTCCAGTCGTGTTCTTTTCCTCTTCATCAAGTGCTATGGCAATGATAGCCAACTCACGTATTGTGAACTGAGACATAACCGTGCGCTACACTACACTTAACGTTTGGATTCAAATGATTGAAGTAGTGCCGCATAGCCGTCAACCAGCGGTCGGCGTCCGGCGAGCCGTAAGCACGGCGTCGGCGTCGCCTAGCTGTAGCCGAGTCGACGTGCCGGAGCTTCTAATTCGCTTAGGTACGTTGCGTGGTTACGTCAGGTTGACGCTGTTTGACGGCGAGGCAAAAGGCGATACGTGACGATCCCTTTCCGAGTTGATATGTGTGCTACGACCCTAAAGCGTATTTTGACCGTATTGCCAGTGGAAAATGGCTTATTTAATGTTGCATGCTGTCATAGTTACCCGAGTTGACTGAAACTTCTAACATTTACTTATTTATTAAAATATTAGATTTTCATTTTGTGTTTTATTTTTTTACCAATTTAGTTTTTTTAAGTTCTCTCGGCGTTTGCAAAGTCATTTTATTTCATCAACATCGCCCTAGAGTTATGACAGTTACCTACATTTAAAGACTTTCCTAGGAGTCCGATAGCGATATTCCATCAGTGTCCTATATTCTGTAGGTATTCAAGGCTAATGACTATTCATAACAACTGACAAAGTTCTCCATGATATCCGGGACTAATGAGGCGCGAGACAATGGATAATCGATTATTCCTATCTATTAGAGGCCCATCCACTAACGTTCATTTCTTCTGACTTTTCCCGTTGTGCAGTCTGTACAGAAAAGCGCCGTGATAAAATAAAACCGTTGAAGCCACTAATTAAACCACAATCCTACGTTCTTTCCCCTGACTTTATCACGACACGCCAGTCCGACAGGAAAAACAATCCTTCAATGACCATACACACCTTTAGGTACATTCCTGTCAGTTTGCATCTTGTCAGTCCTACCGAGGGATTGCGTGTCTGTGGATGGTTATAATCCTATGATTTTATGAAGATTGTTGTCATTTAAAAGGAATGCTCGTCATTTTGAATTACATATCTTTATGGATTATTTTCATTTTGCAACAACATGTGTACCCGTAAGCAAGAGATTGCTATTGCTACATCAACCAGATCAATGTATTGCTATGAGTTTTATTGCGAGTGAATATCATTAATTCTCTCATCTATGATATCTACATATTTACCTAAACCTAAAATTCAACTGCCTCTGTGGTCCTGCGGTAGTGTAAGCGACTGCGGATCATGAGGTCTCAGGTTCGATTCTCGGGTCGAACAAAACTGATGGTTTTTCTGTTAGGAATTATCCAACAGAAGTTCGGAGTCAGGGAGTTGGCGGTGTCACACCCCCGTGCCTTGGAAAGCACGTTAAGCCGTTGGTCCTGCGCCCAATCTCTCTCCGATCGTGTCGCATGTGGCGTCCCATCGGACTATGAGAGTGAGGGAATAGAGAGTGCACTTGTGTTGGCGCACACACTTGTGCACTATAATATGTCCCGCGCAGATGGCAAGTCTCATGTATAGACAAGCCGCCGTGGCCGAAATCCGTCGGGAGGACATTATTATTTTTATTAAACCTAAAAGAAGACATAGAATGTGGGTTAAAAAGTGGTTATTAGAAAAGGAGAAATCTAGTGTTATAAGACTTTTAAAAGATCTGGCATGCGATATCTAATATCTTGATTTGACGACCGGTTGGCGCAGCGGGAGTGTAAGCGAATGCAACACCGAAGGTTGCGGGTTCGATTCCCGCTCAAGTCAAACATTTGTGTGCATGAACATGGATGTTTGTCTTGGTCTGGGTGTTTCTATGTAAAGACATAAAGACATATTTATTTCTGCATTTTGGTTGTTTACAACACTTATACATGTCAAAACCCTATTCTAGATGAGGCCGGCTTTTCCTAGCTAAATGACTTCTTGAGAAGAAAAGCCGAAACAAACTCAGAGTCATTATTTTTTTTGTCACTTCAATTTCTTTAGTCTTTTCTTGATCTTTTAAAGTCCAGACAAAAAAAGGGTTTAGTATGCAAGTACAATGCAGGAAATCATCTGACGCTTTTGACTGACTCGGCCCACTGATGGCCCGCATTCAACAGCAATCGTACGGCTCAACCTTGATTAAGGGAGCCAGCACGATCTGTATCACTATGCCTCCACGCCATCAGAAGGTGTATGCATAAGCATGTCAGCCTAAGCCATCAGACAGGTTGCCACAACTATTTGCTTATTTATATATTTAATAATGCCCACATCATAGACTAATGATTGGTCTCGCTCTGCTCTACTAGACGGAGCCCTCATACTTGTAAAATGAAGCAGAAAATACCATGCCAGCTGGCATGGTTTGAGGCTGTCACACTGACAGCCGTGTGTCAGGTTCATACACCACCAAATTAATTATGCAAATAATTCGCTGTACAATGCCAAGTTGCGCTTTAATCCCGTGTAAAAATAAGTCAACAAGCAATAAAAAGGACTCTGGGATCACATACTATCAGTAACATAACAATAAATTTGAAATTTCACCCTAAAATTACATTAAACCAAAAATTTCATTCAGTGTTGCTGCGCGTAGACGAACAATTTCCTCGTAGTTGAGATTTTTATAATATAAATGTATTGTTATTGTATTTTATAATATAATCTATTGCATTTATCTAACCTTATTATTTATTTAACATATTTATGTATTGTTTAATGTTTACATTAGTAATTTATATACATAAAGTGTTGAAGTAAATATATAAGACAGTCATCTTGAACGCATGTGAGTTCATATTGTTTTACAAAGTAACAGTAGTGATAGGTCGCACATGCGTTTGGACTTCATTTTAAGCAATAAAGATAAGATAAGATTCCTTAAAAAGTAATTTAAAATCTTTCAACACAATTTGTTACCTAGAACAATTTTATCTATTTTAATTATTAGTAAAAAAATCTAAAAAAGTTCAACAGTGTACGCAGTATCTTCTCGTGGTTACAGAATAAATATCTTTTGGGCCTCACATTCAGCTACTCATAACACGTAGATGCTATTAGAATAATTAGATATATCCGTATCGCAGTCATTCACCATCATCATCGTCCTAGCGTTATCCCAGTTGCATCCAAGACATTGCGACTTGGAGCCTGGGTTCCGCTTACATACTAGTCCAACCAGATATGACAGAATATCTGCTTTTCCACAGAGCGGCTGCCGTCTGACTCAGTAACCCAAAGGGATAGCGCAAGTTAATCTCTATTCTAATATATCAAAATAAACAAGTTAATCTCTATTCTAATATATCAAAATAAACAATATACAAGACCGTTGTGAAAAATATTTTCAAACTTGTGCCATACAAGCTAGCGACGCCAGTGGCGAATAGCCAGAAACTCAGCACAATACATAACACTGACATCTAGCGCCAAGTAGCAACATCACGAGAGCTGCATAACAATATTACCATTGAGAACCAATTTGACTTTGAACAGTACTACTAGTTCCCACAGAACTCAACAGGTGGCGCTTACCTAAAAAGTCGTTCAAACAATAAAATTATTCCACAAAAATAACGGCCAACTCCAACCAAATTAAGTTATCAAGTAACGTGAGCAATCGAATGAATTAATAACAAAGTGCAAAAAACATAAAAAGTGATGAGTGTTGTTGTGAACAAGAAGCAAAAATATTTTCTGCATGAGTCCCATCAACGTCTTTGTTGAATTTGAAATAAAAAGTCTTAAACTAGTATAGTCGATAAATTGACCAAGTAATGTAAGTGTTCACTTAGCACATTCAAAACTGTGGCGACCGAAGAGTATTTATCAGCGAGTTCGAACCTCACCGGAAGATTTACTTTTTGTTCGTCCAATTATTTCCTGACGATTTACTTACTTGAAACACGATCAACTTAGCATTCAAAAGCTGTTATTACTACAAATATATTTTTTTTTTCTTTTTAATAAAAGCAATTAAGATGGAAAACGTGACTGTGAGAAACAAACTGACGAGATCCCAATCACAAGTAAACTTATCGACTAGTCAAGACATATTGAACTCAACTATGTTAGACTCGACTATGTTGAGTATACAGAGTGCTACACAAAATAATGACCAATCATTTGTTGAGGACCTAAGACGAGAAATAAATGAGTTTAAGGAAAAATTAAAAAGCGCAGATATAGAAATTGAAAATCTTAACTTCGAAAACTCTCAATTAAAACAAAATATTCATGATCAGCAAATGCAAATTGAATTATTGAAGAAAATAACCTGCACTACCTCTCAACAGAGAAACTACTCATCACCAGTGTCGAAGAGACTACTAAATATGAGATTAAGCACGTCTCGCCACTCTCCAATACATCTAGCTAGAAGTGCTTGCACAAACACTCTATTATCACCCAGTAAACCAATTTCGAAACAAAACATTTCCGAGAGCAATACGACTGACCAATCAAATACCCACAAAGATAACTATAAAATTAATAAGGAAACGAAACGATCATCTACAGTAAGCGCACCAGTTTTATCAAAAACACAAATCGTCAAGCACAGGGTAATTATTCTAGGCGATGGCCAAGGACGTGGTCTACGCTATATCTTGCAAAATCTACTTGGTCCAGAGTACGCTGTCAGCTCCTACATAAAACCCGGTGCGACACTAAAAGAAATCTTGAGATATCCACAAAAAGACATCAACACATTAACTAAAAGTGACTACGTTATTGTACTTGGCGGATGCTGCGACAAAAATCCGTCTGATATAGACATCAATCTACATCGTTGGCTATCTCTAACAGCTAATACAAATGTGATCATAAGTGAAGTACCAAAGAACAGGTTTTTAAAAGAGTCTAAAATTAACTATCTACTCCGTTTTATCAGTAAGAAATATAGTAATGTATTCTACATAGACATGAACTACTCTAGATCTTTACCGAGCAGTCAAAATTATGTATTGAATCTTGCAAGGTCACTGTTGAAAGAAATACTATGTTTAAGTTATAACTTAAAAGTATCTCAATATAAGACAATGTTACTAAATAAAAATAGTAAATCATCTGTAGACAAATGTGTCCAAGTCAGTTTAGATTTTGATCAAAATGGGCTGAGTAATCACAACAGAGAAAGTGCCGATTGCATTAGCTATTTAAGGAACAAGCCAGAAGACCATGAATCTGCCCAAAATAAAAGCCCAAATCCAAATAATTTATTTCGTTTATAATTTTGTTACTGTTCTCCATCAAAATATTAATGGATTGCTCAATAAATCTGACATGCTGTCTATTTGTATCCATGAATTAGCTACACAAAATGTTTTTGTTGACGTTCTATGTATCACTGAACACAACATGACGGAAGGTGACGATGTTTATCTTACAATCTCAAACTACAGGCTTGTGTCTTATTTTATGAGGGATAGCAGACATGGAGGTTCGTGTATATTATTAAAAAACAACATCAAGTTCAAGGAATTAAGTATCATTTCAAAATTATCTATTAGTAATATAATTGAATGCTCTGCTATCGAATTAGTGGAAAATCAGACAATAATTATATGTATATATAGACCTCCAAATTCCGCTAGCAATTCAATAACAAGTTTTTTTACGATATTAAATAAGGTTTTAAAAAACATAAGCTCAAATGGAAAGAAAATAATCCTATGCGGAGATTTTAACATTAATATTTTAAAGCAATCTAGGGTTGCCAGCGAATTTATTGAACTATTAATTAGTTATAACTTGAAACTACAGGTCAAGGAAATAACGCGTTTTGCTAGTAAAAGTTGTATAGATAATATAGCCCACAACTTAAAATCGTGTAAAGTCACTACCAAGGAGCTAGCACTGTCAGACCACAATGCACAAATTATTAAAATCCCGGTTAAAAAAACTTGTACTTTAAAATATTGGTATTCATTCAAAAGAATTTATTCTGAAGATAACAGAGCACTATTTATTAAATATTTAAAACAATTAACCAACAGTGATGTTTACCGCTGTTTAGACGCAAATCGTGCCTACAACGAATTTCACGAAAACTTTATTATGCTTTATGACCTGTGTTTCCCCTTAACCAGAATTAAAAATTTTAACAAATCAAGACCAAACTGGATCTCACGCGGCCTAAAAATATGTAGCAAACGTAAATGCCATCTCTTGTGGCAGTATAGAAAAATACCAAACGCTTCAAACAAAAACGCATTCAAAAATTATGCTAAAAGATACAAAAAAATAATAAGGCTGACAAAAAAATCCCAAAACGATTACTACATTAGGACTGCCACAAACAAAAGTAAAGCGACGTGGGATGTTATTAATAACATCAAATATAAATTTCCGGTTGATAGCGTGGCACAGTGTATTATTTTGCCTTAGTTGCGGACATGCTCGTTTTATGTGTTTTTTGGAAAGCTAACAATCAAACTAAGACCCTATTGAAACACCGCCGGCTCCAACTTCTATAGTTTAAGAGAAATTAAATAAATCGAGAAAAATCCTTAAAAACCATAGAAACACAATATCTCGTTTTTGGATTTGAATTTTACACGAAATGTTTTAAGGTGTGATAGGTATTCACTATAGGAACCATTTTCTTCTGTTAAACTTTAAAAATATTGCTCACACAGGCGAGAATATATTTTTTTCTATGATTTTGTAAATATTTTTTTTCTGGCGATTCTCTTCATGGTCGCGTTTTTTTTAAATGCCTAAATGTTGATCACTATAATAACTATCGCCACAAAAAAAATCAAACCCGACAAACCCAGGATTACGGAAATATTGAATTTTAAAAGTGTGGGCTAGGGTTGTCAATCAAAACTGTGAGCAACATACAATACTTACTTCATGCAAACATTACTCATTTTGATTCATTATTTTTGACTTAGGTTTAGCAATTGCGGGTTTAAATAGTGATGTGTATAGTTTACTTAGTTTAAGTTTATATAGAAAATAGTGCAGAAAGTTAGAGTCAATAAAAAAAAATATTTGCGGTAGAATTCGATCACTTTTGTTTTGTGATCTATCTTCGATTAAAGATATTATGTGGAATTGGGTAATAATAATATAGGTACTAATAAGATAAAGGTAATAATAATATAACAGTCTACCACATACACGCAACACCATCTATCCATCACCATGAGGCAGCGATAGCCTGATGAAGAGACCAAGTCTCGGGTTCGAATCAACGGCGCGCACCAATGACTTCGAAGTTATGTGCGTATTAAACTCTTAATTGTCGTTTGCCCCGTGCGTCGGAAGGCACGTTATGACGTCGGTCCCGGCTGTCATCAAAAATATCTTTGATAGTCGTTACGGGGAATCAGTACCCTCCAACATAATGACTCTGTTCTAAGCCATAGCATATGGCTATCCCTTCGGGTTGCGGAGGTCAGACTGCAGTCGCTCTGTGGAAAAGCTAATATTCTGTCAAATCTGGTTGGACTAGAAAGCGGACCCCGAGCTGGAGCTGGTTGCATCCAACACTTACGTCTTCCAAGACGTAAGTGTTGGATGCAATCGGGAAAAACGCTCGGAAGATAATGATGATGAAGACACGCAATACCATCTAGAATCTAGTCCCAAACTAAGCAGAGCTTGTATTATGGGTGAACTAGACCATGGATGAACATACAATGACATATTATAGATCTTCTTTTGTAAATACATACATAATATAATACAAAGAAACACCTAAACCAAAGACCAACATCCATATTCACGCACACAAATGTTTGACTTGAACGGGCATCGAACCCACGACCTTCGGCGTGGTAGTCGGTTACACTCCCGCTATGCCACCGGCTTGTCAATTCAATCGCATTGGCGAGCATAATTGAATAACCGATTGAACTAATCAACTTAAATATAAACTACTTTGGGACAACCCTATTTCCATAGAAATTAAAAGAAAACTTAGAAACGCAATATCTCCGAGATCTCGCTAGATACATATCTAGAATTTTCTCAAGTTGTAGGTACTACACCTATGTATATTATGTAAACAAAAAAAATACGACCCGCAAATAGCTAATTTATTATAATTTATTTTCGTTTATTAACAAAATAATTATTTATAATTGTTCCTGTGATGTTAGAAACTTGAAAATTTTACATTGTATATACTTCAAACCAACAATTTATAGGTATTTTACTAGAGACAGACATTCGCTTTATTCAAGAAATACAGACAAAAAACTTTTTCAGAAAGGTCAGTGACCTTTCTCTAAAATATTTATAACTCCTAAGTAAAGTGAAATATCAAAACGGGTATTTTTTTTAATGATTTAGAATGGTTTAATCTATACGGGGAAAAAATAAAACAGGCATGTCCGCAACTAAGGCGAAATAATACACTGTGCGTGGGACAAATAATTACCAATGACGAAATAATAACCAATCCCAAAGACATCGCTAAATCGTTTAATGACTTTTTCCTTGACATAAATAATAATGACAACAAACAATTCAATACACTTAATAATTATTTTAATAAATTGACATATCATTCTAATTCTATATTTTTGACCCCAACAATTCCAGAAGACATCAATAAAATAATAATTTCATTAAAAAATAAAAACAGTACCGGTTATGATGGTATTGCGACTAATATTGTTAAAGATGTTGCTAATATAATATCAGAACCCCTAAGTTATATAATAAATTTATGTATAGAAGAAGGCATATTTCCGGACAAATTGAAAATTTCAATTGTAAAGCCAGTTTTTAAAAAAGGTGACAGAAAAAATATGAACAATTATAGGCCCATAGCGCTATTACCTATCTTTGCCAAAATTTTTGAAAAGGTCATTTATAAATGTCTCTACACTTTCCTCGAAAGCCATGACATCTTTTCTCCAAGTCAATATGGCTTTAGGAAAAATAAGTCGATTAACGTAGCAATATATAATTTCTTAGGAAAAATTATGAATAATTTGGACAAAGGACTACCGGCTGTAGCAATATATATGGACATGTCAAAGGCTTTTGACCGCGTTGACCATAATATTCTTATGAGAAAACTATATGCATACGGTGTGAGAGGCAATGCATACAATCTCATAAAATCATATCTATCTAATAGACAACAGATTACAGAGATAAGGAAAGTAAACATAGTCACAAAAATAGAAGAAACCTTTACGTCTGAATCCAGAACGGTAGAACTTGGCGTTCCACAAGGAGGTATCTTATCCGCTCCTCTCTTTCTGGTTTATATAAACAACATGCCTTCGGTAATAAATCACGACATGACATTATTCGCTGACGATAGCACTGTACTATTCACTAATGACAATACAATTAACTTAGAATCTGACATTAACGAATCTTTAGTTTTAGTAAATGACTGGCTTAATTCAAATAAATTAATGATTAATATTGACAAGACCAAAATAATGAATTTTAAAATAAGAACTCGACGTACGGGTACTTTAAACATCAAGTATCAAGATAAACACATTGAAGAAACAGAAACAACAAAATTTCTAGGGTTACACGTTGATGACAAAATAAATTGGAAAAAACAAGTCGACTATGTCTGCAAAAAATTAAGCAACTTCTCATATGCACTTCACAGATTAAGCAAAATTGCAAACCTACCAACACTAATAACGGCATACCATGGTTACGTCAGCTCTAACCTTAGATACGGTTTGATATTTTGGGGCAATAGTGTTGATAAGGAACGCGCGTTCATTGCACAGAAACGGTGTGTCAGGGCAATTTTCAACCTACAAAAAACCGAATCGTGTGAACCATTTTTCAAACAAATGAACATATTAACATTACCGTGTCTGTATATTTTTGAGGTCGCAGTTTTTGTCAAAAATAATACTGCTCTATTTAAATATCGAACCCTTATACGGCATCAGGACAAGCTAGACATAGTTCCTAGTAAGACTCATTTCTTACACAAAAGTATTTTCTGCGCGGCTCCCCGTATATACAATAACATTCCAAGACCTATAAGAGCAATTACTGAAGTAAAATCATTTAAAAAGAAACTCCATGAACTGTTAGTGAGCAAATGCTATTACTCTATGAAAGACTTCTTTTCCGACAAATCACTATTAAAATATAATCTGCCTGGGTCATGATGCGTTTTGTATACATACGTGATGAGCAACATGTTTTTTCGAGTTGATGAAGTAGAAAGTCCTTTTAGTTACAAAACTGTTTACTGAAATTTATTAAAATTAATATTTAATTAACTATAATTTGCGATGTGTTATTATAATTATTATTGTTGACATGCATGTTTTTTATATATTATAATAATATGATGTAAAATCAGTATAGATGACTTACCTACATTATAATTATTGTACGCCTTAAGGGTAGGACATAGCTGCTCGCAGAATATTTAATTAAGACCATCTGTATTATGTACAATTACCTATGATCCACAATAAAGATGATTTGATTTGATTTGATTTGATTTGATTTGATATTCCATGGGTTTAGACCAGTATCAGTTTGTTTGAGGGGACTGATTCCCCGTAAAAAATTTCAAAGATCTTAATGAAAGCCGGGACTGACGGTTTAACATGCTCTCCGAGGCACGGGGCAAGCGATCATTAGCAATTTAATAGGCACATATCTTTGAAAAGACAATGGTGCACGCGTGCACGCCGTAGATTCAAACTCGAAACCGTCTACATGGCAGTCTGTTAATATTGTCTATCGTTACTTGTGAGTTTTGGTGTCTACATGACTATTAACAGTAAATAAACCTTAGTAAAACTTAAAAGGTCAAATTGGTATACGTACTAAATAATGTGTAACTAACAATTGACGGCTAGAATGGAAATAGAATGCACTATTTTCTAAATAACTTATAACTTACAAGATTATTTTGAATACGTAATAATTTGTAAATATCATATGTAACAACCTATTTGGATACAACCAAATCATTGGATAATATAGCCACCATTTTTTCGATGATGAAACCTGCGCCTAACCCATACACGAATAAATTGATGCTTTTAAATAATTGTAAATGTTGTACCTACATTTATAACCAGTTACTTATCCAATAGACCACAGTATAAAATATTTTCCTATTAATTCGGGTAACTGTTGAGAAGCTGACAACACAATTCTTCACGCATGCGTCTTGATGCTTTTGATTGACACACACTGTCATAATGAGTTGCCTCACTTATGGATCTATTTTTCTTAGGCAGTGCGGTGTCTAGTATAGCGGAGCGATACCAATCATTTGTCTAAGGCCCACATCATACTCACAACTTTACATGCTAATACATAGTAAAATACATGTTGTAAACAATATGTAAAATTATAAAAATTTAAACAATAAAATGTCATATATTTAAATGTCAAAAAATATTATTGTATGTCAATTTAAGAATGTCAAAAAAATTAAATAATAATATATTACTTAAGTAATTTTAAATGTCAAAAGAAAATACCAATGTCAAAACAAAATAAATAAAATTACAAATGTCAAATCAAAAATGTCAGAATGTAAAAATATAAGTACTACAAATGTAAATAAAAATATTGTCACTAATTTCAAAATGTCAAAATTCATAATGTCAATAATTCATAATTTAATGTCAATTCACAATTTTTAAACTCAATTCCAGGCGTTTTTGTCTGCTAAATAATCTTTAACTGTGTAATAAGCTTTTGAACACAAGCTCTGTTTAATAAATACTTTGAATTTATTAATACTTAGTTCCTGAATATTACCTGGAATTTTGTTATAAAAACGTATGCTTTGACACTTGTATGAGTTACTTATTTTTTGTAGTCTAGTTGAAGGTAGAACAAGTTTGTTTTTGTTTCGTGTATTTATTTTATGAATGTCGCTGAATTTAGAAAACATATTTATATTTTTCCTGACATATAACAAGTTCTCATAAATGTATTGAGATGCGACAGTCATTATCTTAATTTCTTTAAATTTTTCCCTCAGTGAATGCCTTGAACCAAGACTGTAGATTGCACGAATAGCCCGCTTCTGCAGTACAAACACAGTTTGAATGTCAGCTGCGTTGCCCCATAATAAAATTCCATATGACATTATGCTGTGGAAATAACTAAAATATACTAATCTGGCTGTATCTATATCAGTTAACTGACGAATTTTATAAACCGCGTACGCTGCAGAGCTAAGTCTATTCGACAACTGACCTATATGTGGGCCCCACTGTAGCCTAGAATCTAAGGTTATGCCTAAGAATACGGTGTTATCTTTAAGATCCAACTCTTCTCCATTCAAACATATGTTAGGTTTAACTTGTTTTACATTCGGTCTTGAAAATCGTATACATTTTGTTTTTCTTTCATTTAACAATAAATTGTTAGCAGTAAACCATTGAACTACTTTAGAGAGAGCGTTATTTACATCG
Organism: Euclidia mi; assembly: GCA_944739405.2. Lineage (NCBI taxonomy): Eukaryota > Metazoa > Arthropoda > Insecta > Lepidoptera > Erebidae > Euclidia > Euclidia mi. The sequence goes on along the minus strand of OX123182.2, from coordinate 84,546,786 downwards.
TCATTATTTGATTGTTCTCGTTTAAGTTTAAAGATAAGTGATGTATCACAGCAAATAACACTATCTCTTCATTATTTTGCATAATATATGGCAAATCATTAATATATACAAGGAAAAGGAATGGACCAAGAATTGAACCTTGCGGCACTCCCATTGTGACCACTGAACCCATAGAAACTTTTCCATTTACCTCAACTCTCTGTATCCTATTACTCAAATATGACGTTAGGAGATCCAAAGCAGTGTTCTTAACTCCATAGTAATGTAATTTCCTGATCAATGTTTCATGAAAAACGCAATCAAAAGCCTTAGATAAGTCACAAAAGACTCCTAGAGCATCATGCGACTCCTCCCAGGCATCAAAAATACTATCTAAAAGCTCAACTCCAGCATCGGTAGTTGAGCGACCTCTAGTAAAACCAAATTGTTTTTCATGTAACAGCTTATTGTTATTAAAATGAGTTTGAAGCTGGCCTAGAATTAATTTTTCAAAAATTTTACTAAACGTGGGTAGCACAGATATTGGCTTATAATTTGTGGCGTCAGATGTGCTACCTGATTTAAATAACGAAATTACTTTACTACTTTTCATTTGATCAGGAAACACACCACAGTCAATGCATCTATTGAAAATTATTGCCAGTTCAGGTGCTACTGTGTTGATTATGGATTTCGTAATCACAACAGAATTGCCCCAAAGATCACTAGTCTTCTTCAAATTAAGGGTATTAAAAGTTTTTACAATATCTTTGTCAGTGACATAACTAAATCTAAATTCCATGTTACACCTATTGACATTTTGTTTTAATAGAGATTCGGCGTCATTGGGGGATGAGTTCAGGGATTTAGTGGTTGAGACTGGAATGTCTGTGAAGAAATTTTCAAATGCTGTGGCAACCTCAAAATCTGATTTTATTATCTTTTTATTTACTTGAAGCGTGTAATCGTTACTTTTGCTCTTGACCCTTCCAGTCTCATTGTTTATAATATCCCACGTTGCTTTTATTTTATTGTCACTGTTTTTAATTTTTGATTTTAAATAAAGTGTCTTAGCTTCACGACAAATCTTTTTAAATAACTTAGAATAATTTCTTACGTATTGACAAAATTTTTCATCATTTTTATTAATTACTCTCTGTTCATATAATTCGTAAAGCTTATTTCTACTTTTATAAATTCCAGTGGTTGCCCATTCACTGAAGGATGTAGTACCAGCAACTGAGATCCTCTTAGGGACAAAGATAGAACTGAATATAGTACAGTACATGTCAAAGAAAGAATTGTACAACTTATTGGGATCGTTATTATAGCATAAGTATGGTAGTGTACTTGTGAGTTTATCCTTAAGTCCCTCCAGACGACGCAAAGTTTTTGGCACCACACTCAATTCCTTTCTACCTACTTTTTTAGACTGTATAGCAAATGTTATAGATTGTCCACAATGATCTGATGTTAATTTATTAATTATTTGCTTTCTAACTGGTACAATATCTGTAAATATATTGTCTATACAAGTAGATGTCGTGGAATGTATATGTATGTATTTACAAAAAAAAAGTATATAAGTATGTATGTTCATCCATTATCTAGTACCCATAGTACAAGCTCTGCTTAGTTTGGGACTATATAGATGGTGATGTGTGTATAAATTATATTCTACATGAAAAAAAAAACATTTCTAATAATATATCATCTTTATCGTCTATTTCTTGGGAATCCATGTTATACTTCCGGGACGAAGACGAACACAAAATGATAACAAACGAGCAGTCAATCACGCCGGACAAATAAAGGTCAACGCTCATTAGAGCCACCCGGCACCCACTCCGCACGGCGTCCACGAGTGGACGCCGCGCGGTCAACCCGCGGACCGCGCGCCGTCAACGAGTGAACGCCGCGCGGTCAACCAGCGGACCGCGCGCCGTCAACGAGTGTACGTCGCTTGGTCCACGAATTTTCGAATAGTCTGTTAACAATTGGCATTAGGTCTACTAGTCGACCAAGCCAACTAGACGAATGTCAACGTGACAAAATTCAACATAATTCAACAATTATAATCCAGAAATTATTTATCGTAACGTGCGAACGCGGCGTGTGAACGTACAATGCGCCTGCAATCGGTACTAGGAATTTCTGGATTATAATTATTGAATTATGTTGAATTTTGTCACGTTGACATTCGTCTAGTTGGCTTGGTCGACTAGTACACGTGTGTTTCGTTATGCCAAATTTTACAAACGTTGAATTGGCACTCTATTTTATATCAATTAACTTTTTCAAGTAATGCAATGATCACACACAACTAGATACTAAACTTTCGTCTATGAATACACCTACTAACTACAAATTTTAACATAAGGTATGCTCATGAAAAGCACTACTAACCTAAAATATTTTTAATTCTGCCGGATTATATTACTTGCCAAGTAATTAAATCGTTACCTAATGATTTCCCCGACATCACCAACTGCGACAGCCAGTGTTGCCAATAAAGGATTACTCGTAAGAACATAATATATTTTCGAGTAAAAATAAGTAAAAATTACCGTGTAAATGATACTTTACACGGTAATTAATAATTAAAAATACCTTAGAAAAGAACACGGTAGTAGCTTATTACCGTAGACCGTGTCTTGCTCAAAATTACCCTGCATCGTATTTACCGTGTATCTGGTAACACTCGGATGTGAATCATTCGCGGGCAGCTCGCGGTCCGCTTCGGACCCGCGCGTTGGCGACGAGCCGTCAACGCGCGGCAAGCATGCGAGCAGCGAGTTGCCACCGAGCCGTCCACGTGCGGACGGCGGGTGGACCACCCGCCGCCCGTGCGTGGACGGCTTACGACTGAGGCGATCCGGTGACGCTACGGAGTTGATGTAGTGAGCGCATACCCATACAAATCCATATAAAGAATACTAACCGCACGAGGCGAGGCGGTGCGGAGTGGGTGCCGGGTGGCTCTAATGAGCGTTGACCTTAAACAGGCACTAACTTGATCACATCGCGCGTCGCGTCCTTCGCGACGGGAGGGATGGCGGTGTTTTAATACCGTCATTCGTTCTTGCTCTTGCAAATCCACTGGCGTTCATTCCGTAAGGATTGTAGATTCCGGCAGGAATGAGCGTTAGTGGATGGGCCGCTATTCCCTCCTGCACTTGTTTTGGCCTTAGGGGGACAGATAGGACAAAGTTCAATCTGTGCCGTCTGCTAAGTCATTGGAGCACGCCGCAAGCCGAGGATATGAACGCGCTATCCTCTGCAAGGAGATAGCTGGATAACGTTGCTGCCATAGGCAGTTAGATATACCTACTGAATGTGTTTTGATGGACTCAAAACACATTTCTTTGTAGGCTATGCACTAAGTACACTGTACACGAATGGCAGTAGTTGAGGAGACAGGCGACTACATTTCTACCTAGAAATGTAGTCTCCTGTCTCCTCAACTACTGCCATTTCTGAGCTCTTAGAAAAATCACGTTTACTCTCTCTCGGATATACAATATTGTATTATTTCAAAAATATGAGGAAATTTAACTTGCGAAAAGACTGCTCTGCCGGAGTACCACGGATATGGAGCGAAGTCAGCTCCGAAAATACAGGAGTTTAAAAAAAAATGATCTGATAACTAATAGTCTAATATTATACTTCAAAAATAATAAATTATTGAAGTATATTATATTATACCAAGTTCATAGCAAAAATAAAACAAACAAAATATAATATTAAATTTATTAGTAAAAAATATTATACATCTTCCACAATATTGGAGAATCATAACTTAAATTATTTAAATATTTGATTATTATAGATTATAGCACTTCCGATTTATTGAAACTTGCCTTTATGCACTTAGTCGTCACTAGTATAGCTATATAAGCACAATTTGATGGGCACGGTTATCGGATGGGTCACACGCAACAAGCGTTACATTCGGTTGCGTGTCAGTTTACGGAGCTGTACCACACTTATACTATAATTACACACAGTTTAAATGCTTCGATGAAAGGGAAATATAGTTAAACATGCACGGTCAACTCCCTACCTATGTCAACTACACACTTCCAACGATCGGCCCTACTCCGCATACTCAGTTACTATTACAATTCTATCAATTATGTTTCCATAAATATAGTAATTTTGGGTACAATACAATAACAAAAATAAATATCTACATTGGATCAACGATCACTCAAAGTTTTTTTATTAATTTCAAGTCTTGACTAAATGTTAAACGCTAACTAAGTACAATGACACTGCCGTTCGCCGAGTGCCACGGTGTTACTCCAGATCCATCTACCTATCGACTATCGACTTACGTTCATAACCAATCTAAGACTGCACAACACATAATTATTTCTAGTACACTCGAACAACTTCTCGCTAGACCACCATAAGGGCGAGAATCGCTCAGCAAGACATCGTCGCTTCCTGTGCTACTTTACACGCACATTGACACTTGTATACAAAACCATTTTCTAGTGTGCCTCGACTCTGAGCGAGCCAAGGGATTTTTTTTCAAACTGGTCCAGCGCCGACTTGTTTGATTGTACATTTCCAAATGCTAAAACTTGGCACATACTGCCAAATAAAGGCATTTTGGAATAGAAACAGTACTTATATTAGTACTACATAGCTTGTAGTTTTAGAGTGATTATGAACGTTGGCCATACATCGGCAGCCACTACCAGACCACCTAGTCGCCTTACTATTTATTAAATTGAATTACTTTACGTTAAACATTTTAGACATTCACATTTTCATATTTTTATTACGACTGGTAAATGGTAAAAATACGTACAGGTAACGAATTTGCGTCAAACTAACACGTCAAAAGCTATCATCAAAAGCGCGCTGTTACAACATATAATATAGTTATATAAAATACATCGCTCAATATATTCAATAAACCATTGTCTCATAAAAAACTCGTCGTTATATAAAATAATTCCCGAGTGGTATAAACATTCGTGGCATTGTAAATTGTGCGTAACACAAACCGTCCCTAGGTCTAACGAGAGCTAAGCTTTTGGCGGACACTATATACTCTACATGATTACTGTACCTGATTATACAAACTTGTATACCGATTATAAAAAAATAACATCGAAATACATGTAAACCGAACTTAAAATTAGCACTTAACTAACGTATAAATGGTAAATATTTTAATAATGAGCATTAAAGACTAATACAGGGATAAATAATGGTCATATTTTAAAAATCACATCAAATAAGAAAATCTATACATATACTTGAGGGGAGTTGTCAGCGTTACACTGAGTTGATCCCTTTCACCTTTTATTACTAAACGTATATTTCAAAAAAAAACTACAAATAACATTCTGGCACGTTTTCGAGGATAAAATATTCACTCTCATCCAGCGCTTGTCACAATATAAAACATGAGAGAACAATAAATTCGTCACAGAACAATGAATACGATGAACACGACACAAACTTTTGTACTACCAACATTACATCTTACGGTATTGCAAAAATCAAGGCAGTTTCAACACGCGACTTCAATGGACAGATATACGATTACGATCCGCGGTTATTGTTACAAAATATTATATTAAAACATCGTAATCAAACAGCTGTAGGACACTAAGCACCATATACTCGACAAAACATTACATATCAACTCAAACATGGTCCGAGCGAGACGGATGACACTCGGTGCCTTAGATAATATTCAATAACTCTCGAGACAATTTAAAACCGCTAATACGATACGACATGCACTAGTAAAACCAGGAAAACTATAACGTTTTCATGCGATTAGCTTTACTTATATTAGTTGAATTTCGATGTAAATGTTTAGCGCGAGTTATTGATATGATGATAGGTACGCGTACGCTATCGCTAGGTGTGTGAGGCAAGCGGCGCGGGGGACTATGAATGGTACGCGGTCACGTACGACGCTGGGAACAGCCCGCGGCGGTGCGCGATCTCACCCTGCAAAGTGCAAACAAACAACGAGCGTCAACAACACATTATATTATTACACCCAATGATATTACAAAAGTCGTAGATACGTTACCTACGTAGTAATCAATCCGTAGAAACGGTACACTAACGCACACATCCATAACTCCATATCTTAATAGGTATATAAAATCCTTGCGTTACTGACTGACTGACAGACACGCTACAGCCGAAACTATTTGGCGCAGGAAGCTGAAATTTGGCATGTATGTTCCTTGGGGACCGTAGGGGTGCACTAAGAAGGGATTGCCCGAAATTCCCACGGGACCGGCCAAAACGGGTAAATTTAAAAAAATTGCAGGCGTAGCTGCTGGCGTCCTCTAGTTGTATTTTAATTTCGATTGACAAGAAGTGTCAGTTTTACTATGACGCCGTCGCGACGTCACACACACATATGTCAGACTTGCCAACTGGCTTATGTTTAGCGTCCTGCTTTTGGTACGCCTGTAACGTATCTACTTCTTTTTACTCGTAACCTCGTTGATTACACCCTCCTCGCCATAAGACTTTTCAAACCTTGACACAGCAGTCACGGGGCAGTTGCTTTTATGACACAAACTTTTGTTGTATTTCATTTGAGAATCCAACTTACATAACAATCCCATTTTCTGTTTTTGTTTCCCTTGTTTAACATGTATACAGTCCTCATTACACAGGTATTATTATATATTTCCAGAGCATATTTTACTAAAGGATTATCATCGACATTCTAGCTTTTATCTCGGTTGCATCTAAGAGTTTTTTTTTTACCTGGAGCCCGATGTCCGGTAACTCGTCTGGCCAGATTTGATAGAATATAAGCTTAATATGGATTCTCACATCTATGAGAATAAAGAACAGCAGTTATGTACATACCTGCCACCAGTGCTGGTCGGAGCGGTCGGTGACTGTGATAACGTCACCACGTCTGAACTCCAACTCACCAGCTTCTTGTGGCGTGAAATCGTACAACGCCTGGACCAGCATCTGAAATACCCGTTAATACATGTTCAAATTCATTCTTGTAAACTTTTGGCACACATTGAATCACAACATGTTTCTGTAACCATCAAACCCTGTATAAGACGCAAAGAAGACAGGATTTTTTAGGCAGTGAATACCATTTCCCTTGCCTCTGTAGAAGAGTTATATTTTAGAATCTTATACAGGGTTATCGGTCACTAGAAGACATCCATTCTCAAAAGAACATTCTCTTAAATTACTTAACATCAATTTTTGGTTAAACAGTAAGAGAGACAGAGAGATAGAAAAAACAAAAGGAAGGAGAAACAAAAATAAACAAGAAATATATAACGTATAGAATATAATATAGACATCTTTAATGATGTCAAAGAGCATTCGGTTTGGTTATAAACAACCAAATGTGAGGATATTTCATGCGTATTTCATTACAGTGTTGAATTCCGAAAACGTGTCAAGCTATTGACGCAATCATTTTGGTCACTACATGCAAAACTCATGCATAAAGGTATTTAAGGGCTATAATATATATTCACACTAGTCCCACGTAATTTTTTATTCGGACTAATTTTACCGTCATTCCCACCACTGTATCACCTGTGTAGCCAGGTTCAGCAGATGTAAACATAGAAGATACGGGTTTTGACACTCATTAAGTCCCGGGGAAAGCTAAACAGTCTGGAACCCACAACGAATTTAATTAGAAGTTTATTGGAAGAGTTGAACATAATTTATCCACTTCCCGCCTAAGTTTTACGTATGTAAATCTCTGATGTTGTAATCATAATTATGTAAACTTTTATTTCTTAAGCTATTCTAGAGCTAGTTCTAGTTTGCAACAAAACAACTACACCTACATTGCCTTCTGAGATAGAATATGTTTCTGGCTCTTTTATTTATAGCGTAGAATTTCAATAACAAAAGCAGAGCTGTATTAAAATATTTATTTTAATGTTATAAGATTCATGCAAATCTTCAATTTGTTTAATTGATAGCATAGATGAAAAAAAACATTTTAAAAGCTAAAATAGTCCAAATTGTTTTACATTATGTAGGTTAGACCTCAGTGATTACATCAATAGATTGACACATATGAATCCCAATCAGGAAATTGTAACTCCAACATTTAGTACATTTAGTATTAAAGCGAATTTTCCTTACCAACATAGCCAGTTAAACAATCGTCGTGGCCATAATTTATTTGCTTTTATTTATTATCCAAAGTGTTAATACTGACACAGTATTTGAGTACAGGAAACCTTTAAACGAATCAAAATTAAACACCAACAGCTCTCCTGATTTGGTCAATTGCCCAATGTTTAAAATGTAATTATTTAATGAATATCATTTATTTAAATTTACTTTAAAGTTATATATGTATAGGGACGGCAATTTATTTCATAATAAACATTATTTTCTTTGTAATCATAATCATGTACATAAGCCGTATTTTTTCTTAAATGGTTAATAACTTTTTAGTTGTTGACGTTTCTAACTTGAGATTACATAAGCCCGCCAAAATGTTCGCCCTTTGATAAGACAAACGATGTTTGTAAGAGTATGAATCCATTAGCTTAAGTGACTGCGTACACTTCGGCGTCAGCACCAATTACGAAAATTAATTGAAATCATTCAATTAACTAAGTGTTGGAGTGAATTAGCGCTTGGTGTTAACGACTACGTTCAAAGTTTTTGTACATTTCGTAGCACGATTTACCTAAATCATTTGTGGGATTTTACACTAAGGTATCTAAACTTGGTATTTCTGATTCATATTTTTTATTTCACAAACAATATATTTTTTGTTATATTTACAAGTGCATTTTTATTTTTGTTAGTAACAAATACACCAAAGTTTTTAAGCTATTTACAGTCTGAGCAACAGCTGTGAAACATTTGAAAAAAGGAAAGCAGCGAAAGCATTTTTAATAGCGTGATTTAAAACTCGTGGCTGATATTTTACAAACAACGCGTGGTTGGTGACAAATGAGGCATTTTAATATGTGGCTGAACAGTTTGAGCACGGCCGATCATGGGACGAATGATAACTATACAAGAAACTAATTATAGCCACATATCCCCGTCCACTTTGTTTTATAGAACAAATTAACCGTAATAATCTGACATTCTATTTTCTTTTTAATGTTTTAAACGGTTAAGTGGAACTGTGGAATGGCTGAATGGTATACATCTGATTTTAACAGATACAATTTTGTAGCCACAAAATAGAACATTATTTTATTAGGACTGTTGCATTTTTAATGAACATCAATCATCGTATGTTCAAATTATTATTTACCAATTACAATTGGACTTCGTCTACTATTAAATATTATTCGCAAGAAAAAGTCGAGCATAGTTTGTTGTTAAAATACCATTTTTATATCGTCATCATGGATGGAAACTCTGGTTTGTGGGATTATACACTAATTAGAACTTATTAAATAGCGCATTTTTATAAAATGAGTCCATCGAACAGACAATTTCCGAATAAATTTGCCGCGTACAAATTGATGATGTAATTATACCTAATCCATGATGTATTTTCTATTCAGAAGGTTATTTGCACTGTTATATGTGACGACAAACAAAATATTATCGTCACAAGGGCCACTATCACATTCCGCACTGACGCAAACGATTATTATACCTATAACAACAAAGTAGGTAACAGCGAAGAAATAGTAGTAGGAAAAGACATAAAACGAATAAGTAATACATATTCGTATAAAGGACACACTTAGTAATGTAACAGTGGTTTTGTCGATCTGTGACTGTCATCTCTGAAACCAGAGGTTTCAATGCATCCACGTATTCCTTACTTTCGTATTACAACATACATTCAATATTCAGAATATTTACCGTATCGCTTGTATCCAGGTTAGGCCTGTAAAATGTTTTGTGATACTATGCATGGGCGTAACCAACAATATGGTCCAAGGGGATCAAACTTTTTGTAAAAATCAAAGTGCTATTCGTTCAGACTAATTTAACCCCCCGAAACCAAATTGTGAGACGCCCATGCATAGTAATGAAGAATTGTCATTAGACCGAACATGTTAATAATAATTGATAATTCAGATATTGGAAGATACTTGTGATAAAAATACTCCACTACAAAAGCGCTGTAGAAGCAGGGTTGAGAAACGTCAAAACAAATGTGCTTCAAGAAAATAAAAAATCTTTTTGTATGTAAGCCCTAAAAATGATTGGACCAAGTTTGTCCATTGATATTCAATACTCTGTGTGTATGTGTATAGAGGTAATGAATAAACTGTGATTTAATATGATAATTATGTTTGAATATTTCAATCGAACCCTTTGTAGAAGTATTTTTATCTTAATGCTTTCCATTGACATCAAAACCACAACATACAAACGTATACAATGCACATAATATAACACAAAAGCTTTTACTGCCCTTCAAAGTAGAGGTTTCCCGTCAATCTTTAGAGCGAAACGCCGCATAATTTTCACACTTTCCTCATTTGCGCGCAACTTAAACTTATACAACCAAATACACAGTTGTATGAGTCACAATAATGTGGTTGGTAATCATTCAATGAAATGCAATGGCCCGTTAACTCGTCGTGGGAAAACTTCAGGACACAATTGTGTAGTACATTATCTTCATTTATGCACACGCATGTAATTTAAATGAACGAGCGAAGTCATAAAGATCGCCAGTGAAACCTGTCAAGTACGATACGCTACGGCTAACCGTAAGCCGCACCTTTGCCTCCGGAATATTCCTTTGGGAGAGAATCAATAACGAGAGCAAATAAAAACTAGGCCGAACGCAGTATGGCTGGCGGTAACTATTGACCATTGAGACACATACGTTGTTACCTTTACCCTGATAATGAGTCTACAACTCGACAAGTGTTTGCGGAGTTTTCTTTTAGACGACGAAATTGCAGAGTAATTATGCATGGAGTATATATATACTTATATGTATATCGATTTCAATAATTATTAAGACGCGAGAAATAGGACGTTTGTTTTTACATTACTAAGAGGACAATTCTGACAAAAGGCTATACGACCCCGTAACTGAATTACTTGCTGTTGCCAAACCTGCAAAAATATAGGTATACTAATTTATATATAATGGTGATTTTATATAATAATTTAATAATAATGAGGACTGACATGGTTTACTTTACCTACAAATATTCATATGGAAACGGATCCAACTTTTCATTTAGTCCAATACTTCAACTCGTATTCATCTCAAAACAGGATAGTACGAGAGTCATCGCTACATATTATGAAGAAGTTATTCCACAACAACTTAAATTCATAACCATATTATTCAACTTTTAATCCTCAACGGATCTAGATTGTGGTAGTATGTAAAAATCGCTTAAAATCTCTTTTATTATTTCAAACAAAACAGAAAACCTCACCGCCGAGCTTGACTTGGAATTAACCAGATTTGACAGAGTATTAGCTTTTCTACAGAGCGACTGAGGTCTGACCTCCGTAACTCAAAGGGATAGTGATATTCCATGGCTAACACCAAGGTCATATATTCAAGGGTACTCCCCATAACGACTGTCAAAGATCATTTTGAAAGCGATTACGAATTACGACTTACATACTGGTGCAAGTTTCATAGAAATCGGAAAGCTAGAATCCTTTACAGAGCTTGATCTTCTGTTGAAAGGCTGCCATACAAGAGAAGGCTCAAGTAAAATGGTCAGTAAAGTGTGAAGGCGAATGACGATCTTGTCCCCATTGGAAATACGTCTGATTAGATTTATCATTTTAAATCGTCCGCTGCATACATTTCAGAAAGTATTAAATTAATCGAAACAGATTTTAGCTACTTTCACATACTGCCACCTAGTTTTATCGTGCTGCGGCGATCAACGATTTATTTTTCTAAAAAGAAAATTATAAAAATCTACTAATAAAGAAATTTATTCAATACAATATTGGTAATACTAAACAACGGCTACGTTCAAAGCTATCATCTTTTGTAGACTACGCGCTCGACGCCATAGCATAAGTTATTCCGCTGTGGCCTACATCTCTATTTACATTCACAAAAATAATATTAGATTGACACAGATTCGAACAAATTGTAAATTAATATAGTGTTGAGCAGACGTATAATTTTAAGATTTGAACGATGTTTGCGAGAATACAAGATGGATTTCGCCAGCACCCAATGGAGGTCCAATTCAGACGGGGTCGCGGTAAAGTGTACTGACCGCGATTCTCGTGACCCTGTCAATAAGGGACGTCGAGAACATCGCGGTGGTTTTAGTGAGTGAACTGAGTAGGGGAGTCTCACTAACCTCCGCACTTCCAACTCGGGTGATCACACTACACGACCAAGTGACGGAAATGACGGCGCACTAGGAGTTTCCAGCGCGTCACAAAAAAAGTAAATGTACAACTCCATGCATAATTACTCTGACGCACTAAGTACTAATCTGACAATGCTTTAAACTGCGCACAAACCCCGCGGCATTGCTTATTAGAGCCCGTAATTTACCACAATTGTTTTATGATGACCAACAATTAATACATTTCAGATTTCTTTTCTATACGACAAGATTATACTCTGGGAAAGAGAAGAAAAGGACGCGTGTTAGACAAGGACAAAACTGTCGTAATACATAGAAAAATACTATCAATGGGAGGTGGTGTGGGCATGATCAAAGATTTCTTCTGACCGGGTTATTTTCGTTGTATCAGGGTCACAGCGCAACGCCGCGTAACCACATAGACAGTCCAGTTTCACGTAAATATATTGAACGAGTATAAATCGTGCTAATGGAAACGGGACGAAAGAGTTTTCCTCGTACAACCATTTGCCCTTTCTCACAACTATTTCATCATATATACATATCGAGTTTGCTCCGACGAATACTTGAATTTTATTTAGTCTTCTATAAAAACGGCTTGTAAACTGAATTAGGTTCTAAAGTCCGAAATCGACGTGTGTTTATAAATATGTAAGCGGAAAACACTTTGCATTACAATTTGTGTGCATACTGAAATACGTACACCATGCGAATATACATAATTATTATAAACGTTACATTATTGATGCCCTATAGTGATAAAATTATAAAAACTAAACAAACAATAATACTATTTATGTTAACTAAGTACTATTTCTCGCAACTCCACACATAATACATTGCTCGAGTCGAATGCACAGGATAACAAGAATTTTATTCTATATTCAAACATTCAAAGCAAAATTTTAAAACTGCCAACGTTTTCCTCGTAATGCATGGATAGGGGCGTTAGTCACCTAGTTACCGTACCAGTAAAGAATGGGCACTAATATCTGATAATATCTGTTCCCAGGCCATTACACAAGTATCTATCTTGCGCAATACCCTAGACACGGGTACACGGTACCTAATGCCCCAGTCCAAATACCTAATATTTGTGCTATGTCGTATAAAAACCTCTTTTTACCGCACTCGTAAATACGCAATACGTATGACGCGTTCAACGGTTGATCTCGCGTTTGTCATGGCTATTGAACTGTTTTATTGTACGTGAAAACTAATTTTATATTTTATAGTTCAATAAATAAGCGTACTGGTAATCTTTGCAAGGGGAAAATCTGAATGATAAATAACAAAAAAATGCATGTAGGGCGGTACATACATTGTTATCGTGCAGTAGGTACAGGTGCTGTGCCCGGCAAATGCAATCAAACATAATGGACATGCATAGCTTCTCGATAATTCATTTATGTTGAATTGTCTATTCAGAACAAATGAAGTACCTCTGCGGAAGCGTGTATAATGTTTATGAGCTTACCTCTTCAGGCACGACATCTCTAAGCTTGACATCTTGAAGGCGGCTAACTGACGCAGTGCGGTGGTAGTCCACCAGTTCGTTCAAAGAGTTGAACTTGACCACCCACAAGAAGAACTTGCTAGAAGCATCCCGAAGTACTTTGAAGTGTTGCACGCCATCGGGACATCTGAGGACACCCATCGATCGTATGAGGCGACACTGACGGTTATCAAACCGACGGCTAATATTTGTTCAAGTAATTGAGTCGTCAGTCGGTGACGTTATAAAAATTATTATTTGTAGCAATGTAAATAGAATTGTTTATTTTGTAACATATCACTATGTATGACGGATCTAGAGGGTACCTATCTTATTAGCTGAGTAATGATGGTGTTTCGGTAAGTAGTCTATGGCCTAAATTAAACCTTAATTCTAACTATTAGTCATATCAACAATGGGTGTTTAGAATGTTAAAAACGACTTTGAGATCGTAAAGATGTGTAATGTACGAGAGATTTTGTAAAAAAATAACACAATAATAAATACCCTTAAAGGCTCGTCAGTGATACTGATCAGATATTTTATCTAGGTATAATATTATTCATAATTTCTCCAAAATATGTGTGTGCATACGTTTATTAAACGGTAAGTTTCAACTCAAATGAGGCCCGTTTAAATCTATAGAACAAACTGGTTTCAGCGCAATCTCCGTACCGCGCTGATTCATACTATTTGACAGGTAACTGGTTTTAAATAGAGAAAACCTTATGAATGTTCTTACATTTCTATATTTTTTACACGGACCGATTTTCTCAGCACTTTCTTGTTTGCATGCTTTCATGCAAACGAAGCTTATAACTCGATATAAAAATATCTCATTGATTACAGTCTAGATTTCTTTCACACCTAGCACTAGACGAGGTAAACGATCGGTTCAATAACATAGGTCAAGGATACATACATGCGAGCCTAACAAACTCATATTAGTTCAACAATAAAACAGATATAGAACACAGTGTAAACAGATCTTCACATTTAGAAATTCGGTTATTGGCGTCCCCAAATTCCAGATACTAATTCTTGGTACGGCGATATTAGGCTTACTCGGAGAGTTCTGATGCGAACTAAAATAGAAAATATGTAGCGTAGGTCACATTAATCAAGTTGTCCATCGACTATCGTTATGGTAACAGCACTGAGATGAATATGAGTAATACATGCCAAGACAGATTCAACACAAAATAAACGTCGCCAAGTAAAACCGTGAGTCATGCACACTCCCGACGCGCGAACCTTATTTTTTTATTAACAACCAATTTAAACTGTAATGAAATTGTTTGTTGTGCGTCACCTCTGTACCACTTAGCTATTGACTTATTGATTTGACAATAAGCTTATAAGGAAATGAGAGAACCTACAACCAACACGGACTTATTTGTACTTTTTTGGTTGCGCTCAATTTGACGTAGGAGTAACGAAATAGGAAGTTATCATTGGTCTGAGGTTATCATAGAGTAATTAAATTCAATATTTGATTCATCAAGCTGCAGTCCAATCTTGTATCAGTTTATTTATACGTATAGGTGGCGTGTGGTGTGTTGGATAAACTTGGCGGGAAGCAAGTTTTAGATTAGATATGTATTACAAAATCCGTATCCGGTCGAAACATTTTATTTTGTGTAGGTACGTTATGAATAGCGTTTCATAGAAATTGTCACATTCGTATTGAGATTTTACTCAGGTCATACAATAAGAATAATATGATTCCTGAAGTTAATGCTATCTAGATAATATTTTTTTTTAATTTTTTGCAGTTAAGTCCTAAAATCAAGATACCTAAGCAAATTAAAATTCGATTTTCGCACGACAATTTATTACGTAATAATCTCAAGAACTAGATATTCGTGTATTTGACAGCAGTTGACAGTCCAATTATTAATCGCAGGAACAACTGGGTCGAATTTCAAATCGTGCCAGTAGTTCCTGAGATTGGCGCGTTAAACCAAACAGACAAACAAACTCTTCAGTTTTATAATATTAGCATAGAAAATAACACTAAGCGAGGAGCATTATCGAGTAAAACCACGGGTAACAGCTGGCTATTTATAAATAACATGAATGATTTAGGTACTGCAATGAGTAATTACAACAAACAGTGTTATCATAATCGCTTGACAATTTAAAGAGTAACGTCAGATAAGAAAGAACAACAACATTAATGCATGTTTAACCTTTCTCAAACTGTCGATCGCGGTTGCATAAATATCCATTTTAAGATAAAACATTAAAGAATGTCATCTGTAAAATAAATATACCGCAATATTAATTGCTGAGGAATGTTATTATTACAGTACCTACCATGCTTATCGGCCTTAAATGTTTTAGGCTTTATGGCAAAAATAATTAATTGAAACAAATCTCGAATAAATGAGATTCTTTTAGAAATCTGAAATTGACTGCATGGATGGTGTAGTGGTTTTAAATCACCTCGCTTTTTAACACTACGCTAGGTACTTTGGGTTTGATTTCCACACAAGACAGAATTTTGTATGATTCAAAATAAAATTCCGATTCACAATTTTTTATTTATGGTTCTTGCAGGTCTGGGTGTGTTTATACAGCTTTTCCCAGTCCACTGCTGGAATTAAGTACTCCACAGTGTCAATGTGCATCTGTTGCCTGTATTGGTGTACTATTACTATGCTGGCCAGACAGTTGATGATTTATAAAGTTCTCCATGGCGTTGCAACAGTACTACTTGATTGGTTATTTTTCTTAGTTGCCTCTTATGACACCCACGGTGAAAAATGGGGTAAGTACACTTCATATTCTTTATCCACAACACACACCAACACCACAAAAACTGGGTGAGTCCATTGATAGAATTTAGATCCTACAGTTTATTCTGGAAATTCTATATTTTGTTGTTTGTGAAATAAAAATTATAGACAAGCAGATTAAAGAATTATGAAACATTAATACATCTTTTAACTGTAACAATATTTTTAAGTAAGTAGGCTAGGTTCAATATTCATCTTATTATTTAACAAATAAATCCTAGATTAAGTTGGACATGGACAGAATGGGCCCCTCTAAATTGAGTGATTTAAATGGTTTTTCCTAAGATATTGTATTTATTTATTTGCAGTTAATATTGGTTGGCTTTAAGCATGTGCCCCCTCTGCCCTTATGGTTAAAATGGTACTGCAGACAGCAATGGGCAAACATATCATATGAATTGTTATTCTTTAGGATCACAAATAATTTTATTGTTACTATGGTAATTGGCTGAGCCCTGTGATTTAGTGAAAACAAAAATTGTTTTTTAAAGACATGACAAAACAAGATTTGGGCTTAATTTAGAACTTAACAACCCCTAAAATTTTGAGGAACAACATCAATGTGTACTTAACTCATGTCGGCATGTAAAATATTATTTATCAACTAATAATACAGAACAATATAATCAATAAATTAGTATATAATGTGAATACTAATTAATGATCAAATGAAATGTTTACGCGGCAGCCAAATTATCTTGACTGAATTAATTAATTCATAATGGTTACCAGCTAATAAAATAATCTTAGCATAAGAAAAATTTAAAGAGTTTACCAAAAAAACATGTCAGTTAAATGAATGCAACAGACAATAAAATTATGACAACATTGATTACAGCATGAAAACAAATGTGCAATCAATAAACATTAGATGTCAGTGTCTTAGAAAACTTTCATTTAACAAATTACCTCAATTATTATAACACAAAGAATATTACTGTTATGTTTATACTCGCTATACATATACACATTAAAAAAAATTGACAACCAATTCGTTTTTTGTTGTTGGTTGTTGATGATGAAATATGACATCCAAAGCAGACTAATATTTAACAAATAGTATACCCTGGGATTTCACAAATTAAAATTGATGTTTATTATGGAAGTATTGTTAATATTGGGAAAACCACAATGATACAACAGTAAAGGATGTTAAGCCAAGCTATTCTTATATCCCTAAATACACAAAAATATTAAGAAAATAACAATAGTTTTATAGACTACAGGCCCATGTACAAAAATGGATGGGTCATATAAACCACCAGAAAGTATATAGGACGATATAAGAGCATGAAATAATAAGATTCAGCACTATGCCATCACTTGTTAGCTGTCCAACTGAGTGCTGGTGAGAATTCAAAAGTGCAGGTACAGCGAGTACATTTTGGTCATATATTTTTGTACGGCATTTTTACCATCAATAGATCCATGAAAAATAAGAAAGCGCGCAGTGCCGTAAAAAAATGGTGCGCCACCAAGTCGGTATTTTTTTTTATTTTCTGACAATTTCCAGGGTAAATTTTGTCATTGCATTTTGTACGGCATCAGTTTCATACTGTTTTAATACAGCTTCTAATTCATTATTCCGCAACGCCATACAAAAATCATGCGACAAAGGGAAAAATCAATATGACCCATCCATTTTTGCACATGGGCCTGGAGTCTATTAGATTAAGATCTCATTAGTGAATATATACAAATTCAATAAATAGTTTACATTTAGAGCATAACAATAAATGAGTTCAAGACCAAAACTCATAATAAATTGGACTGGTTGAACACAAAAAAATTCTAATTGCAATTATGTAATACAGGCCTGTGAGGTATATTATTTATAAACTAAGCTAGTATTTATTTATACTAAACCGATAACCAGCTTCTTCATAATGCATTATTATATTTATGTTTTATATTATGATAATAATAAAAATCATAAGGAGCCACATGATTTACAATGATCATAAAACATTAATATGTAATAATTGCAGGAAAATTATACAATAAAGATGAATTTCTAGATTGTTACTAGCTGATCTAATTTACAGAATTCCAATAACCAATGCATTATCATCTAATGACTCATAATGTCCAATAGGAAAACATGAACATTCTCAGAAGTATAAACATGTAATGATAACTACATTATTCATGGCTGGATTACTTACTTGACAGATAAGGAGAAGTCTCCAGGGCTTGATTCACTGATTCTTATCAAAAATCCACCTTCTGGTTTATTAGCTAAGAGTTTCTCTGCATCTGCTCTTGTGATTCTTCCGTAATACCAACTGGAATAAATTGATCTTACAATACCACTATATTTATTTATTTGTGAGTGATTAGACATTACAGTTTCACATACATAAATCTATGACACATTATCACTGTTTTTCTAACGGAAATTATATTATTGAGCAAGTTTAGTAGTATAAACACCCACATACAATTTGTTATAAAAGATTGATTATTATGAGTTGTGACAGTTTCATATTTTTCATTCAGACAAAATTTGATATTATGATAATACGAGTTTTACTAAAAAGAAGCCTTCGTTTAGCTGACTGCAATTTTGTTCTAACAAACACGAAAGTTTTATAACCTCTGTAAACTACTTTTACTAAAACTTTTCGAAGTTTCAAGTGCAATATAAAGTAACTTTGCTTTGAACCGCTAGACAATTTAGTACGTGGGAATACCAACATGATTTAAAATAACTGAGATTTACGTGATACACAACGGGTTCTTGTTTCTAAACATAAATACCTATTTGTTTTTACAAACTCCATTATCGTCAAGATTTATGTATGACTAATATTAGAAATAACCAAATCTCTTTATGAATATAAACGGATTACCTGTGACTTTTCATTTGAATATAATTACTAGGAATAAGTCCTTCTTTGCCGTCTAATTCAGCCCTGTACCAATTCATATCGTCCTCCATGTTTAGTATCTGCAATATATCAAAAATTCTAGAAAGAACCTGTCACGCCACGAAATATATTTCAATTCTTATAATTCCAAGGAACGTTTACGTACCTTCAAGACTTGATTCTTTCTAAAGCTGAGCTCATCATCAGCAGTTGCTGTGAAATCGTGTTTGGCTATAGCCTCCATGATCAAATTAGGCACTTCACTAAAATGTCACCGAATACCAAAATAACTCACAAAGTATACAAACTCTTATCGACGCTCGAGGTCAGGGTAATAAAGTAATCATAATGCATATATTGTCTTACAGAACAATCTTAAATTATTGCGTTTTTAATGCCGATACGGAAAAAATATTCTCCGTTCACAGGCCACACATCAGTCACATCACCAGTCACATAAGTATTGGAGTGTTACCATATACAAAATCTATTGAATTAGTACTAATGTTGCCAAGTTTTGAGACAACTTTTTCGTACAATACATGGAAAAAGCATTTTATTAGCAAAATCTTCTTTATGATCATAAGTAAGCTTTTAAAAATGTTTGTATTATCTTTCTTTCCTCGGTTAAAAAAGTATAACTGAATTTTTGTATAACATTTTACAAAGCCTTATTTACAGAATCATGTTTCTTTCATCTTTGGGGCCGTACCTTGAAGTTCAGTGGCCTCGTATCATTGATGTGGCTGGTCAGGTACGATGTCAGCTACGCCTCTGATATCAAGTGATCCTTTAACCTCGGCTAGTGTGTACCAAATTCTATTGTCGTAAGAGCAAATATTCAGTATTTCACCCTTCACCGTCATCATCATATCAGCCGATAGATGTACACTGCTGATACATCTGTGTGTTGGATATAAGACTCCCCGTCTCCAAGGCTCACATAGACCGATCCTAGGGTACACATTTTTTATTTTGTGATATTGGCGATGCAAAGATTAGCCGCGGGCCTCTAGCGGTGAAATTAAGAAGTTGTCTATGTACGACACTTTAGACAGCTCAATACAATTACCACTTTATCCTCGAAGCAAAGTTGTATTGAAAGCTGTCAAAAGTGTCGTATCCGGACAACTGCCAAATTCGCCGCTAGAGGCGCTAGTTAGAATCTTAGTCGTCGTTCACCGCCAATATACTCTGTGAAAATTTTAAGCGTCTACCTGTTACCGTTAGTAGTATTATTATTATTATGTGGAAGACACACTAGCAGCTAATATGCTGATGCGTGTGTTTTAAATAGTTTGGAGATTTCCAGTTTGTCCAAATTGTTCTTTGTTAATAATTGTTGTTTTTTGTTAATATGGAGCAAAAAATACGAAAAAAAAACACGTTTATTGCACGGGACCCCCCTTATTTTTAATTTTTAATTTCATTGTTATTAAATAGTGGCAACAGAAAT
Source organism: Euclidia mi (assembly GCA_944739405.2). Lineage (NCBI taxonomy): Eukaryota > Metazoa > Arthropoda > Insecta > Lepidoptera > Erebidae > Euclidia > Euclidia mi. The sequence continues at coordinate 84,525,898 of OX123182.2, read as the reverse complement.
ACATAACTTGTGAAAATTTCAGCTTTCTAGCTATCACGGTTTATGAGAGCCAGCCTGGTGACAGACAGATGGACAGACAGACAGCGGAGGCTTAGTAATAGGGTCCCGTTTTTACCTTTTAGGTAAGGAACCCTAAAAAGAAGTTCCTTTTCCTGTCTGCCTGTGTGAACATGATGATAAACTCAAAAACTTTATATGTTTTTTAGCAACAGATAGGGTGATTGAGTGCATGGGAAACTTGATGGAAGTGAATGAAGCAAGAGAGGTATGTCAGGATCGTTGCAAATGACGTTCCGTAGTCTCTGCCTACCCCTCCGGGGAACAGGCGTGAGTCTATGTATGTATGTAGGGTGATTCCTGACTTGTGGGTGAAGCCGCTGGCGAAGTCAAGTTGAATATAATAATAATAATATTCTACCACATTCACACAACACCATCTACTTAGTCCCAAACTAAGCAGAAGCTTGTACTATGGGTACTAGACAATGGATATACATACATATATAATTTTTTTCTTGTAAATACATACATATTATACATAGAAACACCCAGACCAAGACAAACATCCATGTTCATGCACACAAATGTTTCACTTGAGCGGGAATCGAACCCGCGACCTTCGGCGCAGAAGTCGCTTACACTCCATACACTCCCGCGGCGCCAACCGGTCGTCAAACAAAAACGGGAAACCACAAAATTAAACAAGCTGCGAGTAATATTGTACTTTTTTGAACGCAGCAATATCTGTAGTCTCTGAAGTTGTCCATAATTTACTAATTTTACTATCCTTGTCCCTTTTTAACAACCTACAACTAGCTGTACAGAGAGTGAGAAAGCATCTTCCACGAAGTTAGCAACGATTGAACGGATCTGTCAAAATAAATTGATAACAGTGACATTATTAACTGACAGGTCTTTTACGTCCATTTCGCCTCCCAGTGGCATTATACGCGTAAGTATTTTTGTAAAATCTAAATTTTTCACATAAATCCCTGGCTATAAACTATAAGAATTTATCTAAATATTATCTAAAACCGATATATTTAAGAATATCAGTTATATTTCTACTCATAGACCCTTACTGAAATATGTTTGTGTGTTTTAAGTAGCGGTGTCACGTTTGTTGTTTTAGGTTTAGTCGTAACTCATTTAAACGCAACGATGTCGGGAGGATTAGACATACTTGCCCTCAACGAGGAAGATGTAACCAAGATGCTTGCGGCTACCACCCATCTTGGGTCGGAAAATGTAAACTTCCAGGTGAGTGTCAAAACATAATGTATGTAGCTAACTTAACCTCAAAACTATCAAAACATGATGAGCTAAGAATCCGTTCCACTTATTATTGTCTGAATATATTGACGATCCATTCTCCCAACTGAAGCACTATGAATAAATACTCGTAAATAGTTGCTGTTGTGTTCAGTTTTACATTTAAAATGGTTAATGTTTTAGATGGAAACGTACGTATACAAGCGCCGTTCTGACGGCACTCACGTAATCAACCTCCGTCGCACCTGGGAGAAGCTGGTTCTGGCTGCTCGCGCAGTAGTCGCTATCGAGAACCCTGCTGATGTGTTCGTCATCTCGTCGCGTCCATTCGGTCAGCGTGCTGTGCTGAAGTTCGCTGCTCACACCGGCGCCACCCCTATTGCTGGACGTTTCACCCCTGGTGCATTCACTAACCAGGTAAGCTAAAGCTAACAATCAAAAGATCAAAAGAACTATCCATGTTGGGTGTATGTTTGATACTATTAGTTTGTTTACATTTTAATGAAGCTCAATTCAAATTAATGCCTTTTTTATACTTAACTGTAGAATAAATACCACAGCATATTATGACAGATCACATCAATCTTAGATTTTTTTTTAAATTGCGTAAATACTGTTTCAATGATGACAACAATCTAAGGAACCACTGACTGCATTTATGTAGATCTGATTACAAATAAGATTTCTGATTTAAAATTTACTATTAAAAATTAATATGAAAATAGTTCTATGAATAAGCTAATAATATTTTATTTCGTTTGTGTACAGATCCAAGCTGCTTTCCGTGAGCCCCGTCTCCTGATTGTGTTAGACCCTGCCCAGGACCACCAGCCCATCACTGAGGCTTCATATGTCAACATTCCAGTCATTGCATTCTGCAACACTGACTCACCCCTTCGTTTTGTTGACATTGCCATCCCCTGCAACACCAAGGTAAGGCCACTTAGTAGTAATTAACCTGGCGAGCGATTGGCCTTGAAAATAATTTTCTACTGAGGCTTTGTTAGTTTGCACCTATTGATGTTCATAAATTGTATAGGGTGGCTTGCGACATTCGGACACCTGTGTTCAAAAACACTCAAGAGGCTTAATTAATTACATACCAACAATGTTAAACTTTTGCAAACTGCTCTTCTGTTGGTTCCAAGATAGACCACATTATACAGGGTGGAAAAAGACCCATAAGGAACCTTAAACCCCATATTGTACCAATCATTACGAACATTTTTTACTTCGGCACCATACCTGGGAAATGACTGGTTCAGGAGATATTGAGGCTCAAAGTTACCATACAACTTTTGTAAATAGGTACAAAATTGAAGCATTTACCCCGCCAACCTTTTGTATGAATGTCCTATGCACCCATGGATATATAAATATGTGTATAGGATATCCATCGAACAGGTTGTGGTGTGATGAAGGTATTTCGAAAATTGCACGCGCGCACTTATCATTGTGGTTTAAAAGTTGTCTATTTGAAAAAAAAAATTCTTTCTCAAGTTTAATTTTTTCTCAGTACCTAGGATAATGATAATAATGTAGATTTTTTATAACTTTAATCTTAAATGTAGAAATTGTTAAAAGCCAATCTTTCTTTAGATTGTCTTAACAATATCACCCTTATATGAAGGCTTATAAGGTTGATATTGTTAAGACTAAGCTGGTGGACGCAAACTGGTTCACAGGTGGACGCAATTTGGATTTTTTGGACGCAAACTGGGTAAAATGCCATATTTTGAAGTTTGTCTATTTAAAAAAGAAACACAACAAGTTTCGAACAAAACTGAAAGTTACTATTAAAATAGACTATAATGAACGCATTACATAAATTTTTCATTGAATCAATTTTCTGGAACATTTTTATTTTCTCCTTCAAACTTGCCAACTGCACTAAATGGACGCGAACAGGCGAAATGACCCTATGACTTGGCATGAAATCCAAAACGTGAATGACGTGACATGGCTTTGTGATGGGTCTTGTGACATCCTGTATGTATAGATTAAAGCTGCTATAGCTAGCAAGAGAACAACCAAAACTAATTTTTACCCAATTTTAATTTTTTTATTAGTTTTATAGTTGTGTAGATTATTTTGTACACTGTAAGATGATGATACATTTTATTTACAACTAACTGAATATGCACAACTATCTGTATATGTAGCCTATAGCCTTCCTGGATAAATGGGCTATCCAATCTTAATATATAAAATCCTTGTGTTACTGACTGACTGGCAGACAAGCTACAGCCAAAACTACTGGGCGCAGGAAGCTGAAATTTGGCATGTATGTTCCTTAGGGACCGTAGGGGTGCACTAAGAAGGGATTTCTCGAAATACCCACGGGATCAGTCAAAACAGATAAATTTTAAAAAATGTGCAGGCGTAGCTGCTGGCGTCCTCTAGTACAAAAATAATTATTTAAGTCAGACTAGTACCTCTGTGTTCAATTAAATAAAACAAACTTCAGCTTGATTATATTATATGAGTACTTTTGTGTAGGTATCGATACCAAAAAATTCCAACAGTCAAATACTAACAATTGCATTTTGTTTTCAGTCATCTCACTCCATTGGTCTGATGTGGTGGTTGCTGGCCCGTGAAGTCCTCAGGCTGCGTGGTGTTCTCGCCCGCGACCAACGCTGGGACGTCGTCGTAGATCTGTTCTTCTACCGCGACCCAGAAGAGAGCGAGAAGGAGGAACAGCAAGCCAAGGAACAGGTGGTAAGTATCCATTTTGTTGTGAACCAGAGTGTGAAGCGAGTGCACAATACGGAACATTCAACATTCATTTTAGTATGCCTGCAGTTTTTGGTAAAGCTCTAACCAATACTGCTTTTATTATCTATTACCACAAGGCCCATAGGTCTACATAGTTCTATTCATGATGAGTGTGAGAGGTTTCAGGTTTGAATTTCAGGTTTTGGTTTGGCTTTGAAAATGATTTGTAATAATTTATATGTAGCCATTTGTTGATCTGTGTGGTCACTTAAGAATATAATGTGTTACTAACTCATTTCATGTTGTGGATGCTATAAGCGGAGACTCAGATAAATACTATTTGTGAGGCTACAGTATGGTGTAGTAGGCCAAATCTTCATATTGAGTAATATTATCTTATATGGGTGCATAGGGTTCCCACCAAGAACTTAGGGTCCCAAGCCAACCTCACCTGCAAGTGGTGCACCTGCCGATCAACGGACGAGGCTCTGGCAAACAAAATATCCCGATAAGCGGCAATAGGCTCGCCACCTATTACGTGGGATCGAAACACTGGCGAAAAGTGGGCGTTTAATATGCCTCTGCCTACCCCTTCGGGGAAACAGGCGTGAGTCTATGTATGTATGTATTATCTTATATTAGAATGAATTAAGACAAGACATCAGAGAGCCTTTGCAGAGAACCGGTGGATTGGTTTGTTATATAAAATGGAACTCATTATGTTGTTTTGTATTTACGTAGCAACAACAAGCCGTCGTGGCCGCCAAGCCCGAGGTGCCTGCGCCCGTTCACGAGGACTGGAACGAGTCTGTGGAGCCCGTCACCTCCTGGGCCGAAGACGCCGCACCACCGCCAGCTGCCACCTTCGGCGCACCCCCCGCGCAAGAAGACTGGGCTGCCCAGGTAACCTATTCGTTTTTTAAAAATCTTTAATAGCAGGCAAACGAACAGACGGGTCGCCTGATGGTAAGCGATTACCACCGCCAATAGATACCTGCAACTCTACAGGAGACATGAGTACTCTGCTGTCTTGAAGGATGGAAAAAGGAATAGGAGGGGAGCAGAATAATTGAAAAGTTAAAGGGGAATAGGGTTTCTTTCGCTCTCACAGATACTGTTACCTACTTTGCGTCGATATTCTGTGCGAGGGTAGTACTCCCCTGGTCGCGTTATTTGACAACCACTCTCAATAAGTATTCTTTTACTAAGTGAGTATGCGAGAGTATGCTCGAGGCCGGTACACACTTGGTACCGAGCTTGAGGCACGTTGGTATGACTTGCGTTCGAACCATTGGTATAAATTTAAAATACTGTATAGATACCATTACAGTGGCTATAGTGACTTGATTATTAATTATTTTTGCTTATTGAGATTGTAATGAATATTAATTTGTTTGTAGGTACAAGAGGAGTGGGGCACCACCGCCCCTGCCGCCGCTCCCGCCGCGACTCCGTCGTGGGGAGGCTCTGCTCAGGACTGGAGCGCTTCGTAAACGTTGCGTTTGCTACGGTTAATATAACTTAAAAAACTGTCACTGTCTTTTATTTTACATCTTTTCATCTGCATAACACCCAGGGTTACACAAACTTTTAGCATTACGAGTCACTTTTTAAGTTTACCAAACACCCGTGAACTCTTTGCTATATTTATAACCAAACTCCTATACTTTAGTTGTTGCGAAAGATAAAGAAAATAAATAAAAATTGGGCAAGCGCGAGTCGGACTCGCGCACGAAGGGTTCAGGGGTCCGCCGTACCATCATCCATAAAAGAAAATCACGTTTGTTCTATGTCTACTTAAATATTTTTTAAGTTTCTACCTGTTTATTAAGATCAAACAAATTGTGTCCGTATACGCAGCAGGACCCTACGTTTAATTCGATTGAAAGTTAACTTTTTACGTGCGTGGTATTTAGTACTTATCGAATTGTATAAGTAAAAAAATAGTACCTTCATTGCTACAGCAAAATCTTGAATTATTACCCAGCAGGACCCTCCGCTGTTTGAAGGTTTTGAGACCAATAGTATATGTCACCGTTTAGCAATGTATTAGTACCTTTAAAATACCTTGGTTTCATTTTAATATAATTATTAGTTTATGAGAAAAGCGCCTGCAAAACTTATCATGCCAGCAGGACCCTTTTTTGTTTTGACGCTTTCGGCCCCGACAGTCATATTTCTTATTAGCATTTTAATAGTAGGTACTTTTCAAATAACCTTACGTGTAATTCAAATATTTTGTATTATAGCAGAAAAATTGTTTTAAAACTTTTAAGTATTTTTTCAGCAACTTAACATTTAGTTAGGCCACTGTAGGTATGAGTTTTCATAACTTTTAGCATGGTGGCGTTAATCAAAGAGATTTTTATTAATTTAAACCGGTCTTTTTAGATGTACTTGTATATTAAATTTTTGTGAACACAATTTAATAAAATCCGTTATGATAATATGATTATTATTTATTTTGCATCTACCCTCAATTTTAATAATATTTACGTGCCATAAAATATAATAGCATCATTGGAATGGTATAATCTTAAGGTCATCGTGAAATAGTTATTTGTGCAAAAAGAGAGCAAAGTTGTTTTTTGTTTCGAGTGCTGATTTTGAGTCCCAAGCAAGCGAAGGATTTTATGATTGATTCACGAGCGTAGCGAGTGAATCAAAGTTATAATCCTGAGCGTGGTGAGGGACTCAACAGCACGAGATACAAAAAACTTTGCTCTCGTGTAGCACACATAACTTTTCACTACCGCAGTGAGAACACATATTACTTAGGAGACATAGAAATTAACAGGAATAGATTGAATTCTGCATAATCACTTGTTGATTTAACTCTTCTGGTGATAAAGTACAGTCATCATCGCTAGTTTCACTCATCTTTTTAGATTATTTGATATATAACACGTTACGCTATAGGTACCTACTGTATCAGCATCAGCGAATTTTTTATTCCCGCTACTTTTTTAATCGCGTTTTAATACCGCGTCCCTGATGTTTATTTTTCAAATGTATCATTGTTGTAATTCTAAATAAAAATGTATTGGTTAAATACTAATTTTATACTATTAATCAGACTTATTTTCATTCAAATACAATAATAAATTAAACATGTAAACAATAACATAAGTATAAAAAAAAGTAACACAAATATATTTTTTTTTGCGTTGCCGTAGGTGTTTTCTTTGAGGTCGAATTCCAAAATCGAATTTCGAATTCGAAGGGGTTTGTTTTTTCACTCACTTTTTATATGCATGTGAAAGAGACAGAGCACGTGTGCGTTCGCGCAGCGGAATGTTGTTGAATTTAAAGATTTTAATTATGCAGATATTTAGTGTATGACGTCGTATAATTGTGTATGTTAAAAAAAAATTTGTGCACGCAGCCATTGTGGAGAAATTAACCAAAAACTGATTCCGCTGGGCGAACGTTGTCCTGGCGGAACTTTTTTTAATCCATTGACTTTAGAAAAAAAGAGATGTGTCCAAAAATTAGTGTGTATTTGTGTGTAATTGTGTATGTATGAATAAAATTAGTGCATGCATAAACTTCGGAGAAATTCAAGTTTCCGCTACGCGAACGTTTGGCCATTAGCTAGTTTTCATATAAAGCGCTTACATAGAGAGCTGTAGATTTTTACATACGTTGTTTTGAATTTGTTTATATTTGTTTAAAAAACAGATTTAGAAAAAAACATAGGGCTTAAAAGATAAAAATATAAACGTAAAATACGCTTATTAGGTCTTAGTTCTTAAAGTATGTACTTTATGGTCTAGATTTTAACGTTTATACAAACCTTGTAAGTGTCTGCAACATGTTGCCAAGTATCAATGATGTTCCGTTAGTGATTAAAGAGTTATAGGACAATTTACCATGAATAGATCACTGTTTACAAAGCAGTCAAATATCACGACGTTCTAAAGGAATTGCATGGTAAAATGTATGCCAATAATTAGTGTATTCATTCAACTATTCACATGCAAAATTTCATGTCATTAAATTCAGTAATTAAAGAAAAACAATTATAATACTAACGAAGCATCGAAAACCTACATAACCCGACCAAGTTCGGATGGCTACAAAAAAGCGGCCGTGCCATATATCTAAGAAACGTTCTTAACCTTCCAATATAGTATTTATTAATATGGTACAGTTGCGTACACAAGCGTTAGGAAAAAATAAAACAATTGCATTTCTTGAATGAAATTTTTTTTTTTGATAATGACGCCACTATCTACGATAAAAAAAATCTTCAATTAACAAGTACTTCTCTATTTAAATATCCGTGTACAAAAATATTTTTAATGGGATATTTTTAATAGCGTATCGAAAATGTTATGTAACACACTGAAGTGAGTTACGCAAAAAAACTTCATTATTTCACTAAAATACTGACTTGCACACTAAAATACTATTTGCACACCAAATATGATGATCTTTTTACAAAATATCATTTGATATCAAAAGTTTCGTCCGCTCGGGAAACTTAACCACTCAGAAAACTTAATAGGTTATGTAAGGTTCTCTTGTGACCCTGCTCTCAAAAATAGGAGCCCTGCGAACACAGTATAAAGATCATATGGATTATTTGACTGTGCTTGCGAAGCAGGCCTCCGTCAACTTAGCTTAGTGGTGCAATTAGTATTTTTGGTGGAAACCAGAAATAAATTGACTAACAGTTAAATACAACCCATTTTTAATTACCTACATATAATACTTAATTATGTAAGTAATTATAATAACGTTAACAAACGCTTGCAACGACAGCAATGGACTTAACATGTGTTGTAACTAAAATAGGTTTAATAAACATATTGCCCTCTCTTTTCTTTTCTTCAAGGATGGAAGTAGCGTTTCAATTTCGTTTTCGCTTCGAACAAAATAATTCTGTATATTTTGGTAGGGTGCGGGGGAACACGCTCACATACATAAGTCACTATCACTACCAGTACAACGGTATACATCAATTAAAAAATCGATTCAAGAAGTAGTTTTTTTAAAGTTATTAGATTGTTTGATCCACTAAAATTGCAAAGGGGAACGCTCGTGCATGCCTAGTCCATTGGTTAAATAGTGTAATAAGCTACAATATGATAAATATTTACCTAAACAATAGTACTTACATGTGGTAATTATTTAATTTCTCTAAGGGGTCTATAGTTAGAATCCTGATCCGTGAAATCTTCAATAGAAATTAGCTATATGAATTTTATTTGTCTTAAATAATATATCTAGATTATATCTCAAGTCTCAAGCGTATAGGTACTCAAATAAAGTACCTACGTAAATAGTACCTACTTTCTGTCATAGACAAATACATTTAAAAAAGTAGGTGTACAAAAATAAATGACCTATAAATTATATCGAAGCAACAATTGTGTTATCACCTATACCAATTCAATATCGGTATTATACTGTAAATTTTGGGATGTTACCTAAATATATTGCACGGCCGCTTTTTTGTAGCCATCCGAACTTGGTCGGGTTATGTAGGTTTTCGATGCTTCGTCAGTATTATAATTGTTTGTCTTTTATTACTGAATTTAATGACCTGAAATTTTGCATGTGAATAGTTGAATGAATACACTAATTATTGACATACATTTTACCATGCAATTCCTTTAGAACATCGTGATATTTGACTGCTTTGTAAACAGTGATCTATTCATGGTAAATTGTCCTATAACTCTTTAATTACTTACGGAACATCATTGATACTTGGCAACATGTTGCAGACATTTACAAGGTTTGTATAAGCGTGAAAATCTAGACCCCAAAGTGCATACTTTAAGAACTAAGACCTAATAAGCGTATTTTACGTTTATATTTTTATCTTTTAAGCTATATGTTTTTTTCTAAATCTGTTTTTTAAACAAATATAAACAAATTCAAAACAACGTATGTGAAAATCTACAGCTCTCTATGTAAGCGCTTTATATGAAAACTAGCTAATGGCCAAACGTTCGCGTAGCGGAAACTTGAATTTCTCCGAAGTTTATGCATGCACAAATTTGATTCATACATACACAATTACACACAAATACACACTAATTTTTGGACACATCTCTTTTCTTCTAAAGCCAATGGATTAAAAAAAGTTCCGCCAGGACAACGTTCGCCCAGCGGAATCAGTTTTTGGTGAATTTCTCCACAATGGCTGCGTGCACAAATTTTTTTTTACCATACACAATTATACGACGTCATACACTAAATATCTGCATAATTAAAATCTTTAAATTCAACAACATTCCGCTGCGCGAACGCACACACAGAGCACAGTAAAATTCGAATGTTTCAAATTTATGGCTGAACAATGTCAATTCGTGACACTGAAGATTGAAAAATTAAAAAGCTACTTTTACTCACGTTCGAATCAAAATCGCGTTTTGTTCACTGTTGTCTCGCAGCAAAAGCGGCATGTTTGAGCTGCTGTGGTGAAAAAAGTTTTAAATCACAAAGTATTAATTGATTTAATCGTAAGGTTTTTTGAAAAGTACTATTAAAATGCTAACAAGAAATATGACTGTCGGGGCCGAAAGCGTCAAAACAAAAAAGGGTCCTGCTGGCATGATAAAAGTTTTGCAGGCGCTTTCCTCATAAACTAATAATTATATTAAAATGAAACCAAGGTATTTTAAAGGTACTAAATACATCGCTAAACAGTGACATATACTATTGGTCTGAAAACCTTCAAACAGCGGAGGGTCCTGCTTAGTGTTGTAAAAATACCGTATAGTACCAAAAGGCAATGTATTAAACGGGTATTTTATTATAACTTACGGTACCTACATATTATTGGTATTTTATGTATTTTATATTCTGATTCAGTTTTTAAGACCCTGCGATATTGCGACAAGTTCTAGTTTAAACCATTAAATATATTTTAAGTTACGATCGTATTCTTTGTTTTAGAATCACTAATTTTTAAATTTTGGAATTTTAACTTTTGGAAGAATTCATTGCAAAGTCCGAAATCGATTAGACACATCACGTGTTTCTAAATTGGTGTCGATTTACGCGAATCTTCGTCTTCGTGACAGCACATTCGAAGTTAAAGAAAGTGGTGATGAAGATGATGCAGCTGAAAGTAAGTTGCTAGAATACATTAAGTACTGCGTCGTCATCTACCGAGAACGTAGCAACACAAGAGGATTTTTATTTGAGGATGAAGATCCTCTAAATCTCGGGTTTTTGAACTAGGAAGACAATAGGCGTGGGCCAATGTCTGTGCTTTTCTAATGGATCTTATATTAACGTTCGGGCTGTACGTGTCTGCACGCAGAGAGGATCATAATTTAATTTTGAATAAATAGAGAGCTGATTCAAATAAGTTTGAGGACCCCTTTGCTCTGACGTAACTAAAAATGTTACGTGTTTTTCTTTAAATAATATTTTGACTGTTTTTAGCGTATTTATAGGTAAAAGTTTCGAAATACGTCGCCGTTTTTAGGGGTTGTGAGTGATTGGAGGGGGAGGAGGGGAGGTCTCGGAAGCCCCACTCACCATTTTCACTTGCCGGAAATACTTGGTTTCCTCTGAAAAAAAAAAATCTCCAAGCATCGGTGTGTATGGCACTGCCAACTTCCACATTCTTCACACTAGTTTAATAAACTAAGGTTGACTATTTTTGGGTTAAGGGTCAAAAGAGAACCTAACAGAACCTATTTAGTTACTTATTACAGGCGCACCCAACCCTTGGCATTCGAAAGCAATGACGCACAAATTTGACCTTAGCTGTCAATATCATCATTCCAAGATGGCGGGTATGTGTTTCGTTACACGTTTTTCACATAAAACCTAAAAATTATATTTGTAAAACTGAACTAAAGTATAAAAATTATGTTCCGTTTTGCATAATTGCCGAAGTATTTAAGAAGTTTAGCAAATTTATTAAATATATTTAGACGCAACTCCGACAGCCAAAATTACTTTTAGGAGATTAAAACTAACTCCCTTAAGCCCCCTACACCACCAATACTCGGATACTCCCTAGGTCTCCCCCAATATTTCTCCAAAGTTCCTGTCTCCAGCTATTACTGTCCAAGTTTTTGAGAAGGCATCCAGCTCATCTCGTCAACGCTTCCTGGGTCTACCCCAACCACGACGTCCCTGCTATGTCCACCACGAGGCGATATGTGCCCATTATTCGGGATGCATTCTGCACACGTGGCATGCCCAATCCCATTTCTATTTTGCTACTTGCCAACGTCACTGATACCAGTTTTAACGCGTATGGTTGTATCACGGAATCGGTCTGATGGTTTGATCCCCAATACGTCTCGTAATTCTCGTAATCCTCCGTTCAATAGCTCGTTGGCAAACCTTGAGTTCGTACTTCAAAGACCATGTCACAATACGAAAGTTAAAATCTTCTCAATACAAGTTCAGACTGCTAGTTCTGTACTATGAAGGTCAAAGGCGGGGCAGCTTCTGGACATATCACCAATCAGCTTGGCACCGTTGCAAGGTCTCCAAAACAAACCATCTTTCAATTCAATGTAGTCAAAAACCTTTTTATAGTCGACAACGCTTAGTATAGGGACTGATTAAACTCTTCTGTCTTCAACAGCATTGTGCGACTGTGATAAATAATTGCGCCTTATTCTCCCCGTCCTTCCCAAAAACCAGCCTCTTCGGGAGTCTGAAGCTAGTTAAGTCTACGGGCAGGCGGTTTGTTATGATCTTCGCAAACAACTTGTAGACATTGCGCAAGAGAGATGTGTCGTTTATTTTTCAAAATGGTTTTGAACCCCTTTTCGAAGAACAAAACGACAATCTCCTTAGGAGGTTTCGAGAAGAGGATAGATTTTCTTTGTTTGAATCTATATTTATAGGCCGTATCGCTTAGCGATAAAGTAACCCAGTCTGAAAATCACATTTTGTCTCAGCTCTAAAATAAAAATATATGTACAGTAAAATTCGTGAATTCCTAATTTAGCCAGCTGATACAACATAGCGGCCTTGTTGGATAGTGACTGAGATAAAATGCTGCTACATAAACTGATGTCTTCTTCTTTCTCTGAGCGTTATCCCAGTTTCAGTCTGGGGTCCGCTTTCTAGTCTAACCGGATTTGGCTGAATATTAGCTTTTCCACGGAGCGACTGCCTGTCTGACCTCCGCAATCCGAAGGGATAGCGATATTCCATGGTTTAGACTAGTGTCAGTTTATTTAGAAGGTACTGACGCCCTGTAACGACTGTCAAAGATCTTCATGACAACCGGGACCGACGGCTTAACGTGCTCTCCGAGGCACGGGACAAGCGATAATTAACAATTCAATACGCACATAACTCCGAAAAGTCATTGGTGCGCGCCGTGGATTCGAACCTGATACCCTCTGCATGGCAGTCTGTTGGTATATCCACTCTGCTATCGCTGCCTTAGACTGATGTACCTAATACAATTTTCCCGACCCTACTACTGCTCTGCCTGTAGGTACTTTGGTTCCGGACACATACTATCAGAAAACGAGGCTTGGCTGACTTCTGGCAACTCTTCTGAAAAGTTCTGTAATGTCCGGCGCTCACTGACGTCGCGGCATGGCACGGCATGGCAAAGGATTTTATTACTGATCAAGTCATTTTTCTTCTTATTCCAATGAGTTTAGAATTCATATTACTTTGTTTCGATACAATCGTACCGCAGTCCGCCGCGGCGCGTCGCGGCATACTTCGGGACGCCGCGGCATGCCACGGCGTCCCATAGTGTGCCACGAGCACGACGTAATCAGTAGGTAAATAAGTTCCTGAATTCACCGTTAGCAAATCTTGTTCTCCATAAATAATATATCCCCAATGAAGGGTGTATTCCAGAGCTTCAGAGGTTGTATGTTACCACTTAAAGATGTTTTTGTTTAAATCTGACGAAGTGACTGTTGGGTCCTTGCTGAATCAGCTGCAGAGATTCTCGCGACAGTTTAAGCCTCTTGGTGGAGTGATGCGCCTGACAGAATTTCGGTACAATCATTCTGTAGGGTTTCACCACGTGGTCGAGTTCTTGGTCCATATAAAAGTCGATTGTGGTTTTAAGGCAGCAAACTAGTTTGCCAGTTTCAACCACGGACAGGAGGAGATTGGGCCAAGGCGTAGACTTCATAAGTCCGACACGCTTGAACTTATCGGTATCTATAAAATTCTTACGTTACTGACTGACAGACTAGCTACGGCCAAAACTATTTGGTTCAAGAAACTGAAATTTGACATGTATGTTAAATAAAGACTGTACCGATCCCGTGGCAATTTTGGGAAATCCTTTGTTAGTAAACCCCACTAACAAAGGGCCTCACTACCCAAAATTGCCACGGGATCGAGCCGGCGTAGCTGCATCCATATTTATCAATAGTGCCTCAAGGCTACAAGCCTTGTATGAAACATTGCATGATACTTCCAGTGTTGAATCTGGTAATCAAGCAGACATCACTAAATATTCACTTCTTGACCGCCATAACGAAGTTTATCGCATTTTTATTCATAGAGGTGCGACTCTGCCAGGTCCACTTCCGTTGAGGCTGCTTCTTGAAGAACAGCCCCTCTATCTCTAGAAAGTTAACGAGCATTCTATGATTTCACCAACTATTCCGCTCCGAGTCCGGCTTGGGATAGCTGGTCTTTCCCTCTAAATATATTATATTCTACAATATTCTACATATTCTATATATTCTACCACATACACACATCACCATCTAGTCCCAAACTAAGCAGAGCTTGTACTATGGGTACTAGATAATGGATAAACGTACATATATACTTTTTGTAAATACATACATATTATACATAGAAACACCCAGACCAAGACAAACATCCGTGTTCATGCACACAAATGTTTGACTTAAGCGGGAATCGAACCCGCGACCATCGGCGTAGCAGTCGCTTACACTCCCGCTGCGCCAACCGGTCGTCAAATATAGATTAGATGACCTGGGTCTAGGACTCATGCTCTCACTTTCCTCGGAGTTCCACATTTTCACATAATCCCAAAACACGCCAACTTACGCACTTCGGTTTCTCCTTTAGTTGTGCAAGTTTTTCATCGAGTCATGGTCGGAAGGAAGTCATGGTCATTTGGTGTTGCCGACCTACCGTAACTCGGGGATTCTTTGCTACTCATGACTCGCGTTAACAATGTTCGCGACTTGGCCAGGAACAGAGAGGTGACCGCGAACTGGCGGCCGTTGCGTATGCGTGTGCGCCATGTTGGCACTTCACATGTCTTTCACGGACATTTTGTAGAAGACAGACAGACGAAGACATGCAGGTTTTCTCACGATGTTTTCCTTCACCATTTAGCAAGCGATAATAAAATTAACAATTCGCACATTACTTCGAAAAGTTATTGGTGCGAACCGTGGATTTAAACCCAATACTCTCTGCGTAGCAGTCCGTTGGTCTATCCACTAGGCTATCGCTGCTACCAACTACAACATAATCTTTCTTGTTGGATAGGTAAGAAAGCAGGTACAAGTCGCCCAAGACCTACCCAAGAGTTTTGTCCAGCAGTAGGACAAATTTTAAACAAGGTTGAAAATGATAAAGTTTTTAGCATAATTATCAAAAATATTTCAATAATTAAATTCATCCGGCAGGCGGCACGCGGAGCGGCGCCCCTACTACCCTGGCGCCTGTGTGCGCCGCACACATCGCACACAGGGGCGGCTCGGCCCTGGCTGCCATAACCTAAGTAGTTACAGCCTAGCCTTAGCCTTAAACAGTCCACTGCTGGACTAGGCCTCTCCTTTGAAAGGAGGAATTGGCCTACTATACCACGCTGGCCAAACGGGTTGGTAAAGGGTTTGTATCAAGTTTTCCTTCTCTTACAGTGCTGTTCTCTTTATAATATGCTCTCTCTGTCGGCTCTTATGACACCAATGGGCTGATATGGGGTGGTGACATTCCGTATTCTTAATCCACCACACGGAACGAAACCATCCATACAAATAGACAAACATTAAATCGTTCCATTATTTCGAAGACAAGTAGGTATGTGCAAACCACGTGATGAATGTGCAACACGAATATTTCAATTTGGCTCTGTGTTCTGCTCCCAAGTTCTGTTCATTTCATTATACTTGGGTGTGGCAAATTAACAGTCAACATTTAAGCGTTGGTGAAGTTGGGACAAAGTAACTTAAACGAACTGTATAAACGTCCTCTCATTAAATGTTTACAAACTAATTCTGTCCATGGACGCTAACGTACCCATGAACGTACCTAGCTGAAGTTAGCTAGTGTGCGGCTAACATGTAGGCCATCATAACAGTCATAACTTAATATAGGTATTTAGTCTAAGGCCATCATAAAACTACCGTGCTTGCTAACTTGCCAAGTGAGCTTGTCTTAAAGTATAGTCTAAGGCAGGGTTTCTTAAAGTGGGGTCCATGGACCCCTCAGGGGTCCGTAGCATGAGTAACAGGAGTCCGCAGTGGCTCAATTAACACTCAACATATTTATTTGTGATTTTAATATAAATAAGGCTAATTTTTTCACACTATGTTTTTCGTTC
The DNA here is from genome assembly GCA_944739405.2 of Euclidia mi. Taxonomy (NCBI): domain Eukaryota; kingdom Metazoa; phylum Arthropoda; class Insecta; order Lepidoptera; family Erebidae; genus Euclidia; species Euclidia mi. The sequence goes on along the minus strand of OX123182.2, from coordinate 84,509,409 downwards.
GTAGGGGTCCATGGAAATATCTAAATTCTGAAAGTGGTCCGTGACTGTAAAAAGTTTAAGAAACCCTGGTCTAAGGAGCTTGTAGATAGATGGCGTTGTAAGAACGTTTCTGTGTTTATTCTCTGTACGACAGACAATGAAGGTATTAAAATATTCGACGCATCCATAGATGGCGTTACCAGGCATTCTGAGGAATTTTGTATTTGTGGATGTGTCGTTAAGCCTGTAACGTCACATTCACAAAGACGTTTCAACGTTTAGGATTAGCCAATCTCATGAAGAACTTAGGAAGGACGATAGGTAATTATATTCTTCTGAATAAACATATTATATGTATTGTACGCTGTATTGTGTGTTGTACGGTCACAAAGTACACCATTGACCCCGATAATAAGCTCTCCCTAGTCAGTCACCTACCTTTCAAACAATGAATTATGTGTTCAGTAAATAGTTACCTATTTTTCTGCTAGCGCAGTTGGCGTTGTAGTTTTGGTCCCCTTACACACTGCACTGAGTGTCGTGAGTTCAAATCCTACACGGGACAACACTTTGTGTAGTCCAGAAATTGTTTCGAGTCTGGGTCTTTGTGGCCATTAATTAAAACTCCTCTAGGGCATTGGATTAATAAGTGCGGTCTAATTACTAAAGATAGGTACTCACTTAGATATTAGTGGTTTCATTGACAAACAAATTAAAACAAATTTTCCATTTACTAAAATTTTTATAAACAATTAGGGTTCAATCGTTGATTATACTAGTTTCGCTTTCCACGTTTTCATATAAATGGATTCTGTAGACACAAGTATATTTCTTATTGCCTTGGTTCGTCAGCACTCTAAATAGTAAGCTCTTCCATTGAAGTTGCTTATAGGCTAATGGATAGTATTGTTTCGCTGGACCCTCAGCACGATATTGTCCGTCTACAACTTTGATCCGACTATTATTTGCTAGAATACCCTAGAAATTTGAATACAAGTTAGTCTCTTGTTACTTGAGGTATAAGTTTAGATCCTGAGAGCTTTGAGATTTTGTATTGTGTTAGATCGATTCAAAGAGATTCTCGGCTGAATTGACTTTAGATTTATAGTTAGGTAGCCTTGCTTATTTTACTTATACTTACCTACTCAATATTATTATGTATTATATGTAACATAAAAATATTTTACATACTTCAGAAAAGTATACTGCCAATGGTGGATAAGGAGGTACAGTCAAGCACAATGTTCGCTACACAAATCAAAATATTGACTAAGTATTTTATGAATTGAAACTCCGATTATTATTCTTAACTTATGAATAACGATCTAGGTAAGGTTTTTATCTAAAAATCTTAGAAGATATTGAGAATAGCAATTACTTCGGACGATAAAACCGTTAAAAAAAGCCAAATGTGTATGGACTTTTGTGGCTGACTGTACCTCCGTATGTACCCTTTCGGTAAAACAACAGGACACAAGCTCATAAAGGACACGATATAAAGTCAATGAACTGGGAACGTAAAAACAAACATGGCTCTTTGTTATAACTAACGTTAAGTTAACGTAGAATATAAAAGTGAGGACCGCGATGTGGCTTATGTCTACTTGTAAAATTATTATTCTCTTATGACTCGTATTACTACTATTAAAGATGCAAATATTTGTGTGTATGAATGGATGGATATAAATGCGACCTCGAACCTGACCGCCGCGGCGCCGGCAAGACTTCGGGCGCTACTATCGGCTACTAAGTATGCTTCGCCCGTGTGGGTTTCTGTTACCGCGATAAGAGGCAGTCCATGTGCTATTCTCTATGTATCCGCTATAATACTGCAAAGTTGCATCAAAATCCGTTCAGTAGTTTTTCGTGAAACAGTACATAGAGCAACACAGGCTCTGGTGGTCTGTATTGCTCTATATCACCGTGAGTCAAACTGATATTTCTCTGTATTCGGAGTAGATGGAGAGGTTTAAAAATGTTCACGACTTAACTAAACACACAACTGAATAACATACATAATTATGAGGTTCGATGACACTTCCATTGCCTAGTTCTCACTATTCCGTGGCACTAGAAAAGCTTAGGTATGAACTTATATGAGCTGCGTTGTTCTAGCGTTCCCGTTCAACTTCAATGATTTTACTAACGTATATATCAAAATGCTTCGGCGCACTTCGCACTGTATCTGGGTATATGTGTTCTAGAGTTACGTAACTTATCTCTTGAATTTTCGGTAATAGTATTACTATTTCGCCGTATGAGCCGCTGAAAATATGGAATAGTCAGTTTCTCGATGTTATTTGCATATAAGTTGGTTCTAGAATATATTTTGCTGCCAACTGCAGCATATAGCATTATTGTTATTTACGCTGCTCTAATGTAATTGCGGACAAGAGTTATGGTCAGGGTTGCAAAAATGAGATATTATGCGTTCACGAATTGTGAATGTCTACTTAGAATGTGAGAGAGATTCATAATTTTAAAAGTTGCAAGTGAGATGAAAAGCAGATAGATGGTAAATAAACTACTTTGAAAGCTCAATTCCGATTTTAATGATTAGGCACATGTTACAGGTGCGGATACATGATATTGGTTTGATAGTTTTGTTCTAGTTTCGGCTTGATCCTAGTGGGAGCATATTTTATCAAGGGAAAGAATAAGAAGTGACTTAGCACGGGTTGTTAGGGAGGGGTTTGAATCATTTATCCATCTCCTGGGTCCGCCATTGATTATGTGTGTAGTACCTTCCTAAGCTGCCATGTTTTTGTAATGTCGAACTAATACAGACATGTCTACTGCTATGATTACCTGTAAGCCAATATGATTAACACAGAGTTAAAGAAAATATTGATTCATTTATATTGTTATGAGCTGGGGTTCGTGATAAATTATATACACTATGCCACTTAAACTGAACTTTATTCACTAACACAAACACTAAGTATAACACTAGATACACACACTTAATTTTCACTTCACTAGTAAAACACACTATTCACACCACTAGAACAACACTAATAAAACACCACTAAACACTTCCGAATTACTTCCTTCGCTTGATGTTGATCGCTTTCCGTATTCAATTGTTACTGTCCGGTCCGTTCGCTCGCACTCTATTTATACTGGCCGGATAACATCACTAGACTTTTCGAGACGACTCACGAAATTTCTGGAAACGTGTAAGGTATTTCTAGAATTGCGTAAATGTTCTTTTTACACCTACGCCATCTATTAGAGGATAGATGAAACAGCCTTAAACAACCGATACATCTAATCTCATGTAGTTCTCCCATTCACTGATAGATGGCGTTATTTTCAATTCGTAACACGGCCTCCCTCTTAAACGTGTTCGTCTCGAACATCGTTAGACCCATAGTAACGAGCCAACCGGTCCACATGAACTATCTTCGGTGCACCTCGCGACCCCTTCTGGATTCGATAGGTGACGTCGTTCATCCTGGTAATTATGCGATATGGCCCGTCCCATCTGGCTTGTAACTTAGGCGATTTTCCTTTGCTTCGTACTGGGTTATGAAGCCACACCAATGATCCCTCATCGAAGCCTTTATTATTTGCCTTCCGGTCGTAGCGAGTCTTCATCTTCTCAGACATCTGTTGTCCAGATTCCCTGATGTGCTCGTATACGTCGTTCATCCTGTTGCGTAGCTCGGTTGCGTAATCCGTTATATTGCGTGGAGATTCTGGTGGAATACCGGTGATAAGGTCTGCGGGTAAACGGAGTTCTCTACCGAAATTGGCAAAAGCTGGTGTTACTCCTGTAGTTTCGTGGACCGCACTGCGATATGACAGGAGAAATGGTTGGATGTGCTTGTCCCAATCTCTTTGTTTGCTCTCCACCACCTTCGCCAGGTACCTTTCCAGTGATTGGTTAAACCGTTCAACCATGCCATCTGATTGCGGATGATAAGCCGTGGTCCTGGTTTTATGTGCACCCATTACGCGACAAGTCTCCTTGAACACCTCAGATTCGAAGTTCCGGCCTTGATCGCTGTGGATTTCCAAGGGCACCCCGAACCGACAAAAGACTTCATGCACCAGCTTATCGGCCACTGTGGTAGCTTCTTGATTTGGGATCGCAAACACTTCAGGCCACTTCGTGAAGTAATCCATCACAACCAAGAAGTATTTGTTTCCGTCCTGGCTCTCAGGAAACGGCCCAGCGACATCCAACGCTATGCGCTCCCATGGAGCTCCCACATTGTACACCTTTAATGCACCTCTGCTTCGAGTATGTGGCCCCTTGACAGCCGCACAACTTGTGCATTTGCGGCACCAATCCTCGACGTCATCTCGACAGTGGAGCCAATAAAACCGCTCCCGGATCTTAGTAAGGGTCTTCTTAACTCCCATGTGACCTCCCGAAGCACCATTGTGATAGAGCTGCAAGACTTCCGGCACCTTAGTTTTAGGCACTACCATTTGCAAATGGCACTGGTTACCGCGAGCGTTTTCCCATTTGCGGCACAGAACTCCATCCTGGACGACCAAGCTTTCCCACTGTGCCCAATAACTCTTGGTGATAGGGCTCATTGCTGCGATATCACTCCATTTGGGCCTAGGAGCGTCTGATTTCTTCCATTCGAGAATCGGCTGTATGTCCTTGTCGTCTTGTTGAGCACTCTGCAAAGCTTCTTTCCATTCGTCGCTCAGATCTGTCTTCAACATCCTCACTAATGCTGCCTGCTTTGCTTCCTGTCGGGTACAGTGCTTGCACTGGTCGGGACACGGCCTACGCGATAGGGCATCTGCGTTACCATGGGACTTACCGCTGCGATGTTGTATTACAAAATCAAACTCTTGCAGTAGTTCAATCCATCTGGCTACTTGTCCTTCTGGGTCCTTAAATTGAAGTAGCCATTTCAGCGCAGCGTGGTCGGTTCGCAGGTGGAATTTACGCCCCAACAAATATTTGTTGAAATGCTGCAATGTCTTTACTACCCAAGAGCTCCCGCCTGGTGACGCAGTAGTTTCTTTCGGGTTTGGATAAGGCCTTGCTGAAGTACGCTATAACAACTTCTTGATCACCCTTCCTCTGTGACAGCACGCCGCCGATTCCAGTGTTACTGGCATCTGTGTCAACTATGAATTCATGCTCATTGTCAGGGTAGCCTAGGATAGGTGCAGTGCACAGTGTTCCTTGAGTTTCTGGAATGCAACGTCACAGCTCTCATTCCAACAGAACTGCACTCTGTCTTCGGTGAGCTTATGAAGAGGTCGAGCAATGTCAGCAAAGTTCTTCACAAACCGTCGGTAGTAGGAGCATAATCCGAGGAATGCTCTGACCTGCGTTTTGTTCTCTGGAACTGGCCATTCCTTCACGGCAATGATCTTTTCCGGGTCAGTTTGAATACCGTTCTCCGAGACCACATGTCCTAGAAAGTTCACTTGCCGTCTGAATAACGCGCATTTCTTCGGACTCAGCTTCAAATTAGCTCCTCGTATCTTTGACAGCACTTGTTCCAAGTTTCGAAGGTGATCCAGGAAGGTGCGCCCCACGATGATGATGTCATCCAAGTAGACCAGGCAGGCGTCTCCAATCAGTCCCATAAGCACTCGCTCCATCAGTCTCTCAAAAGTAGCCGGAGCGTTGCACAATCCAAAGGGCATGACGTTAAATTGCCATAATCCTTTCCCTGTGGAGAATGCCGTCTTCTCCTTGTCTCGAGGATCTATTTCCACCTGCCAGTAGCCACTTTTTAGGTCTAAGGTAGAAAACCACTTCATCCCCGTCAGCGTATCCAGTGTGTCATCGATCCTTGGCAGCGGGTAGCTGTCCTTCTTCGTGATGTCATTCAATCGGCGGTAGTCTACACAGAAGCGCATGCTGCCATCCTTCTTCTTAACTAGGACAACCGGAGAGCACCACGGGCTGGACGAAGGCTCGATTACGCCTTCGTTCACCATACCGTCGATCATAGCTTCCACTTCACGTTCCCGTGCTACTGGCACACGTCTTGGTCGCTGGCGAATCGGTGCTTCACTTCCCGTGTTTATTTTGTGCTGGACTAGTGCTGTCTTCCCTATGTCGGCATCACTGGTCGAGAAAATATCCGCGAACCGGTTCAACATCTTCAGAGCCTCGGTCTTCTCTTCCTCCGACAGGGTACTTTCGCAGTCCTCTAAAAGAGTAGACACGTCGAATCGTGCACCCTGAACCTTGGTGCTGGTAGGTTGCTCTTGATATCTACGCATCCAAGCCGCTCCTTCATAGGTGCCCAATTCCGTCCCTTTCTTGAGCGACACTTCCTTGTCACTTGCATTCAGTGCGCGTACTGATGAAATTTTAGTACCCCTTACCAAGGTTCGTGCAATCTTCCAGGAGGCCTCTTTCTCTAGACCTTCGATTAGTACGCAGCGATTCCCTCGACCAGAACTCCCGGGTAAACAAACCGGTACAACCGTTTCCGACCGCGGTTGAAGCGTGACATTCTTCAGGCAGTACACTTTTCCTGAAGTTGCGCCTTCCATGAAGACTTCTTCTTCCGAGCCACATTTCAACACTCCCTGGTTAACATCGATCTCGCAGCGATACTCCCGCATGAAGTCTAGGCCCAGGATGCAGTCGTCCACTATATCGGCCACGATGACTTTGTGACGGTAAACTTTGTTGCCTAGCTTCAGATCCACCTCCATTTCACCTCGGACGGTTATGTGCTGACCGGTAGCTGTTCTCAGATTCACACATTCATTGTTCCTGAAGCAGCCCCGAAGAACCCGTCTTGCCAGATGGAAACCGACGACTGTCCGAGAAGCACCCGTGTCTAATGTCAGCTTGCATGGTGTTCTGTTAATTTCGCCTTCGATGATCAGGCTGTTCCCGTCACATGATTGCGAGATCGAGATACTTGGGGCTCTTCCATTACCAGCCAGCACCCGCCCCGCAGTCCTGGCTTCTACTCGTTTCCCTGCTCTCGCTGCCTGGCAGGCACATCAGGCGACCCCTTTGGTGGAGACAGGGTGTCACCAGGCTGCCTACGCTTTGGGCAGCTCAAGCGGATATGGCCTCTTTCTCCGCAGTTGTAGCACCGAGGTGACGACACAACTTCCCTGATGCGGTGACCTCGGTCGTCGCGTCGCACTGCTTCCACCTCCAGAGCGTGGGCTAAGGCGTCCTTGAGGTCCTTGAAGTGCCCAAGCCTCACTGCTGCTCTTACCTCCAGGTCCCGGATCCCATCCGTAAACGCCTGTACGAGGTTCCCATCAATAAGCGCAGGAGACGACTGGTATGCCTTCCTGACCAGCTTTTCCACCTCTAGAGCCCACTGCTGCAGAGTTTCTCCGGTGCGTTGCGTCCTGTCCTTCAGCTGAGCACGATACACATGTTCGAGGTGCGCGTCTCCGTACCTCGCCTCCAGCGCCTCAAGAAGCTTCTCGTAGGTGACGTCTTGTCCGAGTGCCTCCAACACTGTCAAGGCCCGGTCGCGAAGGCCCAAGGTTAGGGCGGTTAAGGCCTGTTCTTTGGTCCACCCATTCGATCGCATCACAGCCTCAAACTGGATCTTGTATGCAGACCATGATGACGAGCCATCAAATGGTGGAACCTTAAACCCACGAGGTGAGGGCACTACAGTCGCAGATGTCACTTCGTTGGATCCGAGCCCACGCAATCTCCTCTCCACTTCAGCGACACAGGTCTCGTGATAAATAATATCCAAGTGAAAATGAAAATTGTGTTTCTTTCTAGATTTTAGAAAGTATCTCGTTCTCAAGTTGGTTTATTAATTTAATTTAAATAGTAGAAGACGCTAATGGAAATATTAGGGAGGTGACAATTTAAAATAAGTTTAAGTACCTACTATTGAAAATTCATTCACACTCGAAAAAACTAAAAAGAAATGAAATTTTAACTGAAATTCAGTACTCTAATCAACTCTAATGTATGCAGATTCCTTTATTAAATTCGTCCACATATTTTATAAGTTCTTGCAAACGTGTTATTAAGTTTGCATTTTAAGATATTTAGTACTGCACACGTACCGTGCCCGAATAAATTATCGTGTGTACGAGTGTGCGTACATGTGATGATAAGTGTCCGTTCAGATTGGGCAGAAATTTTACAGGTTACTTAACAAAGTCATTTCATTTCCTCGTAGGTATATCGTTCGTTTTGTTCATAACATTACAATGTGGCTCTATATCATAGTAGGTCCAGTAGAAAGGTAGGTAACGAGCAAGAATATGTTTAAGAGCTTCTTATTCGCTTCTCAAATTACTTTTTCTACTAAACGACGCTACGGCATAGGTTTACGTAGGTACGATAAATTCAAAATTAGACACGGAAGAACTAATAGTACTACGTATTCAAGCCACAAACTCTAGTCTAGGGATGACGCGTATATACTGGTACAGGTATAAATACCCAGTATGAACATGGCAGTACGCATACCGGGTATGTACGGTAGGGACCCGGACCGCACCCGATAGGTATTGTACGAACTGCGCGCCGAACGAAGTCGCATGACAGTACGTATGGTCTTTATACTGTGGTACGGCGGTACGGCCCGTACGTACCTATACCTGATCATAAGTTGTACCCGGTCTCCGTTCGACCATAGTAAAAACAAATAGTAGGATAGCTTCATACAAATCGGCCGCCGCCGCCGCCGCGCTGGTTTGAATCTATGCGTGAGTCGCCGGGGCGCCGTGTACGCACGCACTTTTCACGCACACAATCTCACGAGCGCGGCAAGCTCGGCGCGTATTCAGTACGGGATGCGCCGCGTGTCTGATCGCGCGCATTCATGTAGGTACTACACTGCTCGCCCGCTCGAATTGTTTATGTACATTCATTTTTGTAATAAACGCTATTAATATTATACAATGTGTTAAACGACAGTAAATTAAACTTGTTACATTTTTCTCGCTATAAAGGGCATTTAGATAGTTATATAACGCTTAGCTAGTCAGTAGGTATTTGAAAAAAAATATATGCAAGCTTAAATTCTGTAGAACCTATTCAGCGCAATCACTTAAAAAAACGGCGAAAAAGCGCGCGCGCCGACAAAGCCGGCGCCGCGGTGTAAACACGTGACAACCCGTGCGTCAACGCAAGAGTAGGCAATTAACTCGCCGAGCGGCCTTAGCTAGCTTACTATTCTGTTTTTACTATGGCTCGACACCGCGCTGCCACAGAATAGATAGTTGCGCTGCGCCCCGAACTGCTAGCGCCCGCCTCGTCGGATACGGCGCGGGCGGCGCGGCGGGGCGACGGCGGGTGCGGTAATTCATTCATGATAAAGAAGTTAATTGCGTAATAATGAGCAGTGTTTGAATGACTTTTCACGAAAAAGGATTCTGTACGCTTAAGAAGATAGAGGTGATTTTAGAGTGGATGAAAATATAAGATGATATTATGTAGGTGTTGTACTTAGGTCGACAATTTTATTTTGAACTGTTTTGATTTTTGATAATATTCTTACAATTTAAGAAATTATAATTATGACGATCTCGTTACGAACGCCGGAATCGGTTGGGGATGGGGGTTGCTCAAGATCGGTCTGGGTGGAAAACCTTGAGGGAAGCATAATAATATGTCCAGCATTTGGTTGATGTTAAAAAATAATAACAACAAACATCTTATACACGGAACCATGTCATATAATGGTTCCGTGTATAAGATAGATAAGCTAAGCGCGGTGGCGAGTCAACTGATTTACAATTTCTAGTATTTCTACAATAATAATAATTACCTGGTGCGACCGAGATTCGCTCGGCGATTCTTTTTATTTGTGGCGTTTTCCCGGGAAATTTAACTATGTACTTAGATAAACTTACCAAGCCAAACTCTATCTAAATATATAGGTAGGGGAAAGGTGTACGAGATGATCCACTGGGGGAAGATGATCCTTTTATATTGCAACGAAACTAGTAGTACCACCTAATTGTGTTTATTGATAAAATGTAGTCCCTAATATTCCCCAGCCTTAGTCAATCGTAATGGCGCCTTGAGCGACAGTCAAATTTTTTGAGGACGAAAACATAAATTTCGCCACTGTGATCTAAGGTAAGGTTGTCTTTGAGATTGTGTAATGTGTTCTAACGTACTTTATTGACGTGGTTGATGAATTAGTTAGCTTTGTATATTACTCTTTTTTGAATTTTTTGCAACATGGAATCAGTTGAAAACACACATGTTATGTTATCGATCATTGAATAAAAAAGTTTATGTTGGGGCAAGATGATTATGTTACTAGTGTACAAGACGATCCGTGTGGATCATCTTGTACAAAGTTAACATCATCATATTGACTATGTATTACAGAAACATTTTAACCGATTCCGTGCGGATGATGCCGCACAGGCACCATGTAAATCTATTGCGTATGGCGTATGGTGCCCGAGAGGATACAAAACTAAAACATAAAAAAATCGGCTATAACGACATTTGTCAAAAGAGTCCCGTAAATAAAAGTGTCTTTATTTGTCACCCATATCATGCCTACAGTGTTCGTTTCAAGTAATTTCGTAAATTAGCAGACTTCAGTGGTTGTAAACCAAGTTGTCGAGTCACATTTTATTATTGACTACAGGACGCCAGCAGCTACGCCTGCATTTTTTTTAATTTACCCGTTTTGGCCGATCCTGTGGGAATTTCGGGTATTCCCTTCTTAGTACACCCTTACGGTCACCATGGAGCATATATGCCAAATTTCAGCTTCCTGCGCCCAATAGTTTCAGCTGTAGCGTGTCTGTCAGTCAGCCAGTAACGCAAGGATTTTATATATTAAGATTATTGCAACGTTAATCACTGGATAATTCTAACAGCCAACTTTCTGAATGTTTCTCAAAAAATCAAATGCTTCTATCATAAGGTTCATTTTGCCTCAAAACACGATGGGGTTACAAAGAGTGCGGGGCGGATCGGCGACTTAACAAACAATGGGTTTCACCTACCCATTTTTTGCGCTGTTAGCCGGCCTTTCGCCAACGAAGTTCCGTATGCCCTTGCATATACGGTTGATTATTGTTTAAAACTACGCACTGTTTATAATTGCTTGCGCCGGCGCATAATTTTTTCATCCCTCACTTCTGTTGCTACCCTTTCTAAACAGACGTGTTCTTACTGCTTATATTATCGACGACACTCGCTTGTGCACTTGGACTTCGTGATTTTACATTTGTGACGACATTAGGATTTAAGATTGTTTCCCTACAAAACACTGGAATATAGAACATAGTATAACTAAATGGTAATAAATAAGTATCACCTCGCTGCAAACTCAAATGATACGTGAACAAATTCTATATAACACTCTTGAATAAATAAGTAAATCCATAAAATAATGCAAAAAGGTTTACAACACCTGATGGAAATTAGTCACTTACCTTCCATTTCCATAAAAACACACAGATCGTCACTTTTAAACGCTCTGAACGAATTTACTGACCGCGTACGTTCGATACACAATGGCAAATGACTCTTTAACAAGTGGAAACACGAGAAGAAGCTAAAAGTTACAATTCATGGCGGATGATTCCCCAGGGGAATCATCAAAGTCCCTGGCGCTTGGTGCCCCAGAGGCATCATGGAATTTTTGTTTGACGCCAGGCACTAAAGATTGCTAAAAAGACCTCCGCACGGAATCAGTTAACCATTTGTGTTATTGTATTTTTTTTAAGCGATTATCCGTATGAATTCACATGGGGTTGGTGTAAAGTAACGCCAGGAAATAGGCGCTTAGAACTATACATTTTTATTTATATTTAATTTATACTTATTTGTTAAAATTGATGAGGATTTTTTCCGTCATGTTGATTTTGAGAAGTTAAAGTTGCTTGACTAGATTAGCTGTTTTAGACGATAATTTATTTACCTACCTACTTTAAAAGATTATTTAATGTAGTTAAACCTTTACTTGACCAAAGATCTCAAACAATGTGATTATTGTTTCCTTCTTTAATTATAATGGAGACTAACAGACTTGATTAAAGAGAGTAAACCCTAATTATGACTTTATTCAGTTAATTCTGCTATAACCTATGATAATCTGAAATTTAGTGGGTGCATATGGGCACATGATCCTGGGATCATCTTGCCCCTACCGCAGGGATCATCTTGGACACCGTGGTGTACAAGACGATCCTTTCATATCGTTTTAAAAAAACGGTGTTTATAACAATAAAACATAAAAAAATATTTTTTGAGTATGACAACAATTAGGTAGATAAATTTCCTACGGATAAACGTATTTATATCTGCAAGAAGTAGAATATCATTTATACTACAAGCATTCTCCCTTAAGGGGATCATCTCATACAACTTTCCCCTATGTATTCCTCGTTTAACGTAATAAAGAAGGTCTGAAAACCTAAATAACTGAAAAAGCGTGTCCCTCGTGTCAATTAGACCTGGGTGAGCCAAAAGAGTCATCAAACTGATGAAAAAGTCTGTAAGAGCCTCCAAAAGGAAGTCGTCAAAGACCTGCCCTGAAAATACCTATAGGTATTTTAATACTGGGTTTCTGTACTGGGTGCATGGCCATACCCGTACCCGTGAGGCCGGGTATGGAATGTTGCAGGTATATCTCATGCCTCTAGTCTCATACCACTCGTGCAGGAAAATAAAAGTATGATACTAGTTACAAAATAAGGACAGGGCAATACTTTTTGAAGACTGTCTTACGAGGACACACTCATCAATGTCCGTCCCTAGAAATTGTTGCCTAGCTTTGTCGATATCTTTCTCTGGCGGTCGTCCGTTAGTGACAAACAGTTTGCCAAATACAAGCACCGCCTAAGTACGCACGTGCTCAGGCGCGGTCCGAAGGGGAGGTCACAGGGGACATGACCCCCCCCAAAATCTAAGGTCAAATTGAAAAATCTAAAGAAATTGCCAAATTATAAAATGAAATTTCTAGCCATCCCCTAACAGCGATAAATTTATAGTTTGCTGACTCTATCTAATGGTGTATTTAACTACGTAGGTACGATGTATAAAAAATAACTTGGAAATTACATCTAGTTTAGAAACAAGGAACCGAACTACGTAGTTTTGGTAATCCTAATCTCAAAATCGATATGCGTCGTTATGATAAAGATTGTTTAACAATATTCTACATACATGCATACATAAACTCACGCCTGTTTCCCCGAAGGGGTAGGCAGAGGCATATTAAACGCCTAAACAATATTCTAATAATGTAATTTGTCGGTTTATTGTAAAGATTCAAGATAAAGGCTGTCTACTTAGTTGTGAATTGTGATTCTTGTTGTTAAGTTTTGTGATTGAGGAAAAATTAAAATATAACTTAATTGTCGAATACTTACTACATATCATTTAATTTTAAGAACTGCAGTGCTTCATATAATGATAATTTTATAATAATGGTAAGTCATTGTAAGTAATATCGAGCCTTTCCCGACATTTTAGCGCAACCTACAAAAACAAAATTTTACAGGAGAATGTTTTTTTTAAATATTTTTATACAGAAATGTGCTAATAAAGTAAAATTTGATGTACATTAATGATTTTTAGACTTTTACATGTATAATTAAAAAAACTACAAATATAATAAGTATTTAGGGTTGGATTTTAAAACGAGTCGCCTGAATTTGAGGGTATTGGTGGTGTAGGGGGCTTAAGGGAGTTCGTCTTAATCCCCTCAAAGTAATTCTGGCTGCCCGAGTTGCGTCTAAATATTTTTAAACAATTTCCAAAAATTCTTAAATACTTTGGCAATTATTCAAAATGGAACGTAATTTTTATGCTTTAGTACAGTTTTTCAAATGTAATTTTTAGGTTTTATGTCAAAAACGTGAAACGAAATGCAACCCGCCATCTTGGATGGATGATATTGACAGCTAATGTCAAATTTGTGCGTCATTCCAGAGAGGTTGGACTAGGTTTAGACTAGAGAGAACATGCCCTATAAATTTCCTTATACCGAACGTGCAACATGTAATGTCAGTTGGTCTTAGTTGGTTAATCATAACGTCAAATTACGCGTCTCATTTAAAGAGGCATAGACTCTTTACATACTCATATCTTTGACTACATTCTCTAAATAGCCGTGCTGTGATCTGTCATCAGTGTAAAATTTGTTGGACGTTTGTGTTTACATTTTTAATAACTTTTTTGCATTTAAATAGTAAGTAAGCTTATAATAATTAAATAGTGTACTCATTAATTAATACACATCGTGTATGTGATATCGGGATGTGGATTCCGCTATTCTCGGAACGGAAATAACAGGAGAAACTTTATCTTCTAGCAGTGAGTCGGAATTTTCAACAAATTTATTTACTTTTCTCGTATTAATGCTATAATGAGTGTTACGTTTACACAATATTGTTACGAGCTGGGGTTCGACGATAAATTATATACACTATGCCACTTAAACTGAACTTTATTTACTGACACAAACACACACTTATTTTTACAACACTAATAAACACACTTATTTCACACTTAATTCTCAGCACTAATGAAACACACTTACTTCGAACACTTTTCCACTTCACTAAACACTTCCGAATTACTTCCTTCGCTTCTTGATCGCTGTCGATTCTTCAATTGACTGTCCTGTCTCGCGCGCTCTCGCTCTATTTATACTGGCCGGATAACATCACTAGCGCATTCTAGATGCTTCTACAAAACTGTCGAAATAATCTCGAATAGTCGATTACTCGATACAGCAACGCCATCTAGTACAGAGTAGCCGAATTACCTTTAAACCACCGATACATTCAATCTCTTCTAGTATTTATTATATATACCCCCATTCACCGATAGATGGCGTAACAATATCATTGTATTGCAAATCAAAGGAACAGCTTGCATACGTATGTGTTATGAGTTTAACTCACCAATTGTTATTTTGTACATTTATTGATTTAATAGTCTTAGTGATGGGATTTGACAGTGAAAGGAGATATCGATGTTTTTTGAATGAGAGATAAATACGGAAACTAACTATCGGACATGAATGTAAAACTGTAGCTGGAAGCGACAGCGGGTAGCCGCGGTTGCTAAGTTGGCAATAAACAAAGACGTCCAGTGGTCTAATTTTCTATCGCGCGTTTGATAGTAAGCGCAGTTTAATGTACATAATTTACTTAGATACCTACCTTAAAACTAGCGTCTATTAACCTAAAACCAAGTGTTCCAGTGTACGCGCGTGTGTGTAGGCTTACATTTTTGCATCTATAAAATAGTAGATGGATTAGGGATGTGAGTAGCATATTTTATTATTAAGAAGGTGTTTTTTATTACAGGTTGCCTATTAATGACGTCACAAGAAAACTTTGGATAAATGCCGTTGGACGGCCTAGTTTGATTTAGCAGAAGTACCGTCGTATTTGTTCACGTCATTTTGAAAAAGACTGTTTTTTAAAGACAGAAAGCACCTGGCGTCGTTTAAAACCGAATGCTGTGCCTACATTACATTAATGCCCGGACATTGCACACCCGGTAGAATTATTTATCCATAGCTAAACAAAAAGTGTGTAATTTGAGTTTGAACAAATTAATAAAATATAATAATTACAACGATTTTAATTAATCTACCTACTTCTATATTATTTATCATATTAGTGCTATCGTGACTGATCAAAGACGTCTTGCCTTGTAGTCCGCTACATAATATTCTACCATAAAATATAATATTCTTTCACATTCACACAACATTATCTGGTCCCAAACTAAGCATATCTTGTACTACTGGTACTAAACAATCGATAAACAAGCATATATACTTTTCTGTAAATATATTACATATTATACATACATAGTACCATCCAGACCAAGATAAACATTCAAATTCATGCACACAAATGTTTGACTTGAGCGGGAATCAAACCCGCAAGCTTCGGCGTGGCAGTCGGATTACCTACAACTCTAAAAAAATCGAGCAGTGTCCAACGTTAGCGATAGCAAGCAACGTGATATGATGCGACGCAAACAAATTGCCAAAGCCTGCCGTGCCGCATTAGCCAATCTGGTATAATTCGTACAATACATAATCTAAGTGACAGTTTCTTAGCATCGCATCGCAACGCATCGCTCATTAGTTTATGAATACTTTTTGTCAATAGATTTTATGGCTAAAACGAACAATTAAACACGTGATTTTTTTAGTACTGTCTGTCTGGCAAGTCTTTGCAAAGCACTGTCCGGCGTCAACAGCAAAAACTACAATTTCAATATTTTAGTTGTTTACTTCTGCGGCTTAAATATATCGACACATACTAAAGTTAGAAATTTGACCAAAAATATTTATCGATAAATCATCACTGTTACGAACAACACTCGGTTTCCTAACTCTACGTTTTGTCTATTGTTTGCCTACCACGAGGCTGCTATAAGAGCGTGCTGCTAAACCTATCGACAGCTCTTTCTATCATATTGCATGTGCCATTAGAAAGAAGATATCAATCATAGCAACCGCCGTTGTTATTTAGTGTTACTTCTATGCCTTAGGTTATATTTCTTTGCGTCATTCCTTTATATCTCTATGGTCATTCCTTTGCTTTTGAGTGCCTAGGGTTAGGTTAGGTGCGACTGTAATTGAAGAAACTAAATAGGTTATGTTAGGTTCTCTTTTGACCCTTAATAGGAGCCCTGCGAAGCAGGGCTTCGTCAACCTCAGTTTATTAAACTAGTGTGAAAAATATGGAAGTTGGCATCACCATACACACTGATGTTTGGAGAGCATATAATTTTTATTTTTTCTAAGGGAACTAAGTATTTCCGGCTGGTGAAAATGGTGACGGGGGGACCCGAACCCTCCCCCTACTCGCCCCAACCACTCACAACCCCTTAAAATGGCGACGTATTTCGAAATTTTTACCAGTATTTACGCTATAAATGGCGATCCAGATACTTATTTTTTATTAGTGAGTGACCCCCTTCAAAATTTCAGGCTGCGACCGCGCCTGCACGTGCAATAAACGTAGAACGTAACCGAGTACCTAAGTCATAAAGTAAATAAAGCAGTAATTAAATGTGTTACCTGTCTTCGTTCGCGTCGACAACATCATAGTCCGGGAACGGAGGGTGTTTCTGCAATCATGTTTGATTCTGAGCAAGATAATAGAAAGAAAGGAAAAGTGTTTATTTCTATCAGACGAAAGACATGACAAAAAAAGCAATGTGAAAAAAGACAACAATTGGGGTATAATATAATCATGTAGGATGTGCATTTATCACTATCATGAATATTACAGATACTCTTAAACATTGCTAGCTTTACGGGACACGGATTTCAATACAAAGTTTGAATTCTACTATCCTGTCTTAAGTATATCCAGCTGAATAGAAGAATCCAAACGTCACTTGAAAACATGTCATATTCTAAATGATGCGCTTGACATCGCCATCCTTTTATTAGGTCGACATGTATGTAACTATGTAATGGAATCTAAGGTAACTAATTTAACCATCTTCCAAGTGTCGCAGCATAATGAAAATTGGCAGCTGTATGTAGTTCTGATGACAATACAATAATATGTTCTGTCGAACTGATCTGATGATGGAGCCGGAAGATATGAACTGGAACTTCATGATGGAAAATCGTATCATAGCTGTTTTGGATTTCTTAGAAAACAAGACTGTAATGAACTTTGACCACGATTAGGTTTCAAGGTTTGATGATGAAGCCGGAAGTTAGGTACTGGGATTCCATGATGGAATATCGTATCATAGTCGTGTTTGTACTTGTGAGAAAGGCCACGTAGTTGACTTTGAACACGATCAGTATTCAATGTTATAACAAACCAATTATATATCGTAAAACTGTCTTGTTAACAGGAGCGGTGGAAGCTGCATGAGGTCGCACAAGAGCATAACGTTTATGCTGCCAAAGGGTTACCAAAGGGAACCAAAGATATCTCGTCCACGAACAAGAACTCAAAATTCAAAATTTTGCCACTGTTGACGTATTACCCTTATGTACTTAATTTCCTAAAAGAAGAAGCGTTAAAAATGTCGATGGATGTCGTCTCTCCTCGCTGCTGGTGCATGTTTTGTTCGATAAACTGGTACTCTGAAGATACTGTTTAATGTAGAGCCACCTACTAGTCGTGCTGCAACTCCAGTTAGAGCGCCAATCTGTGTAACCTGCTTCGCGTAACATCTGTTCACTTGATTTTTCAACAAGTTAAACAATAACGTCTTTCCTGTTCAGCCCAGAAATAGTGACAACTTGAACGATCCATAATTTATTTTTTGTTTTCACGTGCATTTATAAAAGCGTGTTTTTATAGTGTTTTTTAAACTATTAATTTATTCTCTCGAACGCTGTTAACTCGAAAGATGGTGTCGCTTAGTCAGTGCTTGTACGTGACGCACAAATGAAATCATTTGGTACAAGCAATTTATGAACTTTATGAACTACTGAACGATTGTAGGTACTCATTCATTATCATGCATTCATGCCTACTTACATAACTTTGTAAAAGTAGTTCATAAGCCAGTATATTTGTAGGTATTTTATACAGGAGACATACGATATTAAAAGCATCGACCTGAGGCGTTTATGCTAAAATTTCAAAATTATTACTCCGTCGCCCTCGTGGCACTAAGCACGATAAGTTCAAAAAGTTGCCCAGACTTTACGGTGACATGGAGCAAAAATATTACCTGAGAGTTTGTTCAGCTTTAGCGAGTTCTTCTACTAAATGTTTCAATCTATCGCAACAGTCTAGACTGACTGAAGTAGAAGTATCCGATATGGCTGTGGCTGAAATGAAATCAGTAGTCAATCATTTCAGAGTGCAAAAGTAATAGAGATGAAACGATATACTATATACCTATATACCATATACAAAAAAAAAAATTGCGTCATTGACTGTTCGATAGACAACGCACAGCCAAAACTACTGGGCGCAAGAAGCTGAAAGTTGGCATGTAGGTATTTATTATGTTCATTGGGCCCCCATTTAACGTAGGGGTGTAAAGAAGGGATTTCCGGCAATTCACAAGGAATCGGACAGATATGGTTAAATTAAAATAAAATATGCGGGCGTAACTGCGAAGACTACGAGTAAGTTAGGCATCAGCATTATTCTAAAGTGAAAATCAGCGGTAGACAGAGACTCCGCGTAAAGGAAATCTAGGACTGCGCGTTGGTTTCTAAAGCAATTGGTTTTGAATTTACCTAAAAATATTCTTTAATTGCCGAAAAAATATTTAGATTTTCCCATAAAAGTAGATTTTAAAAATATATACAGACTTTAGATATTATTATACCTACCTACTTAACAAAATTTGTATAGGTATTTAGCAAAAATATATTACTTAAGAACTCCACATTAGGTTATGCCTGTCTCTTGGAGTTCTTCAGAATATGGAGATGACTATGTAGGTATGTAGGCTATTTGGAGATCACGCTTGTGTGATAAATGTGATAATAAAAAAAATATTTTTAAATAAAAAAGAACCAACTTCAAAAAACACTAAGGAACTAAAAAACAAAAAAATAATTGGTTTTGGAGCAAAAATTTTTTGAGTCGGTGCCAAGCTAACTATTTCTGATCTGACTATAAAACCTCTACACATTTTTATATAATTTTCGTAGTTGAAAGAATAGGTAGTTTGTAATTTAGTAACTTTTTGCGAAAGGGCTTAGCACCGACTCCAAAAATTTTTCCTTCAAAACCAATTATTTTTTGTTTTTAGTTCCTTAGTGTGTTTTGAAGTTGGTTCTTTTTTATTTAAAAATATTTTTTATTTTTTGCTTTTTAGTGGTATACTAATAAAAAATAGTAATAGGTGGTAAGTAGGTACATAGGATAGTGTAGGTGGTACATGATGGGGAGGCCTTCCTTACGTGCCTTAATTCTGAAATGTAGACCTGTACCTTTCTGGAAATTTCAAGTATTTTTTTGTTTTTAACTAACTAGCCTAAACACGATGAGGCTGCGTTATTGTATTACAAAGATCCCATGGCCACCTTCCTGCTCCATCATCAAAGTTTGGTAAACGTTCAGCACTAAAGTCCATAAAGACGAATCAAACGAGCCCAAACTCAATGGGATTGCGTCTTTGTATTACAAAGATCCCATGGCCACCTTCCTGCTCCATCATCAGACCCTGCAAAACATCCAGTACCAAAGTCCATGTAAAGACGAATCAAGCGAACCTAAACTCGATGAGATTGGGTTATTGTATCACAAAGATCTCATGGTTACTTTCCAACTCTATCATCAGACCACGGAAATCATCCACCATCAAAGTCCATGTGAAGACGACTCAAACGAGCCCAAACTCGACGGCATTTTGTTGTTATTAACCGACTTCTCATCAATCGCTTCAAGTCTGCTTATGAAATTTGAAGAGTTGCGTCGATTTTTCAGGATTCCATGATCAGATCCTGACCTGATGATCATGTCCCTATTATGGAATCATTATTTTATAATTTTAGCCAAAATATATCCGCTGCTGAATATAGGCACCCTCCAGGTTTTTCTATAGAGACCGATCTTCAACCGCCAGCAGTATCTAACTGCTACCCGCGATCTTAGCAATACCATCCATTTGCAGTAATAGACAATTAGACAGTTCTTTAGACTTCGCTATAGCCTATAACTAAGTAAGTCTTCGTTGTCCGCCTGTTCGTACATATGTCTGACAGCAGGTTATACATATTTTATGAACCGTCATTTCGGGGAATTTAAATTTTCTTACATTACGGATTCCTATTACCTGCCAGCATTACTAACTAATAATATACATTTACAAGTTCATAGTGTTAAATCTTATTCTTCTTCGTGCGACCTACAATTAAGAGACCCACATATTACTCGGCCACTCTAATTGTTCCAAAGCTCAGACACGGGGCCTAACAGGGCAGGTGCTTGGGCAAGAAGGACATATCAGTAAATGAGCCATTGTCTGCTTATTAAGAATATATATTTCACGCTATCATAAGCGACCCCCTTGTGGGCAAAACCGACGGCAGAAACTAGTGTATTATAATAGAAATACATAAATTTATAATTTTTATTACGATCCGGCCTACTTATATTGTTATTGACCCGGATTTTTATGTACTCGTTTCTCATGCGCATAATTGCCAACAATGCAAATACATATAATATTGCTGGCTTTTATGTTAGGTTATGACGTCAATAGTCTTGTTGTGGTCAAGTAGGTACGTATAGACTTCCGTAGAGGTCACATGATTTTTGATAATAGATTCTTCATTATTTCCAAGATTCAAGACTTGTGCTCAGTTTCTTCGCTGGTGAAAACGAGTGCCCAGTGTGGCTCCGCTCGGCGCATGCCAGAGAAGTAGACGTTGCACTAAACGATACCTGCCGTATCATAACAGGCAAGAAACCGATTAACATGGTTTGCCCTTTGGCAGGTATCGAGCCTCCAGAGGTGCGAAGAAGTGCGATGTGCTTCATCGAGAAGTCTAAACTAGAGACGGATACCCGACATCCACTTCACAGTAAAGAGCCCATCCCAAGCCGACTTCAAGAGTCTAAAAAAATTGCTGCGGCACACAAATCGCGGCAAGATAGCCCAACCGAGGCGCATCGACAGTAATTATTGTGGCTGGAAAAGTATAATCCTCCTGAGCACTACATTGTACCTGCAGAGGTACACTCCCAGGGCACGACTGGCCTTGGTCCAATCGGCTACGCACTCAAGCGGGACGCTGCAGGTACAATCTCTACAGATGGCTTTGTGGCTGGAGACTCTGTGCGGTGCGGCTACAAAGCAGGACATACTTGCTGCTCTGTACCTCCAGCCAGGGCTGGATTTAAGGGGGGCAGGCGGGGCAATGGCCCCGGGGCCCCCACAAGACAGGGGCCTCCACATATGAGATCAAAAAATATCCAAACTTCGCCGATAAAAGTTTTTTTTAATATATATATTTACCAAAGCCACTTGCACAAACATGTGAATATTGTTCTTGAATAATAATATTAAAATAACCGGTGCCACAAACCTGCAAAATTATGATAAATCTGACTGCAGAATTCAGTCTTCCAAAATCAGTCGCGAGGTAATACAAATTTTGTTTGATAATGGTCAAACAATATGTTTATACGACGCAATAAATTAAGAGACTATCAATCGATTCTGGCCTTGTTTTTCTCCGACTATGAGTGCAAGCATACATGACCATTCAAAACTCGAAGCTAATTGGAGAATGCTCCAGTATCTAGAAGCATGCAACGGAGCGTCTATACGAGCATGATATATCGAAGACTCATTTAGACTCTGTGATGAGTTTGAAGAGTGAGTACAACGGGGAGAAATCACGGATCAGATCGATCAATTGCTGATGACACAAGAGTCATAACAAATTGAGTATAGACAAAAAAATCATAAAATTTTCGTCAGTACAATTCAATTCATTGCTGAACGGTGCTATCTTGGGAACTTATTTAAACCGGCGTGCAAACATAATAAGCCTTCACGTCGATTTATCTTCCTCCATATTTTGCAAAGAACTGATAAATGCCATGGGTAAGAGATGATGTTCCATGAGAAAGTTGCGATCATACTGGGGAAAACATAGTAAAAGCATTACTATAATTTTAGATGACCATCATTGATAGTCGCAGTCAATCGGTCGATCATGCCTCAAATATGAGTGGAAATGCAAAGGGATGTACGATGTTGTGGTTACTCACTCAACTCAGTTCGAAAATCTGTTAACTCTTGTGTGTCCGCAGTACGATTATTTAGAGTTTTTACAGCAAATATACAATGATACAAAATCCTGTCTGAAATATTATCGGAGTAAAAGTGGACCATCATATTTTGAAAAAGAATAGCGATTCTCGCTGGTCATGTAAAGCTGCAGCCACCAAGGTCATTGTCGTTCAAGTCGCAGAACCTATTTCCAGCATTTCTACTCATAAGGACCAGAAAGATATCGTGGGAAATGAAGCAACACATCTTTTATAAAAGATGAGTGGTCTCCGAACGGCTCTTTTTCATTTCTTGGAACGAAATCTTAAGGCAATTCAGCGCTACAAACATGTACTTATTCGCAGGACTCGAAAATGTTCCTTAAATCTGATGTGCGTGCATTGGAGTCGTTAAAATAATTCATCGAATCCAAAAATTATGATTTTGTTAAATACGAAGAAGCAGCTAAACAAATACCAAATACTGACGAACAAATTCAATGAAACCAAGAAAAAGGATTGTTAAGTTTAATCCCCTCGATTACATGAAAGCTCAAATCAAGATGTAAATCTGTCACCAAGTGAGAAATTTAAAGTGTCTGGTTTTGTCCCAATAACTTTGTGTTTCTCTCACTGAAAGATTGTAAGCTTAAGAAGCAGTTCGATAGGGATTCGGGTTTCTTAATCAATTAGAGGAGATGGATGCTAGAAATTTATATGCTGCCGCAAAAAAATCGTGAAGGTTTACAAATCCCTTTACAATAGCAATGAAATGGTTCAATTTATATCCCTGACAGACTTGTATAAAATGGCCATGCAAAAGACCAATCCAAGACCGACCTTTGCATCTTCTGTGTCTGGACATGTCAGAAGGCTTTCGATGGTGTACCACGACCGAAAATCTGGTGAGCTCTAAGGTCCAAAGGAGTACCAGAAGCGTATATTGACATTATACGAGACATGTAATCAAACGCCGATTTCGTAGTTCAGGCCGTAGTTGGCTCAAAAAAGCATTTTCCCGTCATCGCATCGTCGGAATTTCACTTGCTGAAAATACTATATGATTTAAATAGTTCTCAGAAAAATATTTCCTTTTGTTTGGAAAATCATTTGGGGCCCCCACACCTATGTTGCCCCGGGGCCTCCAGAACTTTAAATCCGGCTCTGCCTCCAGCCCAGCTAAGTGCTCATTGGCCAAGCTGTATGTGGGGCAACAAGCAACGCTATAGCTGCGGCAGATTATTGGTCGCACACTATTTAATCGTCATTGATACGAAAAGAAGAATTTAAATATACCTACAGTCAAAGTAACCAAAAAAGAAATCATAAATATCAATGTTTGTTTTATTAAAGTTAATAGATGTTAACTACATCAATGTGGTAGGATGGGTCTCCCTTGTTTGACCGAAAGGAATTTGACAAATTTTCACTTCCCAAAATTTTTTTCGCATAATTTCATTTGCCAAATTTAGCAAAAAATCTATTCCCAAAATATTGTAACGCAAACCTAATGTTTGGGAAATGAACGTTTAAACTATAACTTGTTTACCAACTAGTACTTTTAACATTTTTTATTTAGTGAAATATTTCAGTTGGAATAACAGTTTTTACGCAAAATCAATAATTATCCTAATCAAAACAATCTCTTTTTTCTATTAATGTAAGTCGTTTCTGGCACTCGCGGGCCGCTGCCGCGGCACCGCTCGCGTCGCTCGCTCGGCTCGTGCGTAGGAGGTCACAGTTCTAACCTAACCTAACCATTTTTTATAATTAACCTACTCTAACTATGTACTTCCATAAATAAACTAATATTACCAAACGTTTATTGTCTGAAGATTGTTTGCTGTAATAAATCATTTGAATAAAGACCAAATGCCATAATGACATTATAGTTGGTAATATTTTGCCAAGTAAAAATTTGACCAAATAAAAATATGCGTACTAACAGTATTCGAAATATTGCAATGGTATAAAAATTCGGACAAGTGCGAGTCTGAACCGCGCACCGAGGGTTCCGTACGCATTTTACCTTATTTGAGGTTGGTGCTAATTACGCCTGTCCTCTAAATCTGTATGAGCGGCCATACAACTTAGAGGACTATCTTAAGTGGAGAATTTTTTTTTTTAATTTTCCACTGTTTTTACATTTTGTAAATTTTCCTTTCTTTGTGCTGTAATACCCTGCTTTTGGCCAAATTTCATGATTCTAGTTCAACGGGAACTACCATATAGGTTTTCGACCCAAAACCTATAGGGTACTTACGGTTGACCTAGAATTGTCAATTTTGGTTAAAACCAAGGTCTTACGAAAAAATTCTGAAAATTAAAAAAAGTTGAAAATTAAGGTTAATTTTGGTACTTACAAGTTTTCGCAAAAATCTAATTTTGACCATATCTTTTTATCGGGTTGACCCAGGGCCCTGATTTTTATACACCTAATAGGAACCATAGACCTCAGTATCTGGTATAAATTTCAATTTGCTAGGTCCACCCGTTCCTGAGAAAATCGGTGGTGACACACGGACAGACAGACAGACAGACAGACGGACAAGAAAGTGATCTTATAAGGGTTCCTTTTTTACCTTGTGAGGTACGGAACCCTAAAAAAAGGTTGCTAAAATTTGTTTGGGTAATGAAATTTGGTCAAAATCTTTTCGCCAAAACGGCTGGATCCCGTGGTAGGATATCAACAAAACTATTGGCCTGAAAAGTTACCTTTGCCCACTTTACTTCTTATAAAACTTGAGGCCTAAGTTATCTTTATCTTTATTTTTAGCTACGGAACCTCAATACAGATATGAAACTAATGCGGACGACGTTGTAAGAAGTAGGCATGTTGTATTTCGTTAACATCAATTTAAGTATTTTGTTGCCTCAGCGTTTATTTAATAAAATGCAATCATGTGCATTCTTGAACTTGTTTTAGAATGACAATGACATCGTTATTTTATTATGAAATTAAGACACATTTATTGTTTAAAGAAAATACAAAGTAAACAGTATATTTTGAAAGAGACGGAAGACACGACATCAAACTCTCTACCTCCTGTTGAGTCACAATGTTACAGTGATGCAATTAGGAGAGACCTATGTCTGCACTGGACTGCGAAAAGCTGTAGTACGGTACGATGGTAAACAAAACTCTGAAAGGGTCTCTACCTTCGTCAAAGTATTGCATAGAAATGTTATTCCTAGTTTTTATTGTTCTAAGTGCAGTTTCTTTTGACTTAAACATCAGGGAACTCTCGGCAGCGATACAAAAATATGTGAACCGATATTCTTGTTCCTGTCCTGAAGCGGCAGTAGGGTACTGCCGCTAAGGTAAGTCGACGGATACCTCGGTGATTTTAGTGTCAAGACCCTGAATGTTTCAGGTCACAGGTGTCTTACGGTCGTGAAGGCACTTATGTATATTCAAAATCGCATTGTAGTAACAAAGCACTCCTATAAAGAATTACTAAAGGGGAACCCTGACTCACTGTGTAGGTCGAAGCTATCCAAGTAACTAATACTTCGCTTCATATTAAAAGGTGAAATAAAGAATATTCTATTACTCATCATACATTATGGTAACGCTTGTTGGATATAGTGAAGCGGTCATGTTAATAATAATAGATGTAATTTAGTATAAATTAGCTTCTACGTACTTTGTGTCACGTCTAAGCTTGTTTTGTAATATGATATGTATGTTAGCTAATTAAGTAATGCTGCAGGCAATATACCTACTTATAAACTTCCGAACTGTATGTACTACTTACGAAGTAGGTTATTCATGATGTCGTCTTATCATACTTATGTTTAAAGAATTGACGTTATTATCGTTACGTTTACTGGGTAAGTAACATTCAGAAGGATCTCTATAATAATGATCCTATTCCCAAGCTATTTATAGATTGCCATATGGTACTGATTGTGCTCATCGCACAAACATCTGTCGTGAGTGGGAATTGAACCCACAACCTGCTTCAAAATCTAAGTCACTAACCACTAGATCAACAGATAAGGAAACCCTCGAAACTGTCTTCTATAAACTTATATTTAAGAATATACTGAAGGTCGAGGTCACAATTTTTACGAAAACCGACTTAAAATGTAAGAGCAAACCTTTTTTCAGAATAAAGAACTAAAATTGTTAATAGACAATGTCGCTAGAACGCGCACGTTTCACTCCGGGCTACACATAATGGCTGTTTTTCAATAGCTAGAAACAAAAGTGGTTTCCCAAAAGTAAACATATGTTCACGAGATGTAGTACAAAGATATTTAAAGATATTTAGGTATAGTCTATACCTAAATATAATTCTGTTACTTAGAGGCAGTGATAGCCTAGTGGAGATACCAAGAGACTGCTACGCAGGGGGTTTTAGGTTTAATTCGAGGGCGAGTACTGCGTGTAAAAGGACTTATCGAAGTCTACTGCGTAGGTATTAACTTATTTAATAGCTAGCTAGCTAGTTATCGCTTGCGAAACGATGAAGCAAAACATCGTGAGGCAACCATGTCTGAGGGTGACTTATAATGTTCTAGAAAGACATGCGAAGTCTGCCATCCCTCATTTGGCCAGCGTGATGAACGTACCTTTCTTTTCTAATAGCCCGATGAACCCGTGCCCAGTAGTGTCATGATACAATAATTAATATAGTACAGAGCTGCTATTGTTACTGGACAAGCGCTTTTGGTAGGCTGACTTTACACGTTATCAAGTGAACTGATAACCGTATCGAAAAGGACTTCCTTATTGTATTCTGATAACTTTAATGCGAGTGATATTAAGGTCAAATAGCTTTAAAAAATTTACAGGCATAGCAATCGTAATGGTATCTATGATGAAACTTTACCCAATACCGCCAAAACCCCAAAACGCTTTACCAACCTAATTTTAATAGGTACTGTTCTACTGTATAACGAAATTGTTTAGCTCACAATTTTGTCAGCGTGTTGGTACAAAACAGTTTATTAAAAGCATTGAGTACATTTGTTTCATTATATAAAATTTGTTTTCATAATCTCGATATGACGGACAGTAAATATTTGGTATTTGTCAAAATGGCCTCCAGACGGCAAATTTTGTAGCGTCATTTATCTTGTCATTTTAATTAGACGATTACGCGTAAAAACATCTAATAAAGCAAAAGAGATTTTGTTACAGAAGACCGGTGTGATTACCAGTGGCGTAGCGTGCCTTGTCGGGGCCCCGTATAAAAATTTTTTTGGAGGCCCTTATATGGAGGTAAAGATTTTTCACGAAAGAAAAAAGATATTGTGAGAAGTAATATTTATTTATCACATAATTTACCCATTTTACAAATAAAAATCGAATTTTAAATATTCACTCTCCTTGCCTTTTTATCGGCAAACTGATTTATTAAATCATTTATGGCTGATGATGATTTTAGTTTTTCTAAAGTTTCTGCCTCTATGGACAATAGTGAGATGTCTGACAGCCGTTCTTGTCCCATCGAAGTTCTTAAGTAATTTTTTATTAGTTTTAATTTTGAAAAACTTCTTTCTGCCGTTGCGGTTGTAACTGGAAGGGTCAAGAATAAAAAGCATGCTGTGATTACCTCGGGAAAACTGGATGCAAGACTATTGAATTTTACTAGCAATAATTCAATGAGTTCTTTAATGGAATAATTTTTTTTTAATTTCAGAATTTAAGCACGTTTTTAGAGCCTTTAATTGGTCACAAAGATTAAGTGAGATGTCTTTACTGTATTTAGCAGACAGTTTTCCGGAAGCGTTTAATATCTCTTCGCTTGAAGAAGATAGGAGTTTCTCCGGTTGTAATATTTCGAATATACTACTCAGGTTGCAAAGGCTCTGAAATCTTTCTTTAGTTTGAGAAATTAATATATCTAAACAGCAATAGTATACATTGACTTTGAAATAGGATTCCGGGTCGGAAATTCTCTCATCTTGTGATAACTCATCAAAAAAACGCTTCGTTATCTTTCGCCTACTGTTTTTAAAAACAGTTGTTACCCCCCACTTTTTTGCTAAATCTTTGGATTCATTTAGCAAACTATTAAATGAATTCTGATTTCTTAATTGGCACAGTCTATTTAAAAGATTACTTAATAAAATACTAGATTTCTGTAAGTCATTATTTTCATGCTGTAGAGCTTTAGAAACAGGATTAATAATTTCAAATAGTGAAGAAAAAAATGTAACGAGCACTAAGAAATCAAAACTCTCTAAAATATTAATTATACTTTTACATTCTTCACGTTCATCTTTTTTATTTGAAATTAAATTTAGTTGGTACAAAGTTTTCATGATTAGTAAAAAAATTTTCTTTACTGCTAATAAAGCGTCGTTCCTAGAAGACCATCTGGTAGGACATACCTTTTTAAGGGTAATCAAATATTTTTCAGATAAATCGTCACTTAGCATAGCCCAGCGTTTTATACTATTGCCAAAAAAAGTATATATTTTTTCTAAATTATCGAAAAAAGTCGATACTTCACGAACATGTCTCGCAACATCGTTCAAAACCAAGTTTAAAGCGTGCGCAGCACAATGAACATAATCGGCATTTGGAGCATGCTCTTTTATTAGGGTTTGTAATCCTCCATACACACCCGACATAACATTTGCTCCATCGTATCCCTGTCCTCTACATTTAGTCAAATCAATTCCATATTCTTTAGTCAAATTTAAAATGACAGTTTTCAGACCTGCAGCACTGCAATCGGTTACTGCTATGAATCCTAAAAAGGACTCACAGATTTTTATTTCTTTCGGCACATTATCATCATTTTCTGTAACCGAGATAATATATCGAAAAACTACAGATAGTTGGTAAATTTTTGACAAGTCTTGTGTTGTATCCAGAATTATTGTCAGAAATGGAGCTTTTTTAATTTCTGAGATAATACTGTTCCTAACGTTAGTACCAAGCAAACTAATAATTTCGTTTTGAATCGTAGGGCTTAAATAATTTATTTCACCTTTCGGTTTTAGAAAAAGTTCTTTTAAAGTTGCATCATAGTTAGATAGCAGACGTGAAATTGCCATAAAATTGCCAGAATCAGAATCATGCCCCCTCAAAGGTAGATTACAAGATACTAAAGTAATTATAACATTAATTATACGATGCAGTACATCTCTCCAGAATGTAATTTTACTATCGATTTCACTTTTCAATAGAGTATCGATGGTATTTCCTTGCAACCAATTATTATAAGAGAGTGAGGCACTAATATGCTGCTGTGACTTTTCATGGTCAAGAATAGTTTGTGTGAAATTGCTTCTAACCGAAACACCGTTAACCCAAGTAGAGGAGTACGATTTGTTTTGACGATCTGCTAATAACCAACAGAAGTGACAGTACGGTTTGTTTAAAACGTTAGAATAACATAACCATGGTCTTATAATTTTTATGCCTGCCTGATTGAAATATGAATAATAATAAGCTGAAAAAGGTCGGTTATTTTCTGAAACTTTTGGAAATGGTCCTTGTGGTTTAAATGGACCAAATTTAAAAATTATTTTTCGTTCGCATTCAGTTAAATTGTCACCAAAATTTCCTCTATCTGATGAAATTATATTACAATCTGCATTATCTGCAGATATATCAGAATCGTTGACTTGGGGTTCCTCGATTTCTGGATGGACATCCGATAAAGTATGTGCTTGGCTTTCTTCTATTTCCGGATGGATATGTGACGAAGAACATGCTTCAGAAGAATCTAAAAATAAACGAGTAATTGCTAAAAAATAAATACGAATGCTTTGATACTAAACTAAAAAGAGTTATATATTAATAAATAACGTTACTAAGGGTCACAGTTAGAGAGTGTTCAGTTCAGATGCACACAGATTCTACGCGGATTGTGCTCGTACCTATTAGTAGATACAAAATCACCTGCAGCCCGTCCGTGCATTACTATACACCTGCGTGCTATTTAAACGCAGCGCGTAGTGTAGTGGCCATACAAAACGAGAACCCGAAAGCGAGTCTGCACATCTGAAGTTCTCAACACGCAATTAACGATACGATACAGACTGATAAACAAACAACAAAACAAATCGATCCTATAGATAAGTTAGAATTTTGTTTTTTTTAATCAAGGCACGGAACCCTAAAAACAGTATAATTGTGAAAATCGAGGGGGGAGACAACTTTTTGTGACGGACAGATGGACAGATCGAAATTAAAAGATTTCCTTGTTTATCACTACGGGCCCCTAATAAATGGGTTGGGTAGTAGTGTAGTACTTACCTTTCCAATCTAAATCACTCACAGTATCTTGTCTCTGAAAAAATGAAGAAATTTTGGGCACTTTTTTTATAACCTCGTCCCTTTTCTGTTTAATTTTTCTTTTCTCAGCGCCGCTGGGATAATCTCTTTTCCTTTCACTCATTTCTTTTACAAATCGTTACTAATACTGCTAAACCAGAAGAACAATATTGTTTGTGCTGAATTACAATATAATGCACATTTATATAAAGCGCGTAAATAAACAGTGCACTGCACTCCGTGGTTTAACATCCAATGCAAAGTACACGTACACGTACATCGCGATATCGATGAAGGATTCCCGGGGATTCCCCGCTGAGTTGAAGATGAAGTAAGTAAAACGGGGAAGTCCCGCAGCCCGCCATAACGATGTAGTGTTGCCAACTTTTGAACGCATGCTTAAGGCGGGAAAAAAAGGAATTGCTTTATAGAATTTTGTCATTTGTAAAATAAAATAAATTAGAAAGTTTTTATTCTTTTTCCTTACACACTTTGGGGGCCCCCGTGGCCCGGGGGCCCCGTATAATTGATACGGCAAATACGGCGGTAGCTACGCCCCTGGTGATTACTAGTAATTGACCTAAATGTCTTTAGCAATACAATTACGTAGGAAGTACTTACATAATGAGATTAACTTCGTCAAGTCTCCTTCAAGTCGCTCCCTCCAAAACGACACTGAAACTAAGTTAATTATCACTTTATGTGCTGCGATAGTAATTTAATTTATCTTACATAACTATGAGCTGTAATATTGTTATGGAAAGAAATATAAGACCGATGAAATTAATAATAAACTAATAGTTGTTTTTCAGGTACGGATAGCGTTTTCAAAAATGGCTTGTAACTTTTACAATTGGCATGAAAAGTAATTAAAGTAGAGATTGTGTGCAGTTTTTTTAAATTAAATAATATAAATTGAAATTGTGAAAAGAGTGTTCCAAGTCTCACAATATTTATTACTTTATATAATACTGCGTAATTGAAAAATGTAAACGCCTTATCAAGTTATCACAAACAGCATTGCTCAAAGCCGGCTATTATTTAAAACCTAATAATATTTTCGTAAAATAATTGAAGTAGAGATTAGATGCAGTTTTTTAAATTAAATTCAAAAAGAAATTGTAGGAAAAGTCTTCCAAGTCCCACAGATTTTATTTCTATGTATTACCTACTACTTTAAAACCCACTTACTAATTGAAAAATGTTAAAGCCTTATTACAAAACAACATCGTTCACAGCCGGCTACTATTTAAAACCTAAAAATAAACAAAATAATTAAAATTAAATGATAAGAAAGCATCTTGTTCAATACTACACAAATTTGAGATATATTTCACAAGACTACATCGAAATTAGTGTCTGGTGCGATGAAGACATAATTTTACTAAATCTAGAGTGCTTAGACTATATTCCTTTTACTAAAGCTGCAATTATAGCTTTTTATAGGTTTATGGGTTGCATTACATTCATTGGCAATGCTATGGTTAGTATTATTCTGAAGATAAAGATCCTCATTTGAACATGCAATTAATGAGGCTTTAAGGCTTGTGTACCTAGTAGAGTAGATCACGAATATTATATGTTCTAAACAATAATAAAAAATAAGATTGCCATTCTGGCTGATTTTCTGAAGTGATAGGTAGTGCTTAGGAAAAGAGCGTTATCTAGTGTCACCGAATATCCAACAGTAACGTACTAATGGTTCGCAGGGCAAAGCGACCCACTGACGAAACAATCGTTATAAAGAGATACATAAATATCGTTATACTTATATACTTTTAGTAAGTAATCGATATACATACAAAAATAGTCAGATAACTTAGTACTTGCATTTCGGCAGATATAGACTTTATAGGACGTCTTCTAGCTAAAGACTGGTTTAGCGATAGGGACGCATTGGGCTCGGTAGATTGAACTGTTGACGAGATATCGCACATATGGCAGGGCAAGTTAGTTGATACATTCATTTTAGATGGAACACTGACAATATGAAGCATTCGTATAGCAAAAATGTGCCATCCGCCATTCAACGAATATAAAAGTCGGGCACCAAGTGAAATGATATGCTTGTTCTATTTGTGAACGAAACAAGTAGGTACGCAGTTAAAGTATAACTAGGTCTCCCCGGAATATGTGCCATATAAGAGCAACGGAAACGAAATCCCAGATATGGGAGTTTCGACCTTTATATTATTGTAGTGAAGGTTTGAACAACAACAGTATACAGTTATTGCCAATCCGTTTGACTTGTGTTCTTGTTCATTCGACTTTGAAAATATGGACAGAATAAGACGCGTTCTGAGGATTTTCATAAATATTTGTTGATTATTTTGGCAGAATTTTATAGCATAGAACCCTCCTGCAAGATTTCTACGTTTATATCCCTACTTATATTATAAATTCGAAAGTGTGTGTGTATGTATGTATGTTCCGTTTTCACGCTATAACGGCTGAATCTATTTTTCGGCTAATGTGCTGTTCATCGTGTTTATACATACATACAGGGCAATACATACAGAAATTCTTGATTATTTAGTGACGGATCCTAGCATACCTAGTATCTACGGATCTATAGCAATCAAGCACAAGGAACAAGGAACTCCTTATTATTTTGACAGGTCCCTTCATCTGTCTGTCTGCTTAAGATTTAACATGAAAGCTATATTTGCAGCTAAATACAGTGAATATTGTCTTATTGTGTCTTATATTCACCCTATTTAGCTGCACATATAGCTGTTGCAAAAGTGTGTCCACTTTTATATTTCAATCCCGCCTAGCAGTAAAATAAAAATCTGAATAAAGTTATTTGGATGTATGAATTTATACAAAAAAGAGAAAGATATACATGTCTTTACACAATTTTCGCCATTCGCTATATATATGTGAAATTAATAAGTGTACCTCATTTTAAATTACAGAAACACCATGTAGGCAACTATAACGAAGCCAATATTCGAATGCTAGTTTCTAGTTCATGAAATACCACGTAATCCGATTACTACGACCGACGACATCCGCTCTAGGCTACTTTACGTAGGCATCAAGTGACTTACGGCCGGTCATAATGCTACATAATATGACGAATATGTACCTATCTTTAGTAGCCAAATCCAAGGATAGATTAAATATTGGGACAAAACGATAATAAGTAAACCATCAATGTGGCCTTGATTTAAACATAACAACATTTTCCAAAGTGGGGATCGAAACCATATCACTCGACACAGCGAGAATACCTTGCAGTCAATCCCGATACAACAGTAATTTCAAGAGGCAGCCCGAAAAGCTGGTTTTACTGTCTGTAAATACAAAAACGCATTGCGCTCGCGTGGTAGTATACAGGACTTTAAAACTGAATTTATCCCCACATTATCCTATATCACCGATTATCCAACGCTTACGCTGTGACGCAAGCAGTGCGTTCATGGAGTATTAAGTTTATTATCATTTAGAGCAGATCTTAGATTCTGAAGGTAACTAGTGGAATTCGATCTATTTTGAGTATCTATATTTAGTTCGTATAATTATTAGCATATGCATGCCACCTTATTTTCATGTCACAAACTAATAGTAACACCTACTGATGTAATTAACTGTCATTACCATGTATAGTTAACTATATTCATTAGATTCAATATTGTCGGGTTAATGAAGTATGCGGGTGCCATGCCACACCAGTCCACCGCTGAGAGAATACGTCACGGTGGTTTGCGGCCGGTCCCAATATTTGATTCAGCTATGGATTTGGTTATTAGAGATACATTATTGGTTTTTACCAATGGAGCTTATGCTCCATACAAAATATGTCAAATATCTGTAGTAGTCTAAATCTATCGACTGATCAAATGTTGTGACCGGTCGTTAGGCACTGCATCAAGCCTCATCTTGAATATTAAGTAAGTAGAGAATAGAAGGCAGTAAATGTAAATGTAGAATCATCTAGTAATCTTTGACGTTCATAAGCGTCACTTTGTGACCTAAATGAATAAATGATTTTGAGTTTGAGTTTGAGTTTGAAGCTCGCAATTTCGTTTCACGGTTTCATCGTAAAAAAACAGAAGAAAATGTATACCTTGCTTGTGGCTACCTCAGCCGAGTCTGCATACGTTTTAGTAATAAACGTATAGAAAGCAAGTCAGTAGTAAACGATATCTACACATTTACCCATTGGAGTAAATGTGTAGATAACGTTTACAGCTGACTTCTTCAGGAAAAGTTTACGATAGCCGAAAATCCAAGAAAGTTGCAACACCAAGGTGGGAAATGCGATCGACGTATCCGTTACGAGAAAACATCTGGGAATATCTATATGAAGACAATGCTCAAGAAAACTTTAACTGCAGCAATAAAATGAGAAATAGAAGATATAAAGAAAAGTCAGTTCAAAGTCAAGGTAAAAGGTAAATAGGCTACACAGCTAATGTACTTATTGAAATCTTTGAATGACGCAATGGACAAACGGTCTCATTAAATATTTTGATGATCCATAAATAGTTGTGTCTAATTTAGATATTTTTTGTAACTATTGTGTCAATTATAAAAAGGAAGATATTATTATAACAAAGCGGAAAGAGCCAAAAACATGAGGCCAACAAAACCTAGTTTGGGATAAAATTATAAGGACATTTGTTGTTTTTCGAGAAAATCTATGTAAACGAATATTGGCAGCTTGTCGCTAACATGATACCTAAATATTAGAGGCAGAATAATCCAATTTATTTTTCAAGAGATACCAAGACAGGGGTTTTAATATGAAAAGAGTATTTTAAGTGAGGGTTGCCAGGGAAATAATTTATTTTTTACGTATTTCTTATAGATATAGATATATTTAGGTAAGTAAAACAAACTCATTCAATGTACAAGTCACTTTAAAACTAGAAACCCAAACAAGTCGTTAAGCTTTATAACTGAGACCTTAATCACAAAGTAGACATTTCAATTTTCATCCAATAAAAATACATGCAAATAAAGAATGAATAAGTAATTTAGGAATTAAAATACATGTATATTTTGGACTTAATATTTAATAAATTCAGAGACATGAAAGTCGGAGTGGAAACTACCTAAAACGACGCTAAGATCTTATCGTAAAATAATCTATAATGTTCTAGAAAGTTTGATTGATATTTCACAAATTACTACATAACTTTTTTTCTTTCTTTTGCTCGCTTAATAATGTGCCCGGTAGATGGCAATAGGCTCGCCCCCTATTACATTGGGACCGAAACATATCTGGCGAAGTGTGGATGTGTAATACACCTCTGCCTACCCCTTCGGGGATAAAAGGCGTGAAGATATGTTATGTGTTTATGTTATTTCTTCTCCATATGTTTGTTTTTTAATTTCTATTTATAGACTCTTAGTTTCACGTTCAATTTCAATACACGTGCAAGTTGTTTTACAGTAGACAATTTGTATACGATGAAACAACATTAAGCAAGCATTTATTGTCGCACCAAATACAATGTCCAATATTGAGTTCATAGTCGGTAAAACAATGAATATGAACTCAACGTCGCTTTTGCAAGATCGCACTGTTGAAAACTTAATCATGATGAACGCGTGGTGAGTTTGACGGGACGAACATATGTACGTATGTAGGTACTTATACTCATAAAGGCTCATAACAAATTCAAAAAGAAAGTTGTTTTCAAATACATGTAAAGTAGTGGAGTCGATATCACGAAGATGTCATTTAACTAAGTTTCCATTTTGTTTGTCGGTATGTTTTCAACCGGAAAATTGCGTCTGTCTGTCCTTGCTGCCTTTGTTTACTCTTGCATATCAAAGAAGCACACGCTTTCGCATTAATAATGTCACGTTGAGCTTGAATTGTACCTACCTACGATAATATTTGTTGTGTTTGAATCTGTTTTTAATGCCACTAAAAACTTTCATGTCTCTTTAAAATTAGGGTCTATCATATCAACGCACTAAAACGAAACATTGTGCCGTGACATTTATTAATTCGTTGATAGCGGTAACATTTTATCGTAGACATGTAGTGATCTAGTGAGTTTCATTGCTTATTTTACGATTGCTTCGGTCTAGCCACAAGGGGGTGCGGCTTCTAGTCATGAAGTAAACCGTATTTTGCGCTATCGATACTACCACCCTTTCAGTAAAACAGTACAAGTCACGGTTTATAGCCGAAGCGAAATGTACGGTTTTCGTTTAATACGGTTTTCGGAATTTACCGGCAATATAATGAGCGTAAACATGTGTCCACGTCAATAAATAAGTAGGACAGTTGTTAGGCTGCTATGTTAGCTCGTGCGGGTATTTTTTGTTTATGGAAGTGGAAATTTATTATTGAGGACTTGGAGAACGAGCAGAGTCGAGTCACATTGATACTGCTATGTACCTTAGGGGGATAAGTAAAGTAAATTTGGTTCCGGGTTCTTTTGTTAAAAGTGACGTAGGTACCTACTAAAGATACGGCTCTCTTCATAGTTTATATATTACACGGAGCAAGTTCCACAATTGAAATCAGACGGTATGCTCTAGTATCTGATAGTTGGATGTCTACTAAATCGACTATCTATAGCACATACGATAGAACTAAAACTTCACCTTTCAAGTATGTGAAATAACCTCCGATACTAGACAGTATTAACTTATTTTGCTTCCTTCGTGCCTATTACAAAAATATATACTTGTATGTATTTGATTATTTAAAGTATCTTGATTAATAAAGTATATTATTTAAACTCATTGTATTAACTGCCTAAATGCCTAGCCCATGGGTATAAAACCTTTTTTCTAAAGAGTCTCGAAAGTATTATTTTACCCGGGAATTTCGAGACCGGGCTGAGTCTCGGATTTTTTTACCGGGACTCAAAAATATATCGAGACTGAAAGCCTTATGATGAACAAAACTTGTCTATTCAAGATTTTGTTTTCATGAATGTAGAATTGTATATATTTGTTCTATTTAATTCATGACCTCCATGTCCTTGTGCGAGCGTCTGTACTTATTTATAATTTACGTATTACGCATTGCCAGTCTACTTTCTGAACTAGACTTATGTTGCTACAAGAAAATTTGTCTGAATTCTGAATTATTCATATAACCAGATCGTTTTCATTTTAAAATCTGGCTGCGTAGAAAATTCTGTGCTGGCTGTTTTTTTTATAACTTTTAAACATGGAGCTTGACATAAGACACATTACTTACCTTAGCGTAAAATTTTTGAATTATCTCAATGATTTCAATATCTCAAATACCTATTACTAACGAAAGACGTCATATTATGTTAGAGTAATTTTGTGTTTGAAAATGTATTTTTATGCTCAAGAATTTCATCTGATTAATAACATTTTAAATAGCATGACATCTTTGCCCCCTGTGCGATATTGTACAGATTTCAAATAACTTTAGCCATAAATCTTAATAATACTTCAGAATACTATAAATTCATGTAGGTACTTAAGATGCTGCATGCTTTCATAAGAATCTAGATCAAACTTTTAAAACTTACCAGAAGAACACCATGGTGGAATAATATTTTTATCCGATATTATATGTCACTGCTGTTGAAGCTTTCACAAGCTTTTCTGTAAGCGCTTCTAGTAATAATTACCATTTATGCATTTTAAGATAATTATATTCTTTTCACCAAATAAATGTTAGTTTAGACATGACCAACGCGATGTTTTGAATTTATTGACACTTTGCATGTAGGTAGGTACATAATTAGGTATGTCAGTCCATAATTTTCCCGCCATATGTTATTTTTTAATATGGTTACCAACCAAACAGCCTAAACTTTTTTATAAGGTGATAGTGATAATACTCGTTTATAATTATCTTTATCTATCTATATATATAAAATTCTCGTGTCACAGTGTTAGTTAAAATACTCCTCCAAAACGGCTGGACTGATTTGTATGAAATTTTGTATGTATATTCAGTAGGCCTGAGAATCGATCGTAATCTATTTTTCGAACCCCCAACTCATAAGGGTTGCCCAATACAAAAAATATATTTTTAATTTTAATTACCTGAATTAAACGATTATTATTATTATTATTATGCCGTTTATTAAATACTCTTCTCATGATCACATTTTAACTATTTAAATATTATAAAACGAAATAAATTAAATATTAAAATGGGACCACGGAGGCCCACCGGCATCGGGCACAGGGACCAAGCTACCGGTGGTTAGGGCTCCAGAGAAAGGAACCTCCGTACGATGCGTGTCGTGTCCATCGTACGGAGGTTCGTATCGTGTGTTATTATTATTATTAATATTTTGGCCAATTTTTAAATTTTATTTTTTTATGTTAAGGCAATAAAAAATAAATACAACCCTTAATTTTTACCCTTTTATTACCAACCAATATTTTTTATGGCCATATTAGTAATTTAAACATATGAGTACCTAGATCAGTTATTCAGTTATCCACGCCAGGTGCATACTTACAGGCGCTAGGCGTTAAACAAAGAATTGTGTCGCAGTGTTAGTCACAATACTCCTCGGAAACGGCTAGACCGATTTGTATGAAATTTTATTTGTAACTATATTTGATAGGTCTAAAATCGGTCGTAATCTTTTTTCAAATCCCAAGTTATTACTTAGGGATTTGAAAAAAGATTGAGAAGAAAGGGTGGTCCAACACAAAGACGTTTTTTTTATATGTTTGGACAACATTTTTTGTTATGATGTGGCATTAAAAATACTGACAACCCTTAATTTTCACCATTTTACCACCAACCCCTGTTTTTAATAGCCATAGTAATTTAATCATATGTCTAGATCAGTTAACCACACCTCGCGTAGTAACGGTGTAAAAAAAACAAGACACAATGTTAGTTACGATACTCCTCCGAAACGGCTAGACCGATTTGTATAAAATTTCACATATATATTTGGTAGGTCTGAGAATCGGTCGTAATCTATTTTTCAAACAATAAAGATGATTTTAATTTGAAAATCCCCTAAGTTATAAGGGTTTAGTTAAAGTAAACATATTTTTTAATTTATTGGTATCATTTTTATTTAATTTCTGTAAGATGTAGCTGTAAAAAACACGTAAAACCATTAATTTTCACCCTTACATCACCAAGCCCTTTTTTAATGGCCATATCAGTAATTTAATTATATCACCAGATCAGTTATCCACGCCGGGCATATACAAGTGTCAGAAAAATGATTTCACATTTTTAGTCAGACAGACTGCCTCCGTGGTCCAGTGGATAGCGCATGCGACTACTGATCGGAGGTCACGGGTTCGATTCCCGGGTCGGGCAAAAGTGTTACTGGGTTTTTCCAAATTCTCAGTAGCAGCACGGAATCTGGTGAAGTTCCCGGTAACGGCAATAGGCTCGCCCCCTATTACGTGGGACCTAACATTTCACGGCGAAATGTGGGTGTAATATTACACCTCTGCCTACCCCTTCGGGGATACAGCGTGGGCCTATAAACAAAAAAAAAAAAAAATGTTAGTCACAACACTCCTCCGAAACGCCTTGATCGATTTGTATGAAATTTTATATATATACTAGAGGATGCCTGCAGCTACGCCCGCACATTATATTTTAATTTACTCCTTGCTAACCGATCCCGTGGGAATTTCGGAACATCCCTTCTTAGTGCACCCCTACAGTCCTCAAGGAACATACATGCCAAATTTCAGCTTCCTGCGCCCAATAGTTTTGGCTGTAGAATGTCTGTCAGTCAGTCAGTAACGCAAGGATTTTATATATAGGGTAATTTTTTATGTAGTTCGGTTATTTTAGTATGTTATACATTTACGAAAATTAATAAACAAGTATTTTTTATGTTTTTGTTTTACCAAAAAATAACAAAGTTATCGCTTATTAAAGAATATCTACTTGAAACAGATGTTCATGGTCACCCGATGGCTTATCAGCTGTGAGCTCGACGCGACACAATAAAGCGCGCGGGCGCGCTACCTAAAGGTTGAAAGACTTGTACCTACACCGATCAGATACTGTGTTCTAGCTTCAAAATTATTGTTATTCACGTACCTACTGTGCTTCATCAGTCCATAGGATGTTCGCTTCGGGATGATTAATAAGCCATTCACACAAGACTCGTCGTGGTACTTGGTCTACTTCCTGAAGATGTTGTACCGGCTGGTGGTGGTACGGATGGAGACCGGCTGCGTTTAACAGTCTCCACACTGCGGGCTGGGTCACACCGAAGTGACGTGCTGCATCGTATGTGCTGGCTCGTGGATCCCTTTCGAAGAATTCAAAGATCAAGTCTTCGACGTCAGTAGGCAGGCGAGGTCTGCCATACCCTAGTGCATGGCTAGGGGTTGTGAACTGGCCATGATCCAAAAGCCTTTGGTTGGCCGCTAAAATAGTCCGTTCACTTGGAACTACTGGGTTGTTTACTCCTTGACCTCGCATACGAGGTACACTTTCTTGTTCGTACATTGTTCTAGCTGCACGAAGGCTTTCACCACTGAGTAAATAAACT
The DNA here is from genome assembly GCA_944739405.2 of Euclidia mi. Lineage (NCBI taxonomy): Eukaryota > Metazoa > Arthropoda > Insecta > Lepidoptera > Erebidae > Euclidia > Euclidia mi. The sequence goes on along the minus strand of OX123182.2, from coordinate 84,468,126 downwards.
AGTACCATTTCGTAGCACTCGCGATTTGAAAATCGTTGTCATTCTAACGACTTACGACCGGCGAGTGCGTCAGCGCTTGCGCGAAATTGCGACACGTGCCACTTTCTCGATGCGCCCGAGTTGACTGGCGCGCGGCCGGCACGCGGAATGCGGATTGTGTCCTTTACCACGCTCCGCACCCCGCGTCCCGTACCCCTGTCGCATCGCGCGCGTGTTTGATAGTATTATTGCAACGAATAACGTTGTGTCTATGATTTCCTTGTTTCTCGGGTATTTTTACTCGGATTTGGTGGGATAAAAAAGTAAAAAGTTATTTATGGAAATGTGTTCTATTATTGATTATTGAGAACCACAGAAAAAAATATCCGTACTGCATAAAAATACATATATACATACATACATAGACTCACGCCTGTTTCCCGGAGGGGTAGGCAGAGACTACGGAACGCCATTTGCAACGATCCTGACATACCTCTCTTGCTTCATCCACTCCCATCAAGTTTCTCATGCATGCTCTTCTGTTTAGGGTACTTCTGACCTGTCCTATTTTTAGGATGTCTCCAATCTGGTCAGAGAACGACCGCTTAGGTCTTCCCCTTCGTCCTGTTCCATTCACACTTGCCTTATATATCTTCTTTGTCAGTCTTTCGTCATCCATCCTCTCCATGTGCCCAAACCATCTTAACATGCCTTTCTCGATGCTTGTCACTACATCTTCTTTTACCCCACACCACTCTCGTATCACACAATTCTTTACTCTGTCGGTCAAAGACACACCACACATACTTCTCAGTGCTTTCATTTCTACAGCATTTATTCTACTTTCAAGTCTCTTCTGCCATACCCAACTTTCACTATCATACATAAGGGTAGGCACTAAGACCCCTCTATGCACAGCCAAACGCGCCTTTTTGGACACGTTTTGACTGTTCATAAACGCTTTCAGAGCTCCATTCACACTATTACCTGCATTAACTCTTCTTTCAATATCTTCTTCATTCTTACCATCTCTTGTAAACAGCGTACCTAAATATACAAACTCATTCAGTTGCTCCACTCGCTGTCAATCGATCATAACATTACAAGCCGTAACGCATTCCTCCTTTTCAAAAACCATAACTTTCGTTTTACTTACATTCACTTTCATTCCTTTCCTCTCTAACGCACCATGCATGATTGTTACCATCTCCTGCAACTCCTCCGCTGAAGATGCAAGTATTACCTGATCATCAGCATAAAGTAGGCATTTGACGAGTAACCCATTCATCCTTAATCCGCAGTCACTATGTTTTAAATCTTGCAAACAACTGTCCATGAAGAGGTTAAACAGCCACGGCGACGCTACACATCCCTGTCTAACACCTTTCTCGATTAAACCATCAGTCTCCAGTAAACCAGTCAGTGTATGCCCCGTTTATCCTCACACAAGCTCTAGAATCCTCATAAAGGGATTTCAGAGCTCGAATGAGGCTGCTGTCCACTCCATTCATTGACAGCACCGACCACATTTCATTCCTCACCACTTTATCCTTGGCCAAAAACTTTTCGGCTATGCTTCGTAAGGAAAAAACCTGATCCGTACATCCCATACCCTTTCGGAATCCCGCTTGTAGATCCCATATTTTCTTGTCGGTTACTTTGCATACAATTTGCCAACAATGCTGAGAAGGCTTATGCCTCTATAGTTTTTGCAATCTTGTTGCGAGCCTTTTCCTTTATAAAGAGGCACAACTACAGCTGTGGCCCAGTCATTAGCCGGTACTACTACTTACTTGGCCGGTCTTCCAGCACAAGTTATATAACCGCTGCAACTGACCAACTATGATGCCCTGTCCAGCCATCAGCATTTCGACTTTAATCCTATCATATCCTGCAGCCTTACCTTCTTTCATACTTCCCAGTGCCTTCACGATCTCATCCACGCCAATAACGCTTTCATCATTGCTATCGCTGCCATTCATTTCATCGATCGGTGTCTCTATCGCCGTTCTTTCAAATAACCCTTCAAAATACTCTTTCCATCTCTTCAGCACGCACGATTCACCATTCACTATCCTTCCATTCTTGTCTCTGATCGATGTGTATTCTAAGGATTGAGTTCTTCCTCGAACTGCACGAACGGATTTCCAGAAAAACTTAATGTTTCTCCGGAAATCGTCAGATAATCTGCTATCAAACTCATCTTTATTTTCCACTTTTTTTCCTTTTAACCATTTCTTTCACTATTCTTTTTGACCTAAAAACTCCTTTCTTGCTTTATTTATGTCCTCGCTTGTTGCTTTTCCCATTCTTTCAGTTGCTCTGACAGCTAACCAATCTAACCAAGCTTTCTCTCTGACACTGCTGATTGTACATCCTTATCCCACCATGTATTCTTAACCTTTCGTATTTTCCTTCTCTTGATCACACCACATACTTCAGACGCTACACATACTACCTCTTCTTTAAAGGACTGCCACAATTCATCCATATCATTTATGCCATCAAACCTCTCAAATCTTGCTATCAATCTTCGTTTATACTCATCTTTCACGTCTTTCTCTTATAGATTTTCTACAGACTCTATTTTCGTTATGCTCTCGGTGTCGCCATCCTTTAAAGAGCCCACTTATCCGGCTCAACACCAAGAAGTGGTCTGTGTGGATGCCGATACCTCGATACACCCTTGTATCCAACACATTATTTCTCAATCGTTCATCTACTATTACAAAATCAATCATACTTCTTCTAACATTTTTCGCCTCACGCGTATATATATGTATCCTTTTGTGATCAAACATGGTGTTTGTCACACAAAGGCTACTCCACTCCAAACAAACCTCAAGCAGTGCTTTTCCATTTTCATTCACACTCTCATCACCGAATGCACCTAACACCTTTTCAAATCCATCTCGTTTTACTCCCACCCATCCATTGAAATCCCCTAACAAGATCAATCTTTCGTTATCCTTACATTTCCTCAAAATCTCTCTTAAACTCTCCCAAAACTCCTGCCTTTCGTCTTGCTCTTGCTGTGACATACCCGTAACTATATTGACCGGGGCGTACACCCCAATAATAAAGACACGAGTAAGTCCTACTTTCAATCTTATCCATAGTAGCCTAGCATTTACACATTCAAACTCTTTTACACACTCATTCATTCGCGCAGATAGTATTACACCAACTCCCTTGCAGGCTCTGGTGGTACTATCTACCCCAGACCAATACGCCGTATATGCGCCATGCTGGGAGGTGTCACATCCTTTCCTTTTTGTTTCATTCACACAAAGAACATCAATCTTTCTATCATCCATCATCTGACATACTTCATCCAATTTGCCGTCCATCCCTCCTCCAACGTTCAACGTTGCAAACCGGCTTTCCGTAGGCCGCTTTTCGCCCTCGCGGGGAACGAGACGTGACGGGTTGCGAACCGCGTCGCCGCCGTATGGAGAAGAAGTAGCTTTTGTTCCCATAGCGTTCCCACGAGATGTAGGGATCTAGACTGTCCACCCCCGCAGAGCCCTTTACGGGGGTAAGGCGGAATATCAGCTGTGCCCTGTGACTGCCAACACAGCACAGGCACCCTCCGTTTACGATCAGCTTGCCCTCTGGCCACGAATCCCTCGGCACGGGTCGGTTCACACCTTAGATCGGGGTTTTGTGTCAGGTATGCTCCCTAGAAGTTGGTTTAATTTCGGAGTTTTCCTTCTCCTAGATAGGTTGCCAACCAAGGCTAACGAGCCCAGTTCCCCGAACGTTTGGTTTAATTTCGGAGTTTTCGTTCTCCTAGACAGGTTGCCAATCAAGGCTAACGAGGCCCATCTCCCCTCACTGCATAAAAAATTACCCTGTATTTTGTATACATTCGGTTGGTCTGAGATGTCACATCAAAATTTATCTGACCTATGTTGTCCCACTGCTCGGCACTGGTGTCCCTTACACTCTTCCAAGCGTCCCTATCTTCTACCAAGTTGGGCCAGTTGCTGTCAAAGTTCTCTAGTTCGTCACACCATCGTTTTCGGGGTCTGCCTCTGTACCGACATCCGTATTGCGGCACCCATTGTCTTTGGCCATCGGCTGGGATTCATCTGGATCACGTGACAAGCCCAATCCCACTTTAGGTTGGTAGTGTTCCGCCTCACATGAGCAATACATGTCATGTCAGAGATCGTAGAACGGCATTATGCACTCGATCGACCTTATTACTAGAAATAATTTATATGGCAAAACAACTTTTGCTTTTTTTTAAATGTTTGTTTGTTTGTTCTTTATAGGCTCTGAAATGGCAAGAGATTAATTACTTTTTCTATCACACGTCTTAGGTAACTGTTTACAGAACCGTTTGGAAATAAAGGGAAAAAGAAAAATACCTTGAAAAGGCGATACAAAGTTCGCCAGGTCAGCTAGTCTAGATATAAAATGTCTGTTATATTTGAGACTACATGAGCCCGCGGTTACACCCGCGTTATTTAAGGCTACTGCTCCACTCCCGTGGCTCATAGCGTGATGTTATATAGCCTATAGCCTTTCTCAATAAATGGGCTAGCTAACACTAAAAGAATTTTTGAAATCGGTGCAGTAGTTCCTGAGATTAGCGCGTTCAATCAAACAAACAAACAAACTCTTCAGCTTTATATATTAGTATAAGATAATCAGTAATTATGTTTATTTTATTCAGAATTAACATTATAACAGTCACACAAAAGTACTTTCATTACTTGCTCTAAAAATGAAGCGACCTGACCCTTGTACCGTTGGTTCAAATTACACAGAGATAATTATTTGTCCTCGCATATTAAATCTTGAAATTCAAATTTCATGGGCGAGGATACTAGTAGTATCTTTGTAGTTGTCTGATTGCACGGTTGGCGTAGTGGTAACGGTCGCCTCACACACTGCGCTGAGTGTCGGAGGTTTGATTCCTTTCACGAGACACAGTGATCCAGAAATTGTTTCGAGTCTGGGTAGCCTTTGTGGCCGTTAATTGAAAGTCCTCCGCGGCATTGGATTAATAAGTGCGCTCTATTTACTGAAGATACTTACTTAGATATTAGTGGTTTCGTTGATAAATTAAAACAATTTTCCATTAACTAAATATTTTACTAAGAACCACAGTTCAATCATTGATTATACTAGTTTCGCTTTAGTTAGCTCTAGTTTTTTTACAAGTATATTTCTTATTGCCTTGGTTCGTCAGCACTCTAAATAGTAAGCTCTTCCGTTGAAGTTGCTTATAGGCTAATGGATAGTATTGTTTCGCTGGCCCCTCAGCACGATATTGTCCATCTGCAACTTTGATCCGGCTATTATTTGCTAGAATACCCTAGAAATTGAATACAAGTTAGTGTCTTGTTACTTGAGATATAAGTTTATAACCTGAGAGCTTTGAGATTTTGTATTGTGTAACTGTAAGGAGTCGATTCAAAGGTACTCTTGGCTGAATTGACGTTTGTTTTATAGTTAGGTAGTCTTGCTTATTTCTTACTTAGGTAGGTACGTTAAAATATTTAACAGAATTCAAAACAGAAGACTGGCAAATTGGTAATGGTAGGTAAGGAGGTACAGTCGATCAAAAAAGTCGCTACACAGGTCAAAATTCTGGGTTGCCTTTTATGAGTTAATACAGCTCAATTATTATACTTAATTAAAAATAATGATTTAGGTAAGATTTTTTTATCTAGAAATCCTAGAAGATATTGAGAATAAGTTAGGATGATAAAACTGTTTAAAATAACGTAAATGTTAAAACTGTTCAAAATAACGTAAATAAGCTACATAAGTCCATACTTATGTAGCTTACTGTACCTCCGTATCACGGTAATTAATATCTAACAGTATTGTAACTCCATACAAACGCACGAAACTCGAGTTATACCTACGCGCCGCGAGCAGAGTACCCATTAGACTGGGCGGACTGTACCTACAGTACCCGCAGCCGCTATCGTGCCGCAGCTCGCATGCGGCGCGTCTGGTAGGTATATAACTCACGAAGACGGCCGAGTTACAATACTGTTAGATTATATTACCGTGTCCGTGTGTATCCTCTCGGCAGTTTTGCCGAGAGGATACATACGGAGGTATGACGTGTCCTTTATGAGCTTGTGTTAAACAACACAAGCTCATAAAGGACACGTCATAGGAGACGATAGAAAGTCAATGAACTGGGAATGTAAAAACAAACATGGCTCTTTGTTATAATTATAACTAACGCTGAATTAACGTAGAATAGAAAAGTGAGAACCGCGATGTGGCTTACGTCTACTTGTAAAATTATTATTCTCATGGTTCATATTACTACTATTAAGAATGCAAATATTTGTGATTATGGATGGATGGATGGATGGTTAATGGCATAAGAGGTAGCCTATGTGCTGCTCTAATTTGCGTGAAAGAGTACCATCTGTAAACTTCCATAAATCCATCAATCCTTTCAAACGTTCGCATTTATAATAACTCTATTTAGACCAAACCAGGCTTCCCGGTGGTCTGTATTGCTATATGAAACAGTAAGACAAACTGGTACTTGTCTGTATTCGGCGTAGATAGAGAGGTTTAAAAGTATTCACGACTTAACTACACACTGAACTAAACAACATGCATAAGAGGTTCAATGACATTTCCATTGCATAGTTCTCACTATTCCGTGGCACTAGAATAGCTTAGGTATAAACTTAGATGTTATGAGCTGCGTTGTGCTAGCGTTCCCATTCAACTTCATACTACTAGTAGGTACTATGATTTTACTAACGTATATAACAAAATGCTTCGGCGCACTTCGCACTGTATCTGGGTACATGTGCTCCAGAGTTACCTACGTAACTTATCTCTTGAACTTTCGGTAATAGTATTACTATTTCGCCGTATGAGCCGCTGAAAATATGGAATAGTCAGTTTCTCGATGTTATTTGCATAGGGTACAATTGTACCAGGGGACGATTGAACCATCGCAAATATCTTCTAAACTAAGCGTCGTACTGTTGTGTGAGTCTGAATCAAGCGCGCCCCCGAACACGGGCCTCTCAACCGCCAGTCTCGCGCGAAAGCGGGATGAAGCGAGCATGTGTGGCGGCAAGAGGAAATTTCTGCGCATCAAAAGTAAAATTTTTGTTGTTATATTTTTTAGTTATATCAGAAAATCAATGCTTTATTTTGACGTGACAACGTCTTATAAATTGGTTTGCCGGATGACACTTCAAGAAACTGCGTTACGCTCCGCTCACGTTATGCGCTCACAATGAGAGCGAGTGAGAGGCACGCGTCCCGCCTAAGAGCGAGAGAGACAGACATAAAAAGTGAAAGGCACGCGTCTTTCATCCTTCTTCCTACTATACGAATGAATATTCACATTAAAATTATTTTACCACTCAAAGTCGTTGTCACGTAAAACTTTCGCCCGTATACCGACTTTACAGGCAACCAATTTTTTTTACCTGGTGATAGTTTAAACGCTTAGTATAATTAACAGCAATGTATTTTAACAGTTTTTGTGTCATATAGAGCTCGTATTCACAAGTAATTTACCTTTTCTGTCAAAATGACCTTGAGGGGACAATTGTTACAATTTTTTGGGTATGGTTGTACCGGTACAACTGCCCCCGTGGTACAATTGACCCCATAAGGCCGTTAAATTATGTAAGTCTTCTTATTTATTTATACGGGACAACATTTTTAAAAGGTAGGAGATTAAATTAAATAGGGTGCATAGGGTTCCCACCAACAACTTAGGGTCCCAAGCCAACCTCACCTGCAAGTGGTGCACCTGCCGATCAACGGACGAGGCTCTGGCAAACCAAATATCCCGATAAGCGGCAATAGGCTCGCCACCTATTACGTGGGATCAGAACATGGCGAAAAGTGGGCGTTTAATATGCCTCTGCCTACCCCTTCGGGGAAACAGGCGTGAGTCTCTGCTGTCTGTAGGATATTAAATACATATTACCCGACTTTTCGGTTGAGTTACATCAACCGTGTTCGTGGGGTAAATGAATAGATTTTTTTCTGTCCAAATATTTATATTTTGCGTATAATAATATAAGGAAAAATATTAGCCAATTTCTGAAAAACATGCAACTAGCCTATTGCACCAGGGGATAGTTGTACCAAGGGGACAATTGTTCCATGTCCCTTTCCATACATTATGATAATTGATTATTTGCGTGTTTTTTAGTTGTTCATCACAATTACAACAGCTATATTGTGGCTTCTATGACTTAATTAACCATGTTTTAAAGTCCTTACTATAGAATTTGTTGCTAAAGATGAAAAAAAAATTGTTTTATGTTTTTCAAGTCAACGAAAGTTTTTTCAGTTATTTGTGTAAATTGTTTTGTTTTTTAATTTTATTCACATAAAAGTTTGTACCGCCTAGTTAAAGCCATAATTAGAAATACATTTCTTTGCTTAAAGACGGTGTTTTATTTCCTCAAATCTTTGGTACAATTTACCCCGTTATGGGGTACAATTGTACCAATTTCCGAATTCTGTTCAAAGACAAAAATAATATGGTTATACTGTTTCTATAGCCATAAAAATAATTCTATCCTCTAGCTAATTAAAATAGCTATCATTGAGTATTAACACTATTTAATAAAAATAAAAAAAACAACTAGCAATTCAACGCCAAAGGCAAAATGGTACAATTGTCCCCGGTCTACCCTAAGTTGGTTGCAAGAATATATTTTGTTGCCAACTGCAGCATAGAGCATTATTGTTATTTACGCTGCTCTGATGTAATTGCGGACAAGAGTTATGGTTAGGGTTGCAAAAATGAGATATTATGCGTTCACGGATTTGTGAATGTCTATTTAGAATGAGAAAGAGCATCATGCTTTGAAAAGTTGTAAGTGAGATTGATGAAAAGCAGATAGATGATAATAAACTGTTTTGAAAGCTCAATTTCGATTTTATTGATTAGACACATGTTACTGGTGCGGATACATGATTTTGGTTTGGTAGTGTTATTCTAGTATTAGCTTGATCCTACTGGGAGCAGATTTTACCAAGGGAAAGAATAAGATGTGATTTAGCACGGGTTGTTTGGGAGGGTTTTGAATCATTTATCCATCTCCTGGATCCGCCACTGATTATGTGTGTACCTAGTATCCTTCTAAGCTGCCATGTTTTTGTAATGTCGAACTAATACAGACATGTCTACTGCTATGATTACCTGTAAGCCAAAACACAAGAGTTAAAGAAAATATTGATTCATTTATATGCATCATTTATATGATTTAGAAGCAGCATGGTTCATTCATTAAAGTTCACAGGGAAAAGTAATGACTGGATTTCCAATTTACGATTTATAAAATTGTCATGTCGTTATCATATCAATAATTCTGTAGTAAAATTACTCCATATTATTTGCAACGCGAGAACGATGCCCGCAGGCGGAGCAAAGTGCCACAATGACACTCACCCCTAAGTGCAAGCTGGCAGCTCCATTCATGTTTATGATCCTTTATTGTTATAGGATCGCTATGTATTGTGTACAGACAAACGTTCAATTCATCATAATCAGCCCTGTATATAAACTGTTCCACCAGACACAGGTTTTTACTATGAAATTGGTTGGGTACAACCACCACGCCACCACGCTGACCAAGTGGCCACATACGAAATGGCAAGCTCCATATGTCTTTCAAGAACATTATGGGGAACTCTTAGACATGCAGATTTCGTCAGGATGTTGCCCTTCATCATTTAGTTAACAATAAAAAAAAAGTCAGTACTGCGCGCCGTGAGTTTGAATCCTAGACCTTCTGCGTGGCTGTCTGCTTAGCTCCACTAGGCTATCGGTGTTTGATTGTCAATATACGTAAATCCACTCATATTAAAGGCCAGCAGTCCGTCGGTGTAGGCGGTCGTAATGCGAGCGATGCTAGGCGATAGGAAGACTCGCCACAAAGGCACTAAGCCCCACAGTGCGAGTCGCCCGCCCTATTCCTTTGTGTCATCGACCTTTGTGGCTACAGCACCGACTATGTATCATCACTAAGTCTAGTCTATCGCTCTTTAATTGCCAATATTAAACTACTTACATAAAAGGCCAGCAGTCAGTTGGTGTAGGAGGTCGTAACGCGAGCACAATGCTGGGCGAAGGGGCGACTCGCCACAGTGCCTAAGCCCCACAGTGCGAGTCGCCCGCCCCATTCCTTTGTGTTATCGCCCTTTGTGGCTACGGCACCGACTATGTATCGCATATCATTGTGCACTGAAACTGAAGGATCGGGTGCTATGGATTGATGAAACGAAGATTTAGTTAGCGTTTAAATGTGTCTAGTTTCATTTCGTTCTCAATCAATTTAAATTCTTATTTTCAAGAGTCCACATCAATGACAGGAAATGATAATTTTCTTATGGGAGCTATAGTCATACCACGTTCAGTCAACAACAAATGTTAGTTTTCTTAGTCTAGAATTCTAAAACATATTGACAATCATATCATCCTGAAGGCCAATTAAAAAAATTGGTAGGTAATGCTAATGAGCGCGAAAGACAGGCATCATTTCCGTGATCAACAGCGATATCATAGGTATACATAGAATAGGTACTTCTAGTTGGTAAGAGAAAAGTTTGGTATTTAGATTTAAATTTATCTTTCCATGTTGAGGTTGGAAGTACATCTATTCAGAGCAGAGGCGGCCTTACCCACTGCGAGGCTCCGGGCGGCAGGTCTTTGCGAGGCCCTTTGTTCTTCGTGAAAAGTATGTGATGCGAAAGTAGGTCTGGTCCGTTTGGTTTAGGTATTTGTCATGTTTAAGGAGAAATGCTAAAATTATATTAATAAATCAAATTTGAGTTTTAAAATATTTAACATTGAAAGATTTACTAAATTTACAAATACAGAGATGATACATTTTAAAATTGATGTTTGCGGCTTTTCCTAAAACTAAAATCTTTAATTAAAGCACAATAATCTAACGAATAAGCTACGTCATTTTCGATTGAAAGAAGTGCTGAAAGCCCATCTTGTGTCATCGAATTCCTCAAGTATGTTTAAATAATTTTAAGCCTCAAAAAACTCCTTTCAGCGAGACGCAACTGTAACAGGTGTGGTAGCTATAATTCTCAGGACTATTTCGATAGTGGGGTAAACTTCAGTTATTTTTTTTTCTATTATGTATTTTAGCACCGAGATAATGTCATCGTTTCCTTCATACACACGGATGAACATAATCAGTTCTTCGTACAATTCATGTCCATCAATATCACAAGATTCTCCTACTGTCATAGATATTTGCAAGTCGCTGCATTGCTTTAAAAGTTCACTATCATTAATTCCCTTTAATTTTTTTATATTATACGAGTACATGAAACCAAATATGCTCTCAGGATGTTTAAGAGCCTCAAACCTAGGATAACAGCTTGCGCGCACATTGTCGACAATGACATAAAAATAGTTTATTTTGAAAATTTCTTCCGCTTTCAATTCATGAGCTCCATTTTCCCCTTCATAATCAAAATGCCTTTTTTTACGTCGTCTTCTGACTTCTTTGAACTGTCTGTCAATATCATTTTTCTCGGCTATTTCTCTTGCTGTTACAAGGGATGACTGAAAACCATTTTCTCTATAATTATCGAGCCAATTTGTAATTGCATCTAAGTGTTGTATAGCCACATCTAAGTGCATGTTTTCGCTTCGCCACATTTTACTTATAACATTTATCTTTGTAAGAATGTCATACCATATGACAAGTGAAACTACAAATTCGTAGGTAGTTAGTTCCTTTTCTATAGAATGGCATTCACTGACCAACTGACAATCTGTTGTGTTTTCTGCTAAATCCTTTAACGGCCATTTTCAATATTCGAACTATAGATAGATCTGTAGATTTTCGATTCATGTTTGACATATTTTGTATGGGCCTTATGTCAAAAACTGTCAAGAACTAATCTAAAATCTACAGATCTATCTATAATTCGAATATTGAATTCTGTAGTAAATCATCACATATATAACTTAGTTGTTATTTACCAGCCTTCACCGATGCTACCCTGCACTCCCATCTTGTTTCAGAAAGTTGTTTTAGTGACAATAATTTTACATGAGCATTTAAAATAGCCCACCTCTGACTTGAGCCGGCAATCAGAGTGTACAACCTTTGTAGCAAACCAAAAAAAAGATTTTGCTTGGACACAAGACGATGCTGCATCTCCTAGGATGAGATTCCAGCTATGACTCCCACAAGGTAAAAAATAGGTAAGGTAAAAACAGTTAACAAAGTCATTTCATTTCTTCGTATATCGTTCGTTTTGTTTATAACATTGCAATGTGGCTCTATACCATAGTAGGTCCAGTAGAAAGGTAGGTAACGAGCAAGAATATGTTTAAGAGCTTCTTATTCGCTTCTCAAATGACTTTTTCTACTAAACGACACTACGGCATAGGTATACGTAGGTACGATAAATTCAAAATTACACACGGAATAACTAATAGTACTACGTATTCAAGCCACAAACTCTAGTCTCATACCACTCGTGCAAGAAAATAAAAGTATGATACTAGTTACAAAATAAGGACAGGGCAATACTTTTTGAAGACTGTCTTACGAGGACACACTCATCAATGTCCGTCCCTAGAAATTGATTCCTAGCTTTGTCGATGTCTTTCTCTGGCGGTCGTCCGTTAGTGACAAACAGTTTGACAAATACAAGCACCGCCTAAGTACGCACGTGCTATGATGTCAATAAACGTAGAACGTAACCGGGTAAGTCATACCTAAAGTAATTAAAGCAGTAATTAAATGTGTTACCTGTCTTCGTTCGCGCCGACAACATCACAGTCCGGGAACGGAGGGTGTTTCTGCAATCATGTTTGATTCTGAGCAAGATAATAGAAAGAAAGAAAATGTGTTTATTCCTATCAGACGAAAGACATGACAAAAAAAATGTGAAATAGACTACAGTTGGGGTATATAATCATGTAGGATGTGCATTCATTACTATCATGAATATTATAGATACTTGTAAACATTGCTAGCTTTACGGGTGTATATTGAACGCGGCTTTCAATACAAACTTTGAATTCTACTATCCTGTCTTAAGTAAATCCAGGTGGATAGAAGAATCTAAACGTCACTTGAAAACATGTCCTATTCTAAATGATGCGCTTGAAATTGACATCCATTTTCTTTCGAACGCTCTTAACTCGAAAGATGCTGTCGCTTAGTCATTGCTTGTACGCGACGCACAAATGAAATCATTTAGTACAAGCAATTCACCTATAAATAGGATTTTCCCCTTTTTAAGTGTCAAAACGTTATGAACTACTGAACTATTGTAGGTACTCATTCATAATCAAGCATTTATGCCTACTTACACAACTTTGTAAAAGTAGTTCATAAGCCAGTATATTTGTAGGTATTTTCTACAGGAGACATACGATATTAAAAGCATCCTTTGGCGTTTATGCTTAAGTTCCAAAATTATTACTCTGTCGCCCTCGTGGCACTAAGCACGATAAGTTCAAAAAGTTTCCCAGACTTTACGGTGACATGGAGCAAAAACATTACCTGAGAGTTTGTTCAGCTTTAGCGAGCTCTTCTACTAAATGTTTCATTCTATCGCAACAGTCTAGACTGACTGAAGTAAAAGTAGGTATCCGATATGGCTGTGGCTGGAATGAAATCAGTAGTCAATCATTTCAGAGTACACAAGTAATAGAGATGAAAAGATATACGATTCTTACTATATACCTAAGTTATGAGATACAATGATAGGTATATAAGCTATGATGAACACAGCTGTTCTGATTGAATAGTAGAAGTTCTGAGTAGGTAAATATTTTAGGTCCAAGGTAAGGTGCCAACATTTAAAAGACTCATAGTATGAAATATTACGTCATTGACTGATCTATATTCAACGTACAGCCAAAACAACTGGGCGCAAGAAGCTGAAATTTGGCATGTATTTATTATTTTAATTGGGGCCTCCAATGAACGTAGGGGTGTACAAAGAAGGGATTTCCGGAAATTCACAAGGAATCGGACAGATATGGTTAAATTAAAATAAAATATGCGGGCGTAACTGCGAAGACTACGAGTAAGTTAGGCACCAGCATAATTGTAAAGTGAATATTGGTGGTAGATAGAGACCCCGCGTAAAGGAAATCTAGGACTGCGCGTTGGTTTCTAAAGCGGTTGGTTTTGAATTTACCTAAAAATATTATTTAACTGCCGAAAAATATTTAGATTTTCCCATAAAATTAGATTAAAAAATGTATACAGACTTTAGATCTTATTATACCTACTTAGCAAAATTTGTATAGGTATTTAGCAAAAATATATTACTTAAGAACTCCATATAAGGTTATGCCTGTCGCTTGGAGTTCTTGAGAATATGGATGTGACTATGTAGGTATGTAGGCTATTTGGAGATCACGCTCGTGTGATAAATGTGATAATAAAAAGGCAGAATGCAATTTTATCAACTTAACGGCAACTCAACAGCTTTGTGAATTTCTTGGCAACTTGAATAAGTTTTCGTTTGAAAGATAATAGGTAGGTACTCCGTCCACGTCAGAGACGTATTGAAGAGGGGGAATATGAGAGCATACGTGACAAATGTTATGATAAGATTGAATTATAACCAAACTGAAACATGTATGAATCGTCGTGTCTCGTAATAGCGCTACACAGTTTCAGAGTATCGTACCCGTAGGGTGTCAACTGTCCCTATTATGGCATCATTATTTTATAACTTTAGCCAAAATCTATCCGCTGCTGAACATAGGCCGCCTCCAGGTTTTTCTATAGAGACCGATCTGCAGCCGCCGGCATCTAACCGCTACACGCGATCTTAGTAATATCATCCATTTGTAGTAATAGACAATTAGACAGTTCTTTAGACAGTTAGACCACGGTTAGACTGTGCTATAACTAAGTAAGTCTTCGTCGTCCGCCCGTTCGTATGTCTGATTGCAGGTTATAGGTATTTCATGAACCGTAATATCGGGGAATTTAAATTTTAAAGGTTACGCATTACAATTACCTGCCAGTGTTACTGACAAATAATACATTTTCAAGTTCATAGTGTTAAATCTTATTCTTCATCTTCTTCGTGTGAACTAAATGAGACCCGAATATTACTAGGCCACACTAATTGACGATGGGGATCATAAGCAACTCACTTGTGGGCAAAACCGACGGCAGAAACTAGTATATTATATGTAATAGAAATACATAAAGTTATAATTTTAATTACGATCCGGCCCACTTATATTGTTATTGACCCAGATTTGTATGTACTCGAATCGTTACTCACGCGAATAATTGCAAACAATGCAAATACATATAATATTGCTGGCTTTTATGTTACGTTATGACGTCAATAGTCTTGTTGTGGTCAAGTTCGTATAGGGATCCGTTGAGGTCACAAGTAGCGAGGTCATCAGCCGTAACAACCTCCTAAGTCGGCTTGCTTCGACTTCTTAGGGGGCTTCACCTCGCGTGCTTCTTACTTCAGGACTTGCGCTCAGTTTCTTTGCTGGTGAATACGCGTGCTCAATGTGGCACCGCTCGGCAAATGTCAGAGAAGTAGACGTTGAACTAAGCGATACCTGCCGTATCATAACAGGCCAGAAACCAACGTCGATTAACAGTGTTTACCCTTTGGCAGGTGTCCAGCCTCCAGAGGCGCGAAGAAGTGTGATGTGCTCCATCGATAACTCTAAACAAGAGACGGATATCCGACATCCACTTCACAGTAAAGAGCCCATCCCAAGTGGACTCAAGACTTCAAGAGCCTAAAGAAATTCCTGCGGCACACAAATCGCGGAAAGATAGCGCGGTAATTGTGGCTGGAAAAGTATCTTCCTGAGCACTGCAGAGGAACACTCTCAGGGCATGACTAGCCTTGGTCCAACCGGCTACTCACTCAAGTGGAACGCTGCCGGTACAATCTCTACAGATGGCTTTGCGGATGGAGACACTAAGCGGTGCGGATATAAAGCAGGACATGCCATACTTGCTGTTCTATCCCTCCTGCCCAGCTAAGTGCTCTTTGGCCAAGCTGTATGTGGGGCAACAAGCAATGCCATAGCTGCGGCAGATTATTGGTCGCACACTATTTAATCGTCATTGATACGAAAAGAAGAATTTCAATATACAGTCAAAGTAACAAAAAAAGAAATTATAAATATCAATGTCTGTTTTATGATAACTTAGGTACTTGAGGGGTCTGTCTAAAGTTAATAGATGTTAACTACATCAATGTGGTAGGATACCTACAAAACTATTGGTCTGAAAACTTACCTTTGGCCACTTTACTTCTTATAAAACTTGAGGCCTAAGTTATTTCTTTATTTTTAGCTACGGAACCTCAATAATACAGATTATGCAACTAATGCGGATGATGTTGTAACAAGTAGGCATGTCGTATTTCGTTAACATCAATTTATTTTGTTGCCTCTAAGTTTATTTAATAAAACGCAATCATGTGCATTCTTGAACTTGTTTTAGAATGGCAATGACATCGTTATTTTATTATGAAATTTAGAAACACGGCTAGCAAATAGTACCTTTGGGAGGAGACGGATAACACGACATCATACTCTATACCAACTCGTCTTACCAGTAGATATGGTATAGTATGCGAAAGCCTTCTGTTGACTTGCAATGTTATTGTGATAAATTAGGAGAGAGCTATGTCAGCACTGGACTGCAAAAAGCTGTAGTACGGTACGATGGTCAACAAAACTCTGAAAGGGTCTCTACCTTCGTCAATACGTCAAGTATTGCATAGAAATGTTATTCCTAGTTATTATTGTTCTAAGTGCAGTTTCTTTTGACTTAAACAGCAGGCAACTCTCGGCAGCGATACAAAAGTATGTGAACCGATATTCCTGTTCCTGAAGCCGCAGTAGGGTACTGCCGCTAAGGTAAGTCGAAGGATACCTCGGTGGTTTTAGTGTCAAGACCCTAAATGTTTCAGGTGTCTTACGGTCGTAAAGGCACTTATGTATATTCAAATTCGCATTGTAGTAACAAAGCACTCCTATATAGAATTACTAAAGGGGAAACCCTGACCCACTGTGTAGGTCGAAGCTATCAAAGTACCTGATACTTCGCTTCATATTAAAAAGTGAAATAAAGAATATTCTATTATTCAGCATACATTATGATAACGCTTGATGGATAGTGAAGCGGTCATGTTATAATAGAGGTAATTTAGTAAAAATGAGCTTCTACGTAATTTGTGTCACGTCTAAGCATGTTTTGTAATATGTAATATTTCATGATGTCGTCTTATCATACCTATGTTTAAAGAATTGACGTTATTATCGTTACGTTTACTAGGTAAGTAACATTTAGAAGGATCTCAATAATAATGATACATCAAATCCCACACAGCTATCTGGTCCCAAACTATTTATAGCTTGCCATATGGTAGGTACCATATGGCAAGCTATAAATAGTTGAATAAAGAATACTATCTATGGTAGGTACTGATTGTACTCATCGCACAAACATCTGTGGTGGGTGGGAATTGAACCCACTACCGGCTTCAAAATCAAAGTCACTAACCACTCAACCAACAGGCAAGGAAACCCTCGAAACTGTCTTCTATAAACTTATATTAAAGAATACTTATACTGAAGGTCGAAGTCCGAATTTATACGAAAAAGCTTTTTTAATTAAAAACAACTAAAATGGTTAATAGACAATGTCGCTAGAACGCGCACGTCACTCCGGAATGGCTGTCGTCATAATGGCTGTTTTTCAATGGCTAGAAACAAAAGTGGTTTCCCAAAAGTAAATATATTTTCACTAGATGTAGTACAAAGATATTTAGATAAAGACTGTTCTGTTACTTTGGTAGCCTAGTGGAGATACCAAGAGACTGCTACGCAGAAGGTTCAATTCGAGGGCGAGTACTGCGTGTAAAAGGATTTTTCGAAGTCAACTGCGTATTCACTTATTTAATAACTAGTTAACGAGTTATCGCTTGCTAAACGATGAAGGAAAACATCGTGAAGAAACCTGCATGTCTGAGGGAGTCTTATAATGTTCTAGAAAGACATGCGAAGTCTGCCAACCCTAATTTGGCCAGTGTGATGAACGTACCTTTCTTTTCTAATAGCCCGATGAACCCGTGCCCAGTAGTGTCATGATACAATTAATATAGTACAGAGCTGCTATTGTTACTGGACAAGGGCTTTTGGTAGGCTTACCTACTTCACACATTATCAAGTGAACTGATAACCGTATCGAAAAGGACTTCTTTATTGCATTCTGATAACTTTAATGCGAGTGATATTAAATTCAAATAGCTTTAAAAATCTACAGGCATAGCAATCGTAAAGGTATCTTTTGATGAAACTTTACCCAATACCGACAAAACCCCAAAACGCTTTACCAACCTAATTTTAAGACTGTTCTACTGTATAACGAAATTCGAAATTATTTAGCTCACAATTTTGTCAGTGTCTTGGTACAAAACAGTTTATTAAAAGCATTGAGTACATTTGTTTCATTATATAAAATTTGTTTTCATAATCACGATAATACGGACAGTAAATATTTGGTATTCGTCAAAATGGCCTCCAGACGGGTCATTTATCTTGTCATTTTAATTAGACGATTACGCGAAAAACATGTAATAAAGCAAAAGAGATTTTGTTACAGAAGACCAGTGTGATTACTAGTAATTGAACCAAATGTCTTTAGCAATACAATTACGTAGGAAGTAGGTACTTACATAATGAGATTAACTTCGTCAAGTCTCCTTCAAGTCGCTCCCTCCAAAACGACACTGAAACTAAGTTAATTATCATCTTATGTGCTGCGATAGTAATTTAATTTATCTTACATAACTATGAGCTGTAATATTGTTATGGAAAGAAATATAAGACCGATGAAATGAATAATAAACTAATAGTTGTTTTTCAGGTATGGCTAGCGTTTTCAAAAATGGCTTGTAACTTTTACAATTGGCATGAAAAGTAATTAAAGTAGAGATTGTGTGCAGTTTTTTTAAATTAAATAATATAAATAGAAATTGTAAAAAGAGTGTTCCAAGTCTCACAATATTTATTACTTTATATAATACTGCGTATTTGAAAAATGTAAACGCCTTATCAAGTTATCACAAACAGCATTGCTCAAAGCCGGCTATTATTTAAAACCTAAAAATATTTTCGTAAAATAATTGCAGTCGAGATTAGATGCAGTTTTTTAAATTAAATGCAAATAGAAATTGTAGGAAAAGTCTTCCAAGTCCCACAGATTTTATTTCTATGTATTACCTACTACTTTAAAACCCACTTACTAATTGAAAAATATAAAAGCCTTATTACAAAACAACATCGTTCAAAGCCGGCTACTATTTAAAACCTAAAAATAAACGAAATAATTAAAATTAAATGATAAGAAAGCATCTTGTTCAATACTACACAAATTTGAGATATTTCACAAGACTATATCGAAATTAGTGTCTAGTGCGATGAAGACATAATTATACTAAATCTAGAGTGCTTAGACTATATTCATTTTACTAAAGCTGCAATTATAGCTTTTTATAGGTTTATGGGTTGCATTATATTCATTAGCAATGCTATGGTTAGTATTATTCTGAAGATAAAGATGCTCATTTGAACATGCAATTAATGAGGCTTTAAGGCTTATGTACCTAGTAGAGTAGATCACGAATATTTTATGTTCCAAACAATAATTAAATGAAATTGCCATTTTGGCTGATCTTCTGAAGTGATAGGTAGTGCCTAAACAAAGAGAAAGAGAAAAGAGCGTTATCTAATGTCACCGAATTCCAGCAGTAACGTACTAATGGTTCGCATGGCAAAGCGACCCACTGACGAAACAATCGTTATAAAGAGATACATAAATATCGCTATACTTACATATATACTTTTAGTAAGTAATAGATATACATATAAAAATAGTCAGGTAACTCAGTACTTGCATTGCGGCAGCTAGACTCTATAGGATACGTCTTCTAGCTAAAGACTGGTTTAGCGATAGGGACGTATTGGGCTCGGTAGATTGAACTGTTGACGAGATATCGCACATGGCAGGGCAAGTTAGTTGTTAAATTAGTTTTAGATGGAGCACTGACAATATGAAGCTTTCGTATTCCAAAAATGTGCCATCCGCCATTCTACGAATATCAAAGTCAGGCACCAAGTAAATTTTATATGCTTGTTCTATTTGTGAACGGAACAAGTAGGTACGCAGTTAAAGTATAACTAGGTCTCCCCGGAATATGTGCCATATAAGAGCAACGGAAACGAAATCCCAGATATGGGAGTTTCGACCTTTATATTATTGTAGTGAAGGTTTGAACAATAACAGTATACGGTTATTGCCAATCCGTTTGATTTGTGTTCTTTTACACTCTACTTTGAAAATATGGACAGAATAAGACGCGTTCTGAGGATTTTCATAAATATTTTTTGATTATTTTAGCAGAATTTTATAGTATAGGACCCTCCTGCAAGATTTCTACGTTGATATGTTTTATATGTGCATCCTACCAGTATAAATGACAGAGCTGAGACATAGGCTGACTGACACTGCGATTGGTCCACCAATTTAAGGTCTAAGGTCAGCGAGCACGGACTTTCTCTAAAAATCTAACACGAATATTACAGAAAGTGTAAGAGGGAATCAAACCTATAACATTTGTATTTGACCTATTCGTACTTCGGCTAACCTGCTGTTCATTGTGTTCATATACATACATACAGGGCAATACAGACAAAAATACTTGATTATTTAGTGACGGATCCTAGCAATCAAGCACAAGGAACAAGGAACTCCTTATAATTCTGACAGGGACCTTCGTCTGTCCGACTGCTTAAGATTTAGCATGGAAGCTATATTTGCAGCTATATAGGGTGAATATTGTCATATTCACCCTATATAGCTGTTATTTGGATGTATGAATTTATACAAAAAGGAGAAAGATATATATGTCTTTACTCCATTTTCGCCATTCGCTATATATGAGAAATTAATAAGTGTACCTCATTTTAAATTACAGAAACACCATGTAGGCAGCTATAACGAAGCCAACATTCGAATGCTAGTTTCTAGTTCACGAAATACTACCTAATCCGATTACTACGACCGACGACATCCGCTCTAGGCAAATTTTACGATGGCATCAAATGATTTACGGCCGGTCATAATGCTACAAAATATGACAAATATGTATCTCTATTAGGCAATCCAAAGGTAGGTCATATTTAAGTAAACAAGAGGTCGCCCAGTGGTCGAAATTCGACCATAATTTATTAAAATATTAAATTTCTACATGATTAACATTGTAGGTACTGTCAAGACTACAATCACAGACTTTCCCGCACAATACAAATAAAGAAAAACGTTTATGAAATTACTGGAACGGCTATTAAATACTTTTCTTAGTAAAATAAAACTTTGAAATATATATTAACTTAAAGACTATAAAAATGTCATTCAATTAATATTCCTTTTTTTTGCTAAGACATGGTAGTGAGTTTGAATTCAAACTTGATGACATCTGAAATTTTGTTTTTCTTTCGGATATTTTTTTTTATATTTTACACTTTGTCAGAAACGTATAATAATTATTAATAAAATACCATACATATATGTAATAATAATAACTAATAAGTGTATGTTTCAAAACGTACGTATTTTATTGCGACGTAAATATTTAATTAATTTATACGCCAAGATAAAATATATGTTATGTATTGCGAAAAATACTAAATTGATTAGGCATAATCTTGAACAAAAAAGTACATAAATGTAATAATTATTTCATCTATTTTCAGTTTAAAAGTCTTATTTAAATAATAAAAAATATTAATAGATTATTCTTATTATATTTATGTACCTATGTGCTTTATCGAACGTGTAAGTGAATAAAATTTGCCGAGATAAATATTTTGTATTATATAAGTACAAAATCTATGAGGCAGAATAGAACAAACATTCATTCATAAAATAGGATTGTTTCTTTTTTTATTTCATAGATTTTCTTTTTTATTTCTGCTGCATATTATTATTTTAATTTAATTGTAGTTTTAAGTACTTATAATTGTTTTATTCTTAAATTAATTTAATACTGCAAAATGTTATCCTAAATAGTATAATATATGTTTAAAATAATGTTATATTTGAACTATTTTTAGTTTGAAAGTCTATGGGTTTGTTTAAATATTATTGTGGTCAAAGGGATAACATTTTTTTTGTTTCGCGTATTTATACATCGATAAAATTTAAAATGAATGGACTATTATGAATATACAGGTACCGATGTATATTTCACTCTAATCATTTTATCATAACGTGCCTAAAGAACTATAACTTCAAAAAAGTTGACGCAGTAAACGATACCAAATGATAATTGGACCAATTATATTATGATGTCAAAGATATTAATTTTACTAACAATCTCCTGTCCATCTTGGATTTCCTTTCATGTTCGTGATTAGAGCCATTATAACCCCGAAAATAATACGCATATTAATTTTATTAAAAATGTCCCATGCGCCATCTTGGATTCCCAAATAGATGTCTTTTTCGTGTCCAGAATACATGAAAACCCCGAAAAGGATACCCATATTAATTTTATTATTAATGTCCCGTCCGCCATCTTGGATTCCCAAATAGATGTCATTTTCATGATTAGAATGCATGAAAACCCCGAAAATTATACCCATATTAATTTTGTTAAAAATGTCCCGTCCGCCCTCTTGGATTCCCAAATAGATGTCATTTTCGTGTCCAGAATCCATGAATACCCCGAAAATGATACCCATATTAATTTTATTAAAAATAAATATATATATATATAATATATGAAGAAACTAAAAACTTCTCCCTTGACTCCTCTCATGAGAATTTTGTGTCACACATGCGCGCGTGTTAGAATAATATATATAGGATGAAATTATGTAATCAATTCCATAATCTACATATATATATAAAAGAAAGTTGTGTTAGTTACACTATTTATAACTCAAGAACGGCCGAACCGATTTGGCTGAAAATTAGTGGGGAGGTAGCTCAGAACCAGGAAAAACACATAGGATACAATAAAATGCAAAAAATAATCTGGGAGGGATTTTAGAGAGGGTCGAAGTTTGTAGGGACAAACCTCCTACCTATTGACAGTAATAACGCATGCGCTGTAATAATTGAGTTGTTGCGCATGTGCTATATCTGTCAGTACTGTCACATTATACATTGACATAATTATGATGTACTGTCATTACCATAGATGATATACTATAACCAGAGAGTCATTACTTCGTTCGCTTTTAAGGTTCGCTTACATAATTAAACTAATAATAATTATTGTAACAGTCTTGGCTAATCCCTACTAATACTAATATTAGGTACTAGCTGTGCCCGCGGCTTCGCCCGCATGGATATCGGTATCCCTTAAATATCCCTCTCTGTGGCCTTGATAATGTAAAATAACATAATGATCGGTTGATGAAATTCACACTCATATTAATTAAGTTTCTTACTTACCTACTGTATTAGAAAAGTAGTAACCTGTACCTTCCACCTAAATTCTTAGCTGTTTTTAATAAATACTATCTGGCCGGATTACATAATTATTAGTTAATTTGAATCTTTGCACTCAAAAAGTAACACTCGAATAGTAAGTCTACGATGCTCTACTATCTATACTAATATAATAAAGCGGAAGAGTTTGTTTGGACGCGCTAATCTCAGGTCGGATCTGAAAAATTCTTTTTGTATACTATAGTGCAGTTATTCCGCAAGGCTATATGCTATATAACATAACGCTTCGCTAAAAGATGTTGTTAGCTAATCTCAGGAACCAGCAGTCGGATTTAAAAAAAAATTATTGCCTATGATAGCCCAATTATTCCGAAAGGCTATATAAAATTAGGCCACAACTTTAAGAGGCCAGACAAAAATAATAAAATGGTCAAACGAGAAGGGGGAGGGTTGGGTCAAAGGCAAAAAAGGCTAAGCGAATAGGATACAAACTATATGGGTATCGTTTTCGAGATTTTCGGGACGCTGATTAATAATATGAAATTGTGGTGAAATTAATAATATGAAAAGTGATCCAAGATGGCGGATGGGAAATCAAAGATGGCGGATGAGAAAATTTTAAAAATCAATATGGGTATCGCCTTCGATATTATAAGGGGTGGGGAATCGAAATACAACATCTATTTCGTGATCAAAGATGGCGGATGGGAAATCAAAGATGGCGGATCGGAAAATTTAAAAAAATCAATATTGGTATCGTCTGCGATGTTAAAAGGGATGGGGAATCCAAATACAACATCTGTTTCGTGATTCAAGATGGTGGATGGGAAAAAATAAAATGGCGGATGGGCAAATTTAAAAAATCAATATGGGTATCGTCTCTGATGATTTAAGAAATGGAGAATCCGAATACAACATCTATTTCGTGATCAAAGGTGGCGGATAGGAAATCATAGATGGCGGACGGGATTTTTTTAAAGTCGATATTGGTATCGTCTCCGATATTTTAAGGAATGGGGAATTCAAAACCACCATCTATTTCGTGATCAAAGATGGCGGATGGGAATTTTTTTAAAAATCGATATGGGTATCGTCTCCAATATTTATAGGGATGGGGAATCCAAATCCAACATCTATTTCGTGATCAAAGGTGGCGGATGGGAAATCAAAGATGGCGGATGAAAAAAATTTTAAGTCAATATGGGTATCCTCTCCGATGTTTTAAGCTAAGAGAAATGCAAATACCTACAACATCTATTTCGTGATCAAAGATGGCAAATAGGAAATCGAAGATGGCGGATGGTTTTTGCTGGGTCATCTATCTATACATATAGGTGTATAAAATTCAATCTTCGTTTGTTTGTATACCTTTGTAAACTCTGAAATTTTAGATTAAGCATTGGTGGCTTTGGTAACTTTGTTCAGAATTTTCTGGAAAAGTGGTTTGAAAAAAAAAAGGAATAAGCAAAAAGTCCTTTAAAAGGCAATACAGGGTTCGCCGGGACAGCTTGTTATTAATATAATAATATTAATTATTATGGAATTGATTACATAATTTAACTATAAGTATGACATCCTATAATTAGATTATTCTAACACGCGCATCGTAAACTTTCACTGTCATAGTTTTTTCATAACGCGGCTAAAGAAGTATAACTTAAAAAATACAAACTCGCTTAGGCAGAATAGGACAAACCTTGAACAAAATGTATATATAATAATTATGCATTGTATTATTAACCTCTTTTCAGTTTGAACGTCTGTGGGTCCATAACCGTAAATTAAAAAGTAATATACTTATGCATGTGTGTGTGCGAAATATATGGTAGTAGTGGTAACGCTTATTTTCATTAAAGTCATATATTTCTAATGCATATTTTATTTAAAAAGTAGTAGTCTGCACATCTACCACATTTAAGCAATAGGTGTGCCAAATTTCATAATCCTCCGTTCGCGCATTTCTCGTAAAAAGGGATCACAAAATTTCGCTTCACGTATTAATATATAGATTATCAAAATAATCTTCAAGTTATATGATTTAAATACCGATTTAAACTTCGATTAAGAAAACATGGTTTTAACTCAGACTAAGTCTCAATTAAAGTTTCATGGTATTCATTTAAAATAATTAATATTCATCTTAATATATAAAATCCTTGCGTTACTGACTGACTTACAGACACGCTACAGCCGAAACTATTGGGCGCAGGAAGCTGAAATTTGGCATGCATGTTCCTTGGGGACTGTAGGGGTGCACTAAGAAGGGATTTCCCGAAATTGCCACGGGATCGGCCAAAACGGGTAAATTAAAAAAAAAATGCAGGCGTAGCTGCTGGCGTCCTCTAGTTTAAAATAAAGAATCGTAGGTATATCTTATCGGACTTAAAGTATTTTATTCTATAACTGTGTTCCTTATTTGAGTTACAAAAATGAAAAGTTTTTTTAAAGGTCGAGGATACCGATGTGATGTTTTGCTATGCAAACTTATTTTGAAGAGTAGATCTGATATAACAATAACTTAAATGATACAAAGTATTTATTCAAGTAGTTATCGAACACACAAAACTCGGCTTAGTTAAACAGCGAGAAGACCCGACAGTCAATGCCGACCCAACAGGCTCATAGTAATTTCTAGAGGCAACCCGAAAAGCTGGTTTTACTGTCTGTAAATACAAAAACGCATTGCGCTCGCGTGGTAATATATAATATATTTATCCCCACGTTATCCTATATCACCAATTATCCAACGCTTACGCTATGACGCAAGCAGTGCGTTCATGCGTATTAAGTTTATTATCACTTAGAGCAGATCTTAGATTCTGAAGGTAACAACTAGTGGAATTCGAACAATTTTGAGTAACCGTATTTAGTACGTATACTTAGCATATGCATGCCACCTTATTTTCATATTACAAAATAATAGTAACACCTATTGTAGTAATTAACTGTCATTACCATGTATAGTTAACTATATTCATTAGATTCAATATTGTCAGCTTAATGAAATATGCGGGTGCCATGTCGCACCACCGCTGAAATAAACACATCACGGATTTCGCTACTAGAGATACATATTTCAAACATTCTGCGCCGACCCCAAGTAATATGGGAACAGGGCAGGCAGAAGAAGAAGATACATATTTGACATAATTATACTCCATACAAAATATGTCAAATATCTCTAGTAGTAAAATCTATCGATTGATCAAATATGGCAGTGCCTAACGACCGGTCACACCGGTCGTTAGGCACTCTGCATACGTTTTAGTAATAAACGTATAGAATGCAAGTCATAAGTAAACGATATCTACACATTTACCCCAATGCTTTAAAACATAAAAAAGATGTGCACCAACCTATTACAGCAGTAGCGATTATCAACATCACAAACAAGCAAGTCTTTGCACAATATCGCTTTTGACTTTGAACTTTTTTATATCTCCTATTTCTCATTTTATTGCTGCAGTTAAAGTTTTCTTGAGCATTGTCTTCATATAGATATTCCCAGATGTTTTCTCGTAACGGATACGTCGATCGCATTTCCCACCTTGGTGTTGCAACTTTCTTGGATTTTCGCCTTTCGAAAACTTTTCCTGAAAAATTAAAGGTAAATAGGCTACACAGTTAATGTACTTATTGAAATCTTTGAATGACGCAATGGACAAACGGTCTCATTTAATATTTTAATGATCCATAAATAGTTGTGTCTAATTTAGATATTCTTTGTAACTATTGTGTCAATTGTAAAAAGGAAGATCTTATTATAACAAAGCGGAAAGAGCAAAAAACATGAGTCCAACAAAAACTAGTTTGGGATACAATTATAAGGACATTTGTTGTTTTCCGAGAAAAACAACGTAACGAATATTGGCAGCTTGTCGCTAACATGATACCTAAATATTAGACGCAGAATAATCCAATTTATTTTTCAAGAGGTACAAAGACAGGCGTTTTAATATGAAAAGAGGAGATTAAGTGAGGGTTGCCAAGAAGGTAAATACTTTAGATTTTACGTAGGAATTTCTTTATCTAGATATTTTTATGAAAGTAAAACAATTTCATTCAACGTAAAGTCACTTTAAAACTAGAAACCCAAACTAAGTCGTTAAGCTTTTTAACAGAAACCTTAATACAAAGTAGACATTTTAATTTTCAGCCGATAATAATACATGTAAATGAAGAATGAGTAAGTAATTTACAAATTAAAATGCATGTATAGTTTGGACCTAAGATTTTAATATTTAATAAATTGAGAGACATGAAAGTCTGAGTTTTAAGCACCTTAAACGACGCAAAAATCTTATCGTCCAACAGTCTATTATGTTCTAGAAAGTTCTTTTATTGATATTTTCACATATTACTACGTAACTTTATTACTTCTCCATATATTTGCTTTTTACTTTCTATTTATAGACTCCAAGTGTGACGATCGGTTTCAATACACGTGTAATAGGTATGTTCTACAGTAGACAATTTTTTACAATGAAACTAAGCAAGCATTTATTGCCGCGATACAATGTTCCATACTGAGTACTTAATCTGTAAAACTTGGTAATGTCTTTTTCGCAAGATCGCACTTTTGAAAACTTCAACATGATGAACGCGTCGTGAGTTTGACGGGTCGAATATATGTACGTATGTACTACCTTTACTCATAAAGACTCTTAACAAAATCAAAACGAAAGTTGTTTTCAAATACACGTAAGTAATGGAGTCGATATCAAGAAAATGTCATTTAACTAAGTTTCCATTTTGTGTGTCGGTAAGTTTTCAACCGGAAAATTGCGTCTGTCTATCATTGCTGTCTCTGTTTACTCTTGCATATCAAAGAAGCACACGCTTTCGCATCATTAATGTCACTTTGAATTTGAATTGTACCTACGATAAAATGAATGCATGCTTGTATTTTTAAAACTGTTATTAATGCCACTAAAACTTTTATGTCCCTTTAAAATTAGGGCCTATCATATCAACGCACTAAAACGAAACATTGTGCCGTGACATTTATTAATTCGTTGAAAGCGGTAACATTTTATCGTAGACATGTAGTGATCTAGTGAGTTTCATTGCTTATTTTACGATTGCTTCAGTCTAGCCACAAGGGGGTGCGGCTTCTAGTCATGAAGTAAACCGTATTTTGCTCTATCGATACTCCCACCCTTTCAGTAAAACAGTACAAGTCACGGTTTATAGCCGAAGCGAAATGTACGGTTTTCGGAATAGACCGGCAATGTAATGAGCGTAAACATGTGTCCACGTCAATAAATAAGTAGGCCAGTTGTTAGGCTGCTATGTTAGCTCGTGTGGGTGTTTTTTGTTTATGGAAGTGGAAATTTATTATTGAGGACTTGGAGAACGAGCAGAGTCGAGTCACATTGATACTGCTATGTACCTTAGGGTGATAAGTAAAGTAAATTTGGTTCCGGGTTCTTTTGTTAAAAGTGACGTACCTACTAAAGATACGGCTCTCTTCATAGTTTATTTATTACATGCAAGAAGTCTCGTGGATATTGAAATCAGACGGTATGCTCTAGTATCTGATAGGATGTCTACTAAGTAAATCGACTATAGCAAATAGCATAGAACTAAAACTTCCCCTTTCAATTATGTGAAAGAGCCTCCGATACTAGACAATATTAACTACAATACACACAAACATACATTGAACGGATTAAATCACAAACAGCATCGTTGCTCAGATCAAATCAGAATTCATTTGCACATCAAAACTCTAACATGGTCTGAAAGTTGAACATAGTTTGAGCTAAAATGAATGTAATTAGACAGAGTAAAGTATAATTTGTCTGATATTTAGTTCAAGCGGGTTATTATCATTACTGTCTGCGGCAGGTAGCGGTATGCTTCAATTGCATTACACCGAAACGGACCGGCCAAATCTGTTTTTGGATCGCACGGATTATTCTAATATGAACTTAATTAACCTTTAATAGGATTAGCTTTGATAAATCAATATATTGTGCTTTGTTTTGTCGTGGTGTGTAGTTTATGGTCTCTTTGTACAGGGTTCACTTGTGTTTAGTTTGTGTACGTGCATTATGATTGGGTTTGTTCGTGTAGTTCGTACCTACTGGTATGAGTAGTTTTCACCTTACAATTATTAGCAAAATGCTCAGTGTTTGGAATGAATAAATCCTATATTATAACAGTTGTTTCCAATCTAAACGTCTTGTATACATTTTTTTATTTTTGCGGACGACGATAGCGCCGATTAGTAAATAATGTCTATGCCTTTCAGAACCTTATCAATTAACATTATTAAATCCATTTTTTTTATATTTAAAGTTGTAAAACTGATTATTTTTTTTTTTAACAAAGTATGTCATAAAATAATATACCTTGCAAAACCAACAACAAGAACAGTGCAGTGATTTAAAAAGGTTCTGTAAAAAGACCATACACTTGATAGTTTAATTTCTTTAATTAAACTCACAACATATTTGCTTTTACAACCTTAATTTCATTAGCATAGTAGGTATATCAAAAGGTGAAGGTAAAACATAATTACATAGCTGTGAATAATACCACAAAACTGAACCACTTATCTAACAAATTAATAATGTAAATCAGCCAGATGTAATATGTTGACTTGCAAAAATGCTATTTGCGTGTATGAAGCTAATTTACATATGCGCGAACTTATAAAATTACTTGATTTATTGTAATGTGGCCAACATTTTCCGAAGCTTGCTGCATAATTAAGTTGTATGGCAGTGCATTCGAGTATGAAATTTTATATTATTTTCGGTAATGTCGAATAATTTGACGGGTAACTGTTTGAAGACAAGGTCAAGTATTGGATTTAACTTGTTTTAAGTTATTATATGTAGTTTTATGGTTTAAAAAAAACTAAGTTGTAGGTGTTATATACTAGGTATAATAGAGGATGTCCGCAGCAACACCCACATTTTTTTCAATTTATCTGTTTCTGCCCGATCCCATGGGAATTTCGAGATTCCCACGGAAAAGGGTTTGTCATCTTAATGAACCTCTATAATCCCCAAGAATCATACATGCCAAATTTTAGCTAGTTTTGCCCAATTGGCTGTGCGTTGCCTGTCAGTCAATCAGTAACGCAAAAAAAAATATACATAGTAGGTACAGATTAGATTTTTTACCTTTTGTTTCTTTTGACAGCGGCTTTTAATAGAAAGAAAGGTTAATAAACAATCACAAGATAAAGCTGTGCAATGAATTATCATCCGTTACTAGTGTTGCCCAAATGCAAGAACAAGACGAGACTTAGCCAGTCTTGGTCTTGGTCTTGCGCCAATACACCTGGTCTTGGTCTTGGTATTGCGCTCCCAGTCTTGGTCTTGGTCTTGGTCTTGCAGCAAGAGTCTTGCAAGTCTTGCAATTACCTATCAGTCTATTACTATTTATTAAAGTTTTTAAATCTTAGAAAAACGTATTAGAATTGGAACATTGTGAGCTTGAATTAACACAGCCATAGTAAAGATCAAGCAGATTAATAAATAACTGAAGATTTGATAAGAAATTCGAAAAATCAACTGACCTATATGTCGTTTTCCATGGAAGTAACTGTTTCTTAATAAACATTTATGATTTATAAGCTTACATTTGCTAAAACATGTAAAAAAAAACAAATTAATTACAATAACTTGACTGTATTTTAAAGAACAATATCTGTCTAGAAAGAGATTGAACCCTCAACTTATATGAAATTTAATAAAAGAGTTTTACGATTTATCATTTATTTCAATAAAAAATAAAATACAACACAAATCAAACATAACAGTACACAACAGCTTTATCATTAGGTTATGTTACTTTATATCAATTCTTTTGACCAAGAATTAATACAAAGTAACCATCTGGCTGACTCATCACTTAACCTATTTCTATGTTATCTAATTACTAATGATGCTTTAGAAAATAATCTCTCAGCAGGTACTGAAGTTGCAGGTATTGAGAGAAAATCACGGGCCATCTTCGATAAAGTCGGATACTCTGTCTCATGCGTCCTCCACCAATCTAAAATGTCTTCCGAGCTGGCAGTTCTTGATTTTCTCAAGTACTCCTCCAACTCGTCTATCACTAAGCCTTGAAGACAAGATCCAGATGACGTCGAGGGACATTCATAGAGTTTATCAAAGTCTATTACGTCTTCATCTTCATCACATACTTTATTTTCTTTTTTTGGTAATTCCAGAGATTTGTTCAGTGAGTGTAGACTTTTATATTCTTCATAAAGTTCATTGAACTTGCGCAGACTTTCTGTTTTAAGTTGCTTCCCCCACATTGTCAGGTCAAAAGTCTGAGCCTTATGCCTTGGGTCTAAAATTAAAGAAGTACAATAAATCCAGTTGCTCTTCTTATAATGTTTAAGCATTTTGTCTCGAGCTGCTTGGAAAGCTAGAATGAGCCTTTCATCCACTTCAGATCGATTAGGTTTCTCATCTAACTGTTTTACCATGGATTCAATTTTATCTAGCAAGAGATTGAATGATACAATGACTAGCGGTAAAGTAACATATTTGTCTCCACCAAGTTTTGTACTTAAAAGTTTAAAGTTTATTAGGAATTTATGTAATTTTTCGAGTACCTGCCATTCACTAGCTGTGATTTGAAAATCATTCAATTCGGTGACAGAACTGCACAATATGTTAATGCCCGCTCTCACTTTTAAACCAAATCCAATCATATCATGTGTGGAATTCCATCTCGTTGGACAGTCAAGAATGGCATTTAGATTTGATGGCACGCCAGCTGCTTCACAAGCAGACTGAAACTTCTTCTTCACTATCTCACTTCTTTTTATTTTACTGGAAATACTGCGTAACTTTGTTACAGATGTACGCGAATCAGCAATATTTGGTGCATATTCTTTATCTTCCTCATCCTCAGTTTCGTCTGCATAGTCTTCATACTGCTGATCTTGCGCGTTAGTGTCAGACTCACAGTGTAATGCTAAGGTCTTTAATAAATCTTGTACACCAAGGTTTAAAATGTGAGCAAAGCACCGGAAATGTTGATTGTCTGAATCAAAGTGTGGCGGCAGCTGTTTGCCCAGTTCATACATAGATTTGGTATTTGCAGTTGCGTTGTCGACCGTGATACCTTGTATTTTATCAATTATGTCATATTCCAATAAACATTCATGGAAAATCGTTGCAATATCTTCCCCAGTATGTCGACCGCGTGATGGTATAAAATCAAGAACTACAGATCGATACTTCCATTCGTTGTCTATATAATGCATAGTAACCCCGTAGTAACTCCTACCAGCAATTGACGTCCACCCATCAATGGTAAACGACATTTTAGATGATAATTGTTGAAGTTGTTCCTTGAGATTCAATTGGAGCTCTTCAAATCTCTCTTTGACTTTCCTTCTAAGTGTAGACCTTTTAGGAAACACCATATTAGGGCAAATACGTCGAAAATATACTTGTGTAGCTTCGTCATCGAAAAATGAGAAGGGAAGATATTTTTTCACCACCCAATCAACTGTAGCTCCAACGTCGTGTAGTCGTGATGTTGTCACTGCTGTTTTCCGACTGAAATAAAACAATAAATCTTCTGTTATTATTTAAAACATACTAGGTTTGAGCGTTTAGGAGGAGGAGGTTTGTTGTTGTTAAATCGAGAAAATCGTTAAATTGACATTTGTTATATTAAGGTTGCACTGTACTGTAATTTACCAAAATAAAGTACTTAGTTGTTACCACATGAGTAGATAAACGGAACAGAGACACAGCTTCATACAACAGCGCGAATCGGTTGCACTACTACGAGCACGCGGCTTATGTGTGCGTGACCACTGGCCGCTTGTCGTGTACGCGGCGAGACTGGAAAGAACCGGTTTACGTAGGCACAGGCAGTTGACAATCTTAGGGTTATTACGACGCACGTTGTTTGTTTTGTACGTTGCAAGTTTTAATATTTTAATGTAAAAAAGTTGTGTTTTATTATTAATAATGGTTGTTTATTGCACTGTGTGTATGAATAATACTAGATGAAATAATTAAATCATTATAAAGATTTTAACAATGGTAACGTACAATTGGGTTTTTTAATTAGGTATAACTCCTGATAATATTGTCGCATTTGTTGAATTGCTCGAGCAAAAGTTTCGCGAATATTTCGATCTTGAAATAAATATTGTCAATGTTGGCAACGAAATACTTAACAACTCATTAGTTGTTAAATTGTGTAAAAGCAATTAATGTTTACAAAACCAATGACTATCAGAAAGTGATCTGCCATCGATAGGGATTACAAAAAACAGGTGCATGCGATTTTCGACCTTATTGACGTAACTCAGAATTTATAATTTTAATAACGTATCAATGTCAGAAAGCAAGAAAATACCAAAAAAAGTCTGTCATGAATTGTCAATAAGGTCGAAAATCGCATGCACATGTTTTTTGTAAGCCCTATCGATGGTTGATCATTTTATAGTCATTTGTTTTGTAGACGTTCATTTGTCTTACACAATTTCTTTTTAAACTTATTTTAGATACCTATCCCCATGTTAAAACTAGTGGCCATAATAGCTAAAGGAGATTCCTATGTTTATTAGCAAAATAGATCATATTACCAGAAAATATTCAACACTATTAGTGGTATCGTTGGGAATGTCAAATAAATCACGTCGTCACGTCGTGTCCTTGGTAACAAATGTATATTTTTATTCCGTGCTTTTAAAAGTTTCAGGTGCATGCCTTTTTTGGTTCCACTCGCTATTTTATTTACAACTGTACTTCTGCCGTATAGCGAATCCGTCGAGTCCAAGAATCTGCCCAATCCACGAATCTGTCGAGTTGGGAATCTGCCAAATCACGAATCTGTCCAATCCAGAATCTGTCGTATACCGAACAAGCGATTTGTCTTAACCTATTGTGACAACCCTACCAAAATAGGTAACAAATTTACAAGCTCCTAAGAAGCTGTCTCTCTGTTCGGTTTATTTACTCATGTGGTTGTTACTGGCCGATTATGAAAACAAATGAAAATATGGGTGTTTATAAAAAATATTTAAGACGATAATTACATACTTAATATGTCGCACCCCTAGATGAAAACACCACTAACTCAAAAATACTTACGTAAGTTAATGGCGTTTTTGAAAGTATCGCATGAATAGCTACGCGGAGTTAAAATTCCCGTAGCGACAACTTCGACCGTTGTTAAAAAAATATTCTTACCTGTCCACTTCTTCCAGCGGTTACTAAAAAGCTTGTGATATCTCCTTCTCCACTTAATTTTGGTTTAACAGGAAGAAATATTTGTGATTCCTTTTTGTGGAAAGATATTAGATGTTTCCTTAAGCCTGAAGTGTTTCTGGTTTTCATTTTTATTTCAATCTTTTTATGTTGGCACAATTTACACAAGGCAGTTTGGGATGCATGAATTATTTCGAAAAACTCCTCAAATTTACTTTTGGGTCTTTTAGATCTGTGACTCAAACTCTCGTTACTCGGACTAGAATAATTTGAATCTTCGTCACTCATATTAAATTGTACACGTGATACGTTTTTAGAAAACAACAAGAATTAGTAAAAACAATTATTAAGTTAGACTCGAAGCACAGCTCAATTGGAAATGACTGGAATTAAAATAATTCCTTTATTTATAGTACCTACGTTTCCTTGCTTTCTACCGCGCCGCCTCGCCACGTGCCGGCTCTATTAAAAGGATGCGGCCGCAAATCAAACGATGCCGCATGCGGCGTACAAACACAGATTATTACCTACTTGTACAGACGCGACGCGTGAATAAAATATATGTAAAGAATTAGTGCCAATCACTATTCTTTACATATAAGTGAATGTTTTGGCGTACATCTATACTAATCTATACTAATATTATAAAGCTGAAGAGTTTGTTTGTATGTTTGATGACAGAAGTTTAAAAATAAATAAATAAATCCTGAACGTCACTATACCTCCAAAGTTACTATTCCTCGTGGACGAAGTCGCGGGCACTGCTAGTAAATACTTACTCTCATCATCTCTCTCAGAGATATTCGGGCTGGTAAGCAATACAAAACTCTTATCGCAGGCTTTTTATTTTATTAGTAGGTGAGTACCTACGCTTTTTATATTATTTTATTAGTTTTGTAGAATTTTTTTACACTTTTCAAGTATATTTAAAAGTGGCTACAATATTTATCAAGGATATGTTTCTACTCAGTATGCCTACTACTACTCCCTGAAGTTGGTTTTTATTTATGTACATCAACAGCGACATTGGTCCAATGTTTCGAACCCTATTATTTCATTTTCTCTCTAAACTACTACGACAATTATACGACCAATTTCGGGAAATTTATGATCATGGGAACATTGCGATTGAATCGTATATTTATCTAGGCAAACGCGTTTAATGACAAGATGGCGAATAAAGCCAGCTCAGCTCAACTCAAAAACAATAGATCTTGTTATTTTAACTGATCGAGGTAGTACATAAATTAAAAAGATTCAATACCTGTATTGTAAATTAGGTAGGTAAATTTCGTATAACTTTCAATAAACCCAAAAGGTTGACAATGATTGACACATCTGATTATTTATTCTTTGATTACGGAGTAGCCGACCGCGGCTGCGGCTGGTGCCGCCAAAGAAAACCGACTAAGCCGACAGAGAAATAAAAGACTAGCCGACCACCAATCGTAGCTTAGCCGCCGGCTTAAAATAAAAGCCGCCTGCCAATAGCGGGCAATCGCAGACCTTTCGGCAATTAAGCCACACCCACAAAATACATTTATTTTTCACCCTGCGGGTTCCGTCATAATTATTTTTGATAATTGTGTTTACTTTTTTTTTAACGCAAGATAGATGTAGATCTATCTTGCATAAAAAAAGTAAAGTAGTTGGTGGTTACTCGTAGGATTGACCAATAACTTGCCTGATGTGTTAAGCGAAAGCGTGGCCGAGGATGAAGCTCGTCAATCTAGAAGATATCTATTCACTCTTGCCTTGAAAATCAAAGTTTGAATGAATACTGATATAATAAAAAACAGGTCTGGTTGGTTAAATAAAAAAAATTGCTAGATTGAAATTGATAAAATTTTAATGAAGCTCATTGTGAGAAGGATAAGGCCATAGTCTACCACGCTGGCCAAGTGCGTGTTGGCTGACTTTACACATCTTCAAACCATTGAGAACTCTCCGACATGTAGGTTTCCTCACGATGTTTTCCTTCACCACTTAAAGTTGGCGGCAATCAACAATACGCAAATAACTTCGAAAACACAGAGGTGCGTGCCGCGGGATTCGAACGCATGACCTGCAGATCGCAAGTCATGCGGTCTCCCGACTAGACTGCCGGAAACTCAGAGTGTGCAAAGCTTATCTTCGAATAAACCAAATGACTAAACTGAAATTGAAACTTTTTAATGGAATCTATTAAAGCGTGCTCCATCGTAAACCGCAACAGTCGCTTGACATCAGACGAGTTGACGGTCAAGTGCAAAGTATCTTCGAATAAAAATTTGAGTAAAAATGTTGAAATTATTTTAAAAATAAAAAACGGAACCCTAAATCAATTCGCTTAGAAAATCACACCCACAAAATACACTTATTTATCGCCCTGCGGGTTCCGTCATAATTATTTTTGAAAATTGTGTTTTTTTACGCAAGATAGATCCGATTGACCACCAATTTGCCTAACGTATTAAGCGACGGTGTGGCCGAGGTTGGAGCTCATCAAAAGCCGCTTGACATCAGGCGAGTTAACGGTCAAGTGCAAAAATGAGTATTACTTACAGCATTGCATTAAAGAATTACATTAAAGCGTGCTCCATCATAGCAACAGCCGCTTGGCATCAGGCGAGTTGACGGTCAAGAGCAAAGTTTATCTTCGAATAAAACAAATGACTATTACATTACAGTATTGCATTAAAGAATTACATTAAAGCGTGCTCCATCGTAGACAGCAACATCCGCTTGACATCAGGCGAGTTGACGGTCAAGTGTAACGCTTATCTTCGAATATTAAAAAATAAAAACGGAACCCTAAACGGAGCCGCTTTGAAAATGCCGCTTTTATTTTAAAAATCTTCACTCGGCTTTCGTCATTAGAGGTTTGAGGTTGTATTTTTTCACGTTTGTTTTATTTTATTTTTATCATACAGACGATGTCTTATTCAAATGCAGAGTATTACGATATGATACTTTGCGTCGGAGCTGGGAACGGGTCCTGGAGCGGGGGTCGCGAGCTGTACCGTCAACGATTCGTCGACGGCAGGCCGCTAGCGTCACAAAGGCGTCTCCCTTCATATTCAAGCTTCCGCGGACTTTGTTTACGTCTGCACAGCACCGGAAGTTTTCATGATGCACCAACTAACAGGGCCGGCCGAACCATCAGCGGTAATGTGGAAACTCAGATCCTGGAGCATTTTGCCGACGATCCGCGTACTAGCACTCGTCGAGCGGGTGCGCGGCTTCGCGTCGATCACAGGGTAGTGTGGAGGACTCTTCATGAAGACGGCCAGCACCCTTATCATTTCCGCAGAACACAGGAACTACTTCGGGCAGACTACAGTGCTAGAGTTGATTTTTGTGAGTGGTTAATTGAACAAATTGCTGTGGATTCTTCGTTCGTGGAAAAAGTGTTATGGACTGACGAAGCAACATTTACACGAAGTGGACTTGCCAACCTGCACAATGACCACGTATGGGCACACGTCAATCCGCACGCGTCTACCGAAAGCAGTTTTCAGCATCAGTGGCGGATTAATGTCTGGGCGGGCATAATCGGAGACTGCTTAATCGGCTCTATCTTCTTGCCTGCCAGCTTGACTGCTGCAGGCTACTAGGAGCATCTGCAGGGTGAGCTGGAAGATGAAATTGACAACTTGCCGTTGGCCGTGGGGCATAACATGTGGTTTCAACACGACGGAGCGCCAGCGCATTTCGCACGTCGCGTCCGCCAATACCTACATACTCGTTTTCCCGGCCGTTGGATCGGTCGCGGCGAAGATGCGCCGAGGTCGTGACCTCCACGCTCCCCGGACCTGACGCCCTTGGATTTCTTTTTGTGGGGTTACATAAAGAATATTGTGTATTCGGAGCCGTGCAACACGAGAGAAGATACCGCGCATTACAGCGGCATTCAACAACATAACCCCACAAATGTTGAAAAAAGTCATGAGTTCGATTTCTCGGCGCGCCCGGCTGTGTATTGAGAAGGGAGGCCAGCACTTCGAACCTTTTCTTTAATGCGTCGTGAGTAAAGAAAAGTAGGTAAACTAACGACCCGTCCGTTGTACGTAAAGTACATTGAAAGTAAAATGTTAATCGTAATTTTGTTACGAATAATATATGCTAGCTTCCTGCATGAACGACGTGTTCGAGTTATTTGCGAAGGCTTAAATTCAAAGTTTATGCAGGTAAATGCTGGTGTGCGCCAGGGATCCGTCTTATCGCCCACACTTTTTCTTCTGCATATCAATGATATGCTCACTTTTGGGAGCATAAATTGCTATGCAGATGACAGTACCGTGCATGGGCGGTATCTCGGCCATCCTGCGGCTAAGCAGGCCGACATTGAGGAAAATAGGCGAAAACTTGTCGCTGAGCTTGATCAGGTTTTGAACAGCATCTCGAATTGGGGTGCTGAAAACATGGTCGAGTTCAACGCCAAGAAGACACAGGTGTGCGCATTTTCAGCTAAGTTATCTCCATTCCTTCCCCAACCTTCTCTTCTGGACACTCCACTACCGATACAGGACGGTCTAAATATACTTGGTACGGACATACGCCGCAATCTCAACCAGAGAAACTACATTGAGGGTGTCATTAAATCGGCATCTCAAAAACTCGGAGTCCTGAACAGAGTGAGGAGGTTTTTCACGCCGGAGCAGCTGTGTCTATTATACAAGACTCAGGTTCGCCCCTGCGTGGAATACTGCTCTCATCTCCGGAACGGCTCCGCTCAGTACCTGCTAGATGCCCTTGATAGGATGCAGCGGCGTGCTGTCCGTATCATAGGTGACCTTGAGGCTACTAAGTCCCTTGAATCTCTGCAATTACGCAGGGACGTAGCCTCAATGGCTGTCTTTTACCGATTGTATCACGGTGAGTGTTCAGAAGAACTCTTTCAACTCATCCCACCCTCTCCTTTCCTATCCCGAACAACACGTGCCGGGTTAAGGTGCCACCCTTATACGGTAGATTAGATACCGTCACGTACGAAAAGGTTCGGTACGTCTTATCTTTGCCGTACCATAAAAATGTGGAACTCACTGCCAGCTCACGTGTTTCCTTCCTCCCTTGATCCTGGGTCCTTTAAGCGGGGCGTGAAAAAGCATCTCTCAAGGCCGTCAAAGTGAGGGCCATCATGTCACATTGCTTAACCAGCAATTGGGGATGGTGGCCTTCCCAATAGGACTTCACTGTCAGCTTACCATCAGGCAGCGTGAAGTCAATTTGACAGGTTCTTTCTAATAAAAAAAAAAAAAAAAAGAATAAATGTGAATAATAAACCAAAGTGTATGTAACAATAAACAAGCATTGATTAATTAATTAGTAATGGTATTTTTAATCACTCTCACTCCCTCGGTTTAGGTACCCTAAGGTAAGCAATGCACCTTGACATTATTTGGTGATATGATAGGTAAATAAATTTAGTATTGTATTTTAATTCAGATAATTAAATTTTTAGATTAGAATTAAGATAAGCGAATTACTTGTAATGTGTCAGGTTCTATCTAGGCACCTGTTACATTTCGATTTAAAATAATCGCAATTTATTTTCCTATTCATCAATAATTGTACCTAATCATAGGCAGGTAGGTTATCCAGTTAGGTTTAGTTAGATACTAATTAGACCACAGATAAGGTTAGGATGATGATAATAATTAAACTAGTTAAAATGTGTACCTATGCAAGTTATTACATCATGCGATTAATTGCATAACTTACAGAAAGTTTTTTTTAAGTAGGTGCACGTGCGCTGAACGTGGCGCGGGTGGCGTGGAGGAGCGGGGATGACGGGTGATAGTATACGTGTGTGCGTGCCACAACCACGACTATAGAGTTGTTAGGGTTGTCGAAAAAAACACAAAAAAAAATTTTTTTTAGTTTTGTATGGAAAAAAAAATTTCGCTTTCATTATTAACATTTACGCATACGATTCCAAACTTGATATAGATAAACACCTTTAAATATTGTTGGGCCTAACTCGGACACCCTGTATACTTACTAGAATAAATTATTATGACATCTACTACCTATCCTTACCATTTTATCCTAATCATAATACTGCTTGCGTGATCAGTATAATGTATTCATTTTCATTCTAAGCACTCTGAAACTTATTTATTCTTTGGAACACCTGTAGGTACTCTTAAAATTCGAAATTATTTTGCATGAGTCTACCTACGCCCTGTGGCGGCAATCAAATAGTGTCAAGTGTTGTGATTTCGGCGCGGCGGCAACGATTGTTGTATATGATTTCAAAAGAAGCCGCCGGCGCGTGTATCATAACCATGTACTTCCGAAAAGCGGCAAATTTCTTTGAGAAGTAAGTATAAAACCTTTGATGCCGCATTATCAAAGTGCCGATGGTTAAAACATAACTATGCATGCACTCAGTTTGATTTTAATGGATATTTTTTTATTCGCTATGTAGGTATGTTTATGGTACCTATTAGTCGTAATGCGCATAGGTCCAGTTTTTCATATTCTTTGATACAGTTTTTTGCGTCTCATAGAATTCCTAAGCGTACCTATACACCGAACTGTTACACCTAACTACTCCGTGAAATAGCGCTAAGTCCTAGCTGCAAGACGCAAGAGTTTTGCAGGCTTAGTCTTGTTCTTGCTCAAGTCTTGCACGATCAGTCTTGGTCTTGGTCTTGCTAAAAATACGCGGTCTTGTTCTTGGTCTTGGTTTTGCAAAAACGCAAGAACAAGACCAAGACTGCAAGACCAAGACTGAATTTGGGCAACACTACGTTACACTTAGCTTGCAAATTGATAAAATCGAAATTAAATTACAGTTTACGGATTTTATCGCAATTCATTGGTTTGACTGAGATTACGTTTAAATAGAATGATTTAGAAACTACATTATTTATTACTATCCGACGTTCCGATTTCTATGCAAAAGTCGTGGTCACGGAAGACTGATGTGATATTTGTCTTTCTTCTTTAATGTAGATGTAGGTATCTGTTTCTTAAGTTTTCACCTTTATATTACGCAATATAAGTATACAATTTGTATAATGTTCATGCTTTTCATTCCTTTACGTAACTAAATTTCGATTTCCCGTGTCGAAGTCTGGGGAATACTGGCTTGCTTTTACTGGTGTCCGGTTCAAGCGCAGTACGTA
Source organism: Euclidia mi (assembly GCA_944739405.2). Classification (NCBI taxonomy): domain Eukaryota; kingdom Metazoa; phylum Arthropoda; class Insecta; order Lepidoptera; family Erebidae; genus Euclidia; species Euclidia mi. The sequence goes on along the minus strand of OX123182.2, from coordinate 84,426,339 downwards.
TTAGAGGCGTAATTTCGTTCCTTTGTGGCTTCTGTGAATTCTCATGGCCTTGTGTAAATTTGGCTAGGCTGCCAAAGCTAGTGTAAATCCATATTTCTTATTCTGTATGTGTTCTCAGACTAAAGCCTAGAGTAGCTTTGCCTTTAGAAGCTATAATTGTACGTATAATGGCGGCCGAGTGAGGGAGGCTTTTTGTTTAGCATAATCTGTCTTTTTATTATAGAACGTTGAACCGGCTTAAAAGTATTGTATGCTTTGTTCTTTTTTGTAACGTACTAGTAAAGTAGGCTTTTGTGTCGCAGTTGATAGAGACTATTAATAAAACTATGAGTACCTGCTAGACATAATTCATTCAAAGCGCTATAGGTTCCTTTCCAAGAACGCTCAGATTTTTCACTATATGGCATACCTATCCTCTGAAAGCTGGGATAATTTTGTAACATAACATTTATACAAATCAAGAATGTACCTATACATGTCGGTAATAACTTGTTTCTTATTCATATGTTGCAGACATTAAGCCTGATGTTGCCATATCCTCATACTACTAGGCACCTTAATATTATAACTACACGTGAAAGTTTGTGAGGGTAGATGGATATTTGTCTCTCTATCACGCAAAAACTCCTGAAAGGATTTTGATGAACCTTTCAGTAACTTAGCTTTGAGTAGCACATAGTCTTTGGTTGCGATAACCGACACCCATGCATTATAGAGCATAGTAAAATGCATAGAGAATTCATAGAAAAGTATCACTCTACTTATAAATGATTAGATACTATTTAATTTACGAGTACAATAATACTTTTCGCATTGTACCAATGTTATAGAACTTTCACCTTAACAATAGCATTGCTCTGTTAACTAAATCGGCTTTGCCACGGGTTAGTGCTTGAAATGTCATGGCATTTAACATTTCGACCTGGGAATGGTCGAAATGTTAAATGCCATGACATTTCATCGGTCAAGTTGTGGGCCACTAGTAAATGGGAAAGCTATTATTTTTTGTGAATGTTGGTACCGGTTAAAATTGATGTTATCGGTGACTGAGATTGATTCTAAAACCATACTCACGCAGATTATGGCTTTCTTTCAGGCGATTGTTTAGTCTGGCACTTAATATAATATAAATAATCAGTATGAAATGTACAAGAATCTAGCCTCCTATTACATTGGAACCGAAACATAATGTGCGAAGTCTGATCAGTGAGTAATACACCTCTGCCTACCCTATCGGTGATAAAGGCGTTAAGTTATGTATTTATTTTAGGGGTTATTGCTATGTTCGTGTTATGTACCTATGTGAAATGACCAAATTACATTTATTTTTTATTAATGCGGTTTATTAGTGTGATCGCTTTAGCATCATACTCATCCAATCGGACTATGTCCACTGACCACTAGTATAGTATTATATTATTGTCTGTAGTCAGAGACAGACTACCCCTGCTTTAAGATAAAAAACTTTTTTAAATTTCTTATTACATAAAATGGTTAATCCTTACCTTGAACCTTAGCTTCGAAATGTAGGTAGGAAAATTTGTACTTGCCTACGATCAATTTTATTACTAGGTATCCTTCCCATAGTGCCCAAATATTTGAACATACTTCTCGACCGCGTAAATATTACGGCATTCTTTATTTTTGTTTTATTTAGACATTCTGGGCATCTCAAAATAAAATGTATGACTTGTTTTCACTTTATATTTAACTAGCTTTTGCCCGCGGCTTCGCTCACGTTAAATTCGGGGTAACACAAAACTCCTTTCTCGTTCGATAGAAATTTTTGTTTTAATTCTGTTCATAGGGACTAATAAGAAATATAACCGCAAGAAGTATTTAAAACATTTCTCTAAAGAGTATTTTTAGGGTTCCGTAGTCAAAAATTGCTAAACATGGAATCATAGATAATATATGCATGGAATCCTTATAGACGCGCTATGTCTGTCAGTCTATCCGGATGTCACAGCCACTTTATGCCAAAACTATTCAATTTACACATTTGAAAATTGGTAGGTAGATGACGTATTCTGTGAACCGCTTTACCATTAATGGAACTGATGTGGAAAATGGGTAGTTAAAAATTACTTTGAGGTTCCTAAAACCATTGTTTCTCAAAGTCAATCGTTTGAAAGATATACAGTTCCAAAGTGGTAAAATGGGTGTGTGTGTCCCTCTAACTTTTAAAGTAAGAGAGTGACAAATCTTAAAAAAATATAAGCTGTAGATCGTTATAAAAACTTCCAACGAAAATTTGTTTGAACGATGTGAAGTCAGCAGTTTTTGAAATAAAGCACATCTTAAAAACCGCCAATATAGCTTTGTCGTTTATACAAATACTATTAATAGTTAGTCGAAGATACATAATAGCTATGGTAAGTGGGTACCTCCACTACGGAACCCTTCATGAGTGAGTCTGACTCGCAATAGCGAATAGCTTTTATAATGTTTCGTCTTAAGTGATAGGCCCTTCTCTCACGAAGCGACTCTCAAACGATTTGTGTTTTGTACCCGTATCCTACGCGTCGCTTGTGAGTAGCCGCCATACATATTCAGCTAATTTCGCACACGACGACACGCTATGACGATGCGTTTGATGTCAGTCGCACGCTACCGTCTTGCTGGTCGCACGCTACCCGAGTAGTTTTTGCGTCGCATTACAAAATGGCGGCGGAACAAACTTTTAATATTATTCTTGTGCAGGAGGTAGAAAATTATCCATATTTGTATAATTATACGCTGCCAGAGTACGTAAGAAAAGATGTTACATAAAAGGCGTGGATTGAAGTTCAGAAAAAAAAATTAACAGGTCATTTAAAGGTATACATTACATATTATTCGACTGCACGGTTGGCGTAGTGGTTTAAGCAGCCGCCTCACCGCTTGACACTGTGCCGAAGTGTTGTGGGTTCGATCCCCACACGAGACAACACTTTGTGTTATTCATAAATTGTTGTTTCGAGTCTGGGTGTACATTGAGTCCGTTAGTTGCATGTTTGTAAAGTCCCCCGCGACACAGGATTTAGTCCTAATGCGGGAGTTGTCTTTAAAAAAAAAAATAAAAAAATTATACACAATAATTATGTTGCCAAGGAAGCGAAGCATGTGGGGTTATTAGTTGGCAAGATAATTTCTTAGATTAAGATTCAAATAATAATATGACTCTATTGATATTCTATAAAAATGACAACTCGTCCCTCGACAAATGCCCTACAATTGATATTTTTTTCGATGTACGGATGCACCCAGAATCTTCTTTTATATTTTCGTTTATTCTTGTAATATAAATACAGAATAAAATTGTCTTCATAGCTAGAGTCACTAGACATCGTCGTACGAATGTTGTTCTTCAAATGATAAAATATAGTCTCATTAGCGTAGCACCGTGTGCGGTAACGAGTAGCATACCAGTAGGCGATCATGGTTTGCATCTCAGTCCCGTAGCATTTGAATAGCTTCGTGAGAGAAGGGCCTTACTTGTAGCTGTTTGCCATAACAAAGCTTTGGTGCATTAAGATTCCGCATTAACAGGACTTGAACACCAACGGTTTAGCGTGAAATTGGTACATACATACATATACATTTTCGCATTTATACCTAATAAGTATTAGTAGGGATTACCCAAGGCTCAAGTTCGCTTACTAATAATTATTGTAACAATAATTATTAGTAAGCGAACGAAGTAATGACAGTGCACCATATGACAATGTATAATGCCCAGCACTCAATTATTACAGCGCATGCGTTCTTACTGTCAATAGGTACCTAGTAGGTTTGTCCCTTCAAACTTCGAGCCTCTCTAAAATCCCTCCCAGATTATTTTTTGCAACTAATTGTCCTATGTGTTTTTACTGTTTCTGAGCTACCTCCCCACCAATTTTCAGCCAAATCGGTTCAGCCGTTCTTGAGTTATAAATAGTGTAATTAACACGACTTTCTTTTGTAAACGAGTATACAGGATGTTAAAAGACCCTTAACGAAAATTGAAACCCCATATTGTACCAATCATTACGAACATTTTTTGCTTCGACATCATACCTGGGAAATTACTGGTTCAGGAGATATTGAGGCTCAAAATTACTATGAAATTTTTGTAATTAGGTACAAATACGATGCATTTACCACGACAACCTGTTCTATAGGTGTCCCATGGATTAGAAGGTATTTCGAAAATTACACGCGCGCATTTTGTATAGCGGCTTAAAAAAGTGAATACTTAAAAAAAAGTCGTTTCCCAGGTTTTATTTTTGCTTAGTATGATTTAGCACTTTAGACTACCTCCTTGGTCCAGTGGGTAGCGTATGCGACTGCTGATCGGAGGTCCCAGGTTCGATTCCCGGGTCGGGCAAGTGTTACTGGGTTTTTCCAAATTCTCAGTAGCAGCACGGAGTCTGGTGATGTGCCCGGTAACGGCAATAGGCACACCCCCTATTACGTGGGACCTAAAAATTCATGGCTAAAAGTGGGTGTAATATTATACCTCTGCCTACCCCTTCGGGGTTACAGGCGTGAGTCTATAAAAAATAATAATAAAAAAATGATTTAGCATGATGTCCAAAACGAGTAGACTCCGGCTTAATGATGGGTCTTGTGACACCCTGTATAGATACAAGAGGATGCCCGCAGATACGCTTCCCCACACGCAACATTCTCCACTGCAAAATTAGTGTTAGAGTTGACACCCATTATATACATTTAATGTTTTTGTATAGGATTTCGGTTCATATGGTATGGTCATGTGATACAGAGGAACGAGAAACATGTTACGGGATAAGTTCTGAGTAGGTAGGTATTGAATAAGAAGCTATTTTTCATAATAGGGATTCAGAATATTTATTAAACTCAAAACCGACCAAATGTCTATTACTGCACTTTAGGCTCAGGTGTTGTAATTGAAATCATACCAGTAAAATTAATATCATAAAAGTTATCGCAAGATATACACTATGCGTGATATAATATTATTATGATATATAAATTGAAAGGAGTAATAATTCCAGTAGTAATATAATTTTTTATTAAATAAGTCGTTTTAAAATTAACAATAAAAAATTTAACTTAATATCCTTAAAATACTTAAAGTTCAATTACTGGCTAGTTCACCCTATCGTATAGTCTCGTGAACCGCGTGAACTCTGGCGCCGGGGTCAGGCGCGGGTGCGCGTGCGAGTGAGATAGACGCGACTGCAAGGCGCTAGTGAGTGGGCGGGGTAAAATTTGAGTTTGAGCTGGAGTAGTATGGACTCTTAAAAAGGGGAAAATCCTATTTATATATAGGTGAATTGCTTGTACCAAATGATTTCATTTGTGCGTCGCGTACAAGCAATGACTACGTCAGCGTTCGAGAGAAAAAGGATGGCGATTTCAAGCGCATCATTTAAAATAGGACATGTTTTCAAGTGACGTTTGGATTCTTCTATCCTGGATTTACTAAAGACAGAATAGAGATTATAAACATTTACCTACTATCAAAATTAAACCCTAACATAATATACGAATTACATTAATAATACGGAGAAAATAAACTTTTGTAACAAGTCGGAGACAATAAGCGCGATTTAAATAAAAACGGCAAACGTAGTATAGGACACCTTCCGGCTAGATGAAGTGACGATATGCGCAAAGTGGCTGGCAGCGGCTGGACATGAGAAGCCGAAAATCTGGTTCAGTGGCGTGCCATTGGAGAGGCCTATATCCAGCAGTGGACTATGGCAGGCTGATGATGATGAAATAAAAACAAAACGGTTGTAACACAACACAAACATGTATTCTTTTTCGATTCATAATCAGACACCTCCCAGGCACTATGCCTATGGCCATCAAACCGAATTCAAAAAATAAATATGCTTTAAAATATAATGTAGGCAAGTAAGACAGTCCCATTTATCGGGACGGTGTATTCAAGGGAATAACACGCCTATGGTAAAGCGAACCCCGGGCTCCAAGGTCCTTTGGATCGCAGCCGGGGTAGAGCTGGGATAATGATGAACCATAGTAAGTTATTTTGATAAAACGAGCTTATTTAGATTTATTAAGTATTTTATTGCTTTTCCGAGCATCGACTCGTGAGCGTAATAAAACATAACATAAAAAGAAACTGCCTTCAGACAGACTAAGCCATATAAAAGCAGCGGGAAATGACAATAAATATCTTCAGCGTTTTCAACGTGAAATGCTCTTAAAATCGAACACCTTCTTCCCTCTCATCGAGATCCCCGCTTATGACGCGCCGTTAAAAATCTCCGCCATTTTACAGCGAATTTTCGTCAAGTTCGCACCCAAGTACATCCGGACTATCCTTTTCTGGTAACATCTCGACCTACTTTGGACCTCTCGTGACCTTGCGGCCGCGAAGAGGATTATACTACTTAAGACTTTTATCGGAGCAAAGTTTACAAGGTACAATTTTGTTATCTATGATTTATAAATTATAGTCGAAAACCGGAAGAAAGATTGTGAAATATTTACTGTCTGAATATGTTCACGGTTACTAACTTAACTTTGTGGTAGAAAATAAACTGTGTAAATAATTGACTATAAGTTTTTTGAGCCATGGAATAAAAGTGTACGTATGTATATTGCCTACCTAGGGTCACCATTCTAAGTTAGGTTAGCCTGTATCCCCAAAAAACCCGTAATCGGTCACAATCACTGCTATTCGCCTCAGTCACAAATATTTCTATCCGTGTGGTGACGGATTAAGAATACGGAATGTCACCACCCCATATCATCCCATGGGTGTCGTAAGAGCCGACAGAGAGAGCATATTATTATTGCAGAGAACAGCACTGTAAGAGAAGGAAAACTTGATACAAACCCTATACCAACCCGTTTGGCCAACGTGGTATAAGTAGCCCAATTCCTCCTTTCACAGGAGAGGCCTAGTCCAGCAGTGACTGTTAAAAGGCTGATGATGATGACAAATATTTTTCTTAAAATGACGCGTCACAACGGCCATATTTGACAAAAATAGCCACGACACAAGTTTTTCATTTTATACATATAGCTGGTATAACTCTTGATTATAAACAAGAAACGTACACAATCTTGCGATTCAGCTGCTGGATCCAGTTTTCTGTGTGCAGCAGGTGAATTACCAAATTCTGACAGGCGCTCGGAACCGGTTTAAAAAATACCGGTTAACACCGGTTTATTACGGTTTTCCTCCGAACTTTTCTTAAGAACGTGAACGTTTATGAACTTTATTTTAACCTAAATTAACCGGTTTATTCGACGAACGGCATGTCGATAAACACGTTGCCAAACAAAGCAATCTTACTACTGAATAAAATCGTAACAGCGCGCCGCGTTTCTTTATGGTGCGTCCGTATTAACCAGTTTTTTTTGCTCTAAACCGTTTAATCCGAAAAAACCTTTATGTAAATACTGTTCCAAATATCGGTTTAAAAAAAACGGTTTATCCGAACGAAACCAAATGTAAAGGTTTTGCGGCAAGTACATAATAACGGTTTGAAAATTTTACCGGTATCCGAGCCCTGTGACAGCGCTCTCTTTGACGAAGTAAAACTTTTAATCAATTTAACCTCAAGATATATATATCGGAACGATCATTAGTATGGGACGTCAATTGACTACGAAACGGAAGTGCGAAGATGGCGCGCTTCGACAGAGTCTGGTGTGACGTTCGCTACAGTTGAAGAGGGGGATGACGGTTGACGTTCAACGGAGCAACCAGCCTGGCGCAAGTTCCTAAGAAAAACCGAATGTATGAAACGTGCTATCTTTTTAATGGCTACTATTATATGTATAAAACGTGAAGATAGCATCCTTCACTATGTACCCTTGGAACAGTATTCTTTCAAAGTTAGACGGGTTATACGTACATCACCGCCTTGGCTGTCAATAGTGTCAAATGTCACAACTGTCACATTATTATCCAGATTGAACTTTGCCGCGTTATGTAGTTTGTTTATAAAACGTAAAAAACATACTGCAAAAGTGCTTTGTGTATATCAAATAAATGTGATTTTACACTTCTAGTGTGTTAGTGTTACTATATTTATTTGATTAGCATTGAAAGGAGCGCAATGAAAACAAGCAAAATAACGTGCGAAATGTGGCATACAACAACATGCCGGTCAGGCAATGAAAAAAGGGTAGGTATTTATGGCAAAATGTCCCTAGATAAAAGGAAATATTCTAAAGTACTAAAGTTTCATATCCTAGTACTTTGTAGGTAAACAATAGTGCTGCCTGTCAGTTATCGATAATCCGTTATTAGAAATTGGCACAAGGACTAAAAATTCTATTCTTTTTTTCTTTTCAGATGTAAAAATGGGTAGCTGCAACTGGAAACCAAGACTTGATTTATGTGCCCATTGAAAAATTACATCAGTTGAACTATGTGTGTGGCAAGCATTTTAAGCCGAAAGACTTAAAAAAAAAGGGAACTCAAGTCAGAAAAACAGCTGTGCCTTGTATCGATAGACATTTGTTTAAATCCTATTACAGAAGAAATGTTGAAAACCTTTCCATCATAATTATGTAAATACATATATCTTTTAGTTCTGCGTATTTTTCTTCGCTAATCTAGAATAGATTTATAGAATAGGCTAATTTGTTTGAATAAACACATAAATGTTAAATACATCTTTTATTTGTGTTGGAAAAGTATAATTCTAGTCGAAACATAATTATAATTATTTCTTACAGAATATTATCGATATCGATATTTCGTTAATCACTAGAGGGTACATCCCTATATTGACAAATATGACAATGCTGACAACATAAAAACGATGTCAATTAGTATCTTTATGTTGGTACGAGTTCTCCCTGCACGTTTCATACAAAGCTGAAAGTCTCGCATGATCTATGGCACATCCGCCTCTTCTTACGTAGTATTTGTATACTCTTTGGGAGCAACGACAACTATCACTAATATCACTTCTCTTGGAGACTCTGGGCGGACAACAAGTACCTAGAAACTGTCACTCGTTTCGTGTTCAGTAATACAAAATAGTTATAGTCAGTTTTGTTAAATTTGATTTGGTGTGAACTTATAACTGTGATGTGAAGTGTTGATACCGGCCAAGAATCAAGCAACCCGCCGACTTATATATATTCTTAATATATCTCAAGATACTTATAGATACTCAATAAGTTTGTTGATAAAGTAAACAATAGAATATATTATATAAGCAACTAAGACTTTTATATAACTTTGAAAGTGATCCCAGAAAAACTTTATCCATATTGTTTCGCCCAACAAAAGTTGGACCAACCTTTGATATTCGATTGAATATAATACCCAACTTGTACAAAACAGGTAAGTTAAATAGTATCATATTATATTATATTAGGTATGGCATCGAATTCTTATAACTAGAGCAATGTTGAGAAAATTAAGGGCGATACCACAGAATAATTAATAGTACTAACGTACAGAAGTTTCACTTTTCAAACCAATTTATTGAAATTACGACTCTTGGTACTAAGCAATAAAGTTCAATTCAGGTCGCATAAGCACTCAGTGCCTAATGCGATATTAACCTAACAGTTCCCGTTCTTTTCTAATACATAACGCTGTCGCTGTCTGGCGCGGAGTGGCGCGCTAGGGTTGTCGACTTGGCGCTGCTACTATATTTATTCATCGTCTATCTACCTACTTGACCACGTACCTAATAATAAATAATTATCCTATAAGTATCCTATCTCACTATTGGAGCTAGTAGAACAAAAGCACAAAAATTCTGGTCGTTTACATTTTTACTATACAAATTCTTAGTTATTTCCTAAACGCGTGGACCGATTTACATGATTCCAACAGATAAAATGGTTTTTGAACTAAATCTTTAATTTGACACCATAATCGTTGAGATATCTCAACAAACAAAAAATCAAATTTTCAAGTTGCTGTCGTAATATAAATAAAATCAAATTTTCTAGTCGACACACAGTTAATTAAGCAATACTTTGCATTAGACTTGTGATGATACATTTTTGTTGTTAAAGGCGTTTAAGTTTATAATTTGAACAGTGTATGAACACGGCGCGTGAGAATACGGAGCGGTCGCACTCGTTGCGTGACGTCTAATGTGAGCGGCGCGCGGCAACCTACTAAATCCAACCACGTCGACGTGGTCGGCCGAGGTACTTGTAAGGTTGTACCTAAAATGCGAAGTGCGCCCGGCCTGGCGATACCTAACATAATGATAGAGAAAACGCAGAGCGCACGCCGGGCGCCCGCTTCAGGAACGCGCACGCTCAAAGAGAGTAGGAGGTCACTTTTACCCTTTACCACTTATTCTGTCACGCAGAAACTACTTAATGGATTTTGATGAAGTTTAAAAACACTGCCTGGACTGCTTCTGGGGTTTAATGGACAGCGTATGCATCTGCTGATCGGGAGGTCCAGGCTTCGATTCCCGAGCCGCGCATAAGTACTACTGTGTCTTTTGGAGTTCTCGGTAGCAGTACGGAATCTAACAATGTACCCGGCAACTTCAATAGACTCGCCCCCTATTATGTGGGACATAAATTCAGGCAGAAGTGTAGTATTATATTTATTTGATTTTCATTACTTTGTTCAATTCCTTATTTGTTTTTAATTTTAAATTTTGATCTCTAGTATAAATATTGTTATTGGCACTTACGTAGTCCTAACATTATATATATTATTTTGTTAAATGTCATGCATATTTGTTATCTGTCTAGTTACATAGTATTCGAATGTTATTATTCATAAGAAATAATGTATTTATGCTGTTGATCTGCTTAATATAAATAAATAAATTACACCTCTGCCTACCCCTTCAGGGATACAGGTGTGAGTCTAAAAAACAGTATAATCGTAATATTTATTAATTATTGTAAAAACCCTAGTGTGCACTGGCTCTTATGTTTGATAGAAAATTCAACGTTCCCACAAAGCTGACGGCTATTGGCCATAATTCGTGCGTAATAATCGTGATTGGTTCATGCTTTCGCTTCGTGCCTAAACACCGGATGATTCGTTAAACATCGCCTACATTTATTCTGATTACTTTAGATGCGATGGAAAACATCTTCCAACGATAAAATGTTATGCCAAACAGAAATTGGGGCGTTAAAAAAATGTTGCCAGCCGATTTTATTTAAAATCGAGGTGTTTTCTTACAAAATCTCCGTCTTCGGGTTGAGTAAATGCGACCTACATATACTTACGATTAATCTTAAGGCTAGACTGGATAAACCAAAGTAGTACTTTTCTTCGGTGAATCGACGTAAATTGGTAGTCATGCTGAGTTTCTTTCAATATTTAGGCGCTCAGACATGTCAACTGCTTCCCCTTCTCATAAGGCCGACTTGGGCAACGGCCTGGAAAAGACTCGGCTACTTTTCTGTGATATGAGAACTCAGCTAAGTACGTCCATACGGCTACTACAGTCTATGTGCTCGGCCACAGTGAAAGGCGGGCGCGGGTGCGGGTGCGACGCGGGAAACTCAAACATATGGAACTCTATAGAAGTGTCCGTAGTGGTTGAGCGGGGCGGCGAGCGGTGCAGCGCGGGGAGCACGCGGACAACTCAAACCATAGAACTTTCATACAAGTGTCCGTAGTGAATGCGCGGGCGGCAAGCGGGAAACAATGCGGAGCGTGCGGATCTCAAACTTTTATGAGCAATTATATTATGAGTAATTATTAAATCAAGTGCGAGTTGAACTCGTTCATCAAGGTTAACGTAGTAGAGGGATTCACTTAACATAAGCATAACGTAGCACCCTAGCCAAATATCACTATCAATTTTTCGCCAGCAAAATCAACTTTGGGTTCCGTAGTGTTTGTGTATCGATATTGTTTATTGATATTGAGCACCAAGGGTTTTGGGAAGCAAAATTTAAATTTAATAATCTCCATAGACACCCCGCTAGTATAGGACAGATATTTTTTTTGTATATAAATCATAAAGCGGTTCACAGAACATATACTTACCAATTTTGAAATTTGTAGTATTAATAGTTTCGGCATAAAGTGCCTGTGACATAGAAACGGATACATAGACAGACATGGCGAATCTATCAGGGGTTCAGTTTTAAGCCTCTTAGCTTTTGGTTAGGGAACCCTAAAGATAGGTTACTTACATATCAGTCAATCTTCAGAAATACTCTAAACTCTACTATGATATTATAAATGTGAAAGTGTTTATAGATATATATATTTGGTATATATAATGGTAGATAATGTCATGGACACTGACCGAATTACTTTGTACTCTATAGAGTTTCTGAACTCTTTAGACTAATCAGGAGTCTCACATAACTTGAGACTGAAAGTAAATTAATGTTACCCCGACTTCAACGCGCGTGAAGCCGCGGGCAAAAGCTAGTATTACCTATATAATGATGAACTTAAATATGCAAAGTGTCTATGTTAATTCTAATTTGTTTTATTTATTTACATTACCACATAGGTATCTCTTTTTAACCCTTCCAGTCGTTCCTGAAGTAGAATTTTCCAATTTTTGTTCAAAATATATATTTTTTTAAATATTTGCCAAATATTTATAAAGATTTTCCAAATATCATAAAAACCAAAATTATTATAACAGTTATAAATGTGACTTGAACCCACGCCCTCAGACCGTGAGGCGGTTGTATTACCCACACGGCTACAGCCTTGTTATCAGTTAGTTGCGAATTTGGTGAACAATTGACATAGTGTTACTATGGTGAGTGTTAACGTCATCTAACTGAAAACTCATATTAATCTAACTGCGATCCTAAATTTGACAAACACTGTACACCGCACCCGCAAACGCGCCACTACGGACACATGAAGAAGCGCGCGGCGCCGCGCGCGGCCCGCGTGCGGGCTGCCCGCGCTACTATGGCCAAGCACTATAGGACAACTGCTTGTCGTAACTAGAGTTTGGGTTAGCTTATAATTTTTACTGATTGCCTCGTTGGTCTAGCGGAATATGTGCGCGTGGGATTGGGAGGTCTCGGGTTCGATTCCCGGGTCGGGCAAAGTGTTATTGGGTTTTCCGTTAGGAAATACTCAGTAGCAGCACGGAGTCTGGTAATGTGTCCAGTACGGCAATAGGCTCGCCAGCAATAGGTGGCGTACCTACGTAATAACGTGGACCTAAAAAAATCATGGCGAAATGTGGATGTTATATTACACATCTACCTACCAGGGATCGGGGATACAGGCGTGAGTCTATATATATAATTATATGTCATTTTTAAGGTGCGCTACCTTTACTATGAATCGCAATTTTTTTCAGCCTAGTTCAGGTAAACTTTAAACACAACACAACAAAGGCACTTATCGCATACATTATACTGAATTATAAAATTTAATTATTTTTACTGTAATACTTTCCTATGTAACATGTGAGGTTTATTTTATTGAATAAAGTTTTATTATTATTTTATTTTATTATATAAAACCCAATAAGACGTTTACAATAGATATTACAGGCTATCAATTCTTATAGGTTTTAGGTCATAAAGAAAGGGTAAGGGACAGGAAAAGACCTGGACCAACTGCGCCCGTGAATCTAGGTAGCTCATTAATGCTACGTGTCACGTGATACCCTTACCACCAGGCAGAGTACCTCCTACCGACCTTCCAGAAGATTCTGCGTCATAAGCGTAGGAGTCCTACGGGCTGCTATGACGCAGAATCTTCTAGAATAGTCTATACAGCTGAGTCATTAATGTACAATGTACATCAATGAGCTGAGTGAATAGTGCCTATAATAATATATGTAGTGCTCTTTACCACAAAAATCAGAAGCGATAACGATATTGATAAGTGTGAAAATATGCTCGTAACATCATATGAGTTGGCCAAACAAATTTAGTAGGTATTCTATGGGTATGTAACATTTAAGTACACAGGTACATTACTTACATCATACTTACTGCGAAGTAAAGTTGCCGAATCGGCATTGATAAAATGTGTAGTCAGATTATTACAATAATAAGCGTTTTTCTTTAATAACTATACCTACTTACGAACTCAAAGCTCATCATATTTATTTTAAAATGAGCTCCGTGGTATTTTACTCGAAAATTTTCTTTTTATATCAGATAGAATAAGGCAATATTTTACTGTAATTGTTAAAAAACATGACGTTAGTCAGTAAAATGTTGAAAGATGATACTAAATGGCATTCACTATAAAATCTAATTGGTTTTGGTTTACTCGTTAATTATATTATTTTGGATAGGATTTCACATAATTTGTACTTTATAACCTTGGGTTCTAAATACAAGAGGCATGACAAACGACCCGACGCGATTCGACGCCAATAAATTATCAAATTGATTTCGGCGACGACGTAGGACACGCATGAGAACCGTATCGCATATTCATGTTCGTCGCCTAGGTCTGGTAAAGACAGCTTCCATTAGGAAGGTCGAATATCGATGGTCTTTAGGCTCAATGCCTACACCTACAACGAAAGATCATACATATAGTACCTACTTTTGACAACTATTAATGGATTTCTATCTTTGTCCGACTACTTGTACGTAAAGCGTGTTTAGCCGTTTGAACCCACTCAACGCAGAACGACTAGTTAGAAAGAAGGAAAACAATACGGGAATAATTGCTTTGGTATTAAGCTAGGAGGTAATGCTGGTGGTGTGACGTCCCACCTTCATATTAATCTGCAGCTGACTCTACCAAGCTATTGTTTAATCGGAGCCACCTTTAGGTAACTTTAAACGCTTAACCTATAAAATTATAATAATTTTGACTATGTATTTAATAGAGCAGCTAAACTTTACAGCTATTTAAAAGAAATACACGTCATATTTTATTATCTTGACTGCCGCAACTGCTTATCCAGAAAGCCAGAGTCAACGCGAACTTTAAAACTGAGCAAAATGTATAACAGTGTTAAAATGATGAGGAGTCCGTCCTCAGGTAACAAGATTACTCGTGAGCTCGTTATATCGGCCTCTCTCCACGTTCATTACTATTATCTAATTGCTCCAACGATTGTTTGTGCCAGAAATGTTCGCCAACTTTTTAACGTTGCTGTTGTTTTGGCAGCTAGTGTTTTAACGACTTAAGTAAAGTTTAGACAGATTTTTGCTTGATTTTCTTGAATTTTAAATACTTATCCAGCGATAACGTGATTCTGTCAAATCTGGTTAGACCAGTAAGAAGGCCCTGCATGATTTTATTGAATATTAAATAGTGATACCTAAACCAACGATAAAGCGATTATGTCAAATCTGGTTTGACCAGTGAGTGGAACTCTGCATGATTTTCTTGAATATAAATATTGGTCTCGCGATAGAGGTATTATTCTGTCAAGTCTGGTTAGACCAGTAAGCGGGTTCGACACCAAGACGAAAAACGGGTGCAACCGAGATAAGACCAGTACGATTTTGATGATGACCTAGACCAGCAATACACAATAGGATCCCGCGGGGTTGCTACGGAATCCTTCGGGTACCGCAGCAACCCAGCTTACGTACGATACCTATACATACCAGACTTAAAAAAAATCAATGCAGTGTTGCGCTTTATGGAGTGTTCCACTGTCTAAAATGTGCATTCTTGCTCGTATTTAGTCAAGAAATGAAAATTATACCGACACTAGACTTCGCCAGCGGCTCCACCCGCTTGAGTGTCGGGTATCGTGGTAAAAAGTAGCCTCGTCACCATCTCCACACACAAAAAATATAGACTGCCTCCATGGTCCAGTGGATAGCGTATGTGACTGCTGATCGGAGGTCCCGGGTTCGATTCCCGGGTCGGCCAAAAGTGTTACTGGGTTTTCCGAATTCTCAGTAGCAGCACGGAGTCTGGTGATGTGTCCGGTTACGGCAATAGGCTCGCCCCCTATTACGTAGGACCTAAAAATTCATGGCGAAATATGCGTGTAAAATTACACCTCTGGCTACCCCTTCGGGGATGCAGGTGTGAGCCTATAAAAAAAAATATATGTAGGTACCTATATCATAACATCGATCCGTTGCGACATGAAAGAAGAACAAACAAACAAACACATTCCGCATGTATAATGATTAATATGGATCTTAACCACATAGCCAAATAGATACACTGGGAAAATGATCAAGCAAAATACCGACTTGATATTGTTATAAAGTAAAAAAGGTACAAATCTTAATATATAGAATCCTTGCGTTACTGACTGACTGACAGACACGCTACAGCCGAAACTATTGGGCGCAGGAAGCTGAAATTTGGCATCTGTGTTCCTTGGGGACCGTAGGGGTGCACTAAGAAGGGATTTCCCGAAGTTCCCACGGGATCGGCCAAAATGGGTAAATTAAAAAAAATTGCAGGCGTAGCTGCTGGCGTCCTCTAGTAAACAATAAATATTGACTGCACAGTTGGTGCAATGGTTTGATCAATCGTCTCGCAGTTTAGCATTGCGCCGAGTGCTGTGGGTTTGATTCCCGTACGAGACAACAATGTGTTTTCCTGAAATTGTTATTCAGGGTGTCATTATTCTATTAGTTCATCGTTTATAAATTATTACAAAGCGAGAGCGATAGCTTTATTCATCATTGTCATTATATTGAATAAAGAAATATAACAGTAAAATAACTACACTGTCATTTTTTAGTTTGAACCTAGGACTTGAACAACATAAACTATTAAGCTAGTTAAACTGAAAGGAATAAACTACTATGATCCTTTTAGTATTCGTCTCGGTAGTAGAGCCTTTCTGATATCAGCATGATTGGGCCGGCTCGACCGGGGACAGAAAATCGACGTAAAGTAACAGTACCTACCTAAACTGTTGCGCTTCGTTCGGTGAGTGAGAGTGCCGGAGGCCCTAACCCCTATTCCTTCTCCCTCATCCCACTCCTTATCCTATCCCTTTTACCAACCCCAAGGGACAGCAACGCACTTGTGACTCCTGTGGTGTTGCTTGTGTCTATGGGCGGCGGTAATTGCTTACCATTAGGCGATTCGTCTGCTCGTTTGCCGCCTATTAGGTACTAAATAAACTAAAAAAAAAGTACTTGTCTACTTATCAATTTGTCTGATAAAACCTGAAGCAAAATTATTAACGTAGAAAGATTATTTATTATTGTTAAGGTAAATTATATGGCTGATGGTTTATAAAATAACCGTGATGATAATTTTATGGTCGATAATAAAAATTGTTACTTCGTTAGACGCACACCGTTAGTTTACTACCGTGTAGCCCTGTTTCCCAAATGCACAAAATGATATTCTCAGTGATAGTGATATTATTCTCGAAGTGTAAGAAACTTAGACTGCCTCCGTGGTCCAGTGGATAGCGTATGCGACTGCTGGTCGGAGATCTCGGGTTCGATTCCCGGGCCGGGCAAAAGTGTTAGGTAGGTACTGGGTTTTTCCGAAATCTCAGTAGCAGCACGGAGTCTGGTGATGTGCCCAGTAACGGCAATAGGCTCGCGCCCTATTAGGAACGTGGGAGCTAAAATTCATGGCGAAATGTGGGTGTAATATTTAGATATATGCCTACCCCTTCGGGGATACAGGCGTGAGTCTATGTAAGAAACTTGATGGGAGTGAATGAAGCAAGAGAGATATGTGAGGATCGTTGCAAATGGCGTTCCTTAGTCTCTGCCTACCCCTTTGGGAAACAGGCGTGACACTATGTATGTTTGTGTATATATGTAGGTACAAAAGATATTAACGTTTGGTGAAATGCGAAATACTTACATCTGCTACATAGGTATTCGATGAAATACACTCGTGATTCTCGTCAATTACTTGGCTCCGTCTCAATTACATGTAAAGAAATCTCAAACAACATTCTGTTCCAAAATCAAATTACAAAATTTGTAATGTTTGTTCACTGAAAAAAAGAATAAATGACGTTCCAAATTCAAATAATCATTCTCAAATTAACCTTCTGAGTTTGTGAAATTTTAACACCAAAAATTGATTTATTATTATCGTATCTTAGCCAATTTACTCTATTCAGCTAGTTTAAATAAAGAACAACATTTTAAGAAATATATGTTTACTCGTCAGTTTTTACATTCAGTCTTACTCTTAACCTATTACAACACAAATAACATTATTATACATTAATATTGCGGATCATTCCTATTGAAAAACTATACATAAATAAACAACTGGGATAATGTCTGCAATAAACGATTATTTATCGGTATGAATTATAGTTATTATAGTTATAAGCCGGCTTAGGATACGGATAAGTTGGGATCGGACTCGGTTTTTTAACGTCGCAATCGTCCCATAACCACCAAACAGTTATCAATACTTCTAGATTTATTAACAATAATGATATTATAGGGATAGTTAGTTTACTGATCAGTGTTTTAATACCACCTTTAGCGATTAAAAGCGGTTTTATTATACCATTTATAACGAGGTCTTTTAGTCCATTCATCTCCAAGCCGTCTGTCGAAGATCCGGAGAACAAAGCAAGGATTAATCCTAACAAACCGCTCACTTTACTCGACACTTTTGTACTCACTGGCTTTAAAAGGGTAGACAGATCAGGCTTTAACAATGGAACTTTTCCTATTTCTGGCAGCGATGGTACCGCTATAGGTGACGAGTTTTGATACGGCGGCGGTGATCCATATGATGACACACTTGGACGTGAATACGATCCTGGGTATGGACGATATGACGGCTCTGTATTAGCCCTTTCAGCTTCGTCTGCAATTCGGTATTGCGATCGTTCCTGTTCCTTCTGGTAAGCCTCTTTTACTTCGTTCAACGCGTCAAAGAAGTCATCCAATGTGTTATCCTCTTTGTTCGGTTGCTCTGTCCGTAGTTGCGACGACGGCAATTGCTTGGTATGCAGTATTTCCCGTTGTTGGTATGTATGCCCTTGAAACTGTGGTGGATGCGAATATCTGCCTACACTCCGCACTTCAGTTGGAGGATAAAACATTACATTTTCTCCGACATAACCGAATACTGATACAAACTTAAATAGCACGAGTAGTATAATACACGCTTGACTCATGGCGAATAAGTAATTAAACGAATATGTCACAGTTACATACTTATAAATTAATAAAATGCCAATATGCAAGTTGGCGTTTTGCGATGGAAATATCTGGGTCGTGATGTAAGTGAAGCAACTGCATTGTCCCACATAGTTGAATGTTGGTAAACATTAAGATGTCAGCTTATATCGATTCCGGAACTACAGTCGAGTGACATACACTGGGCTATATCGTCGTCAGCTAAAATACTAAGCATACTTTTGGCGATAGAACTATCTTCCTCAAGGTCGTCAATTAAGAAAAATGTAGCCGTTGCCCCTATATAACTTCCCCAACTACTTCTCGAAGATTTTTGTATCACACAAGCGATCCGTTGCGAACAATCCGTGATCATTCTCGATTTTTGGCCTTTTCTCTTTTTCTTTTTGAAATACTTTATCATTTTCGATATAATCGGCCATAGCAGGAAAGCTTTCAATCCCAACTTCACAAATAACATGAGCACAACTGGCAATAGAAGCATTTTTCCCACTATAAGTTTGAGGAAGGCTATGACGGCAGCTGACATCATAATTTTGGCGGCACTACCGAGAATGTTTGCGAGAGATGACAGCGTATCCGTCTTTGGACATGACACATAATAGGATGAATCGGTGTATGCCTTTCGTATGGGTTCCGAGTATAAATTTGATGCACCAGTAAACAAATCCATAAAAGGTAAGGGTGGTGATTTAGATGGCGTTGCCGTGCTCAAGGCTTGGTCTTGAGCGCTCGCCCGTGTCGCGACAATAATAACTGCGAATAGCACGAACATAGCTCACAAACTGTTCCGCTTCAAATATTCCAGTTAGTTTAAAACCTCGCCCATGAAATTTGAATTTCAAGAAATAATATGCGCGGACAAATAATTATCTCTGTGTAATTTGAACCAACGGTACAAGGGTCAGGTCGCTTCATTTTTAGAGCAAGTAATGAAAGTACTTTTGTGTGATTGTTATAATTTTAAGTCTGAATAAAATAAACATCATTAATGAATATCTCAAATATAACAGACATTTTATATCTATATAATTATAAAAGAGTATTATCAATTTATATATAAAAAGTTTAGGCTGTTTGGTTGCTAACCATTGTCATATTAAAAAATAACATAGATATGGCGGGAAATTTATGAACTGACATACATGCAAAGTGTCAATAAATTCAAAACATCTCGTTGGTCGTGTATAAACTAACATTTATTAAGTGAAAAGAATATAATTATCTCAAAACGCATAAATGGTAATTATTACTAGAAGCGCTTACAGAAAAGCTTGTGAAAGCTTCAACAGCAGTGACATATCAGATAAAAATATTATTCCACCATGGTGTTCTTCTGGTAAGTTTTAAAAGTTTGATCTAGATTTATATGAAAGCAAATATTGAAATAATAAGTACCTACATGAATTTACAGTAGATATTCTGAAGTATTATTAAGATTTATGGCTAAATTTATTTGAAATCTGTACAATATCGCACAGGTGACAAAGATGTCATGCTATTTGAAATGTTATTAGTTTAAAACAGATAAAATTCCTGAGCTTAAAAATAAATTTTCAAATACAAATTACGCTAACATAATGTGACGTTTTTCGTTTGTAATATTTGAGATATTGAAATGATTAAAGTAATTCAAAAATATTACGATAAGGTAAGTAATATGCGCTACGTCACGTTAAAGTAAAAAAAAACAGCTAGAACAGAAATATCTACGCAGCCATTTAATGAAGACGATTTGGTTATATAAATAATTCAGAATTCAAACAAATTTTCTTGTGGCAACATAAGTCTAGTTCAGAAAGAAGACTGGCAATGCGAAATAAGTAAATTATTTATAAGTATAGACGCTCGCACAAGAACATGGAGGTCATGCATTAAATAGAACAAATATATACAATTCTACATTCATGAAAACAAAATCTTGAATAGACAAGTTTTGTTCATAATGTTATGTACTTACAGATTACTCATTGCGTAGAATACTTTTATAGGATAATACAATTGTATTCATGCGTATAATTCTTTAGAATCGTATAAATAATTGTGCGACTCGCATTTAATTAGTACTATGAATTTTGAATTTTGCAGCCGTGTGGTTGACGGCATAGAATACAAGTGTCACCACCCCCTATCTTCCCGTGGGTGTCGTAAGAGGCGACTAAGGGATAACACGATGCAAATACCATCTTTGCGTAGAGACGGAAAACTCGACATCAAACCCTATACGACTGCCTCGTTGGTCTCGCGACATAAATGTGCGCGTGGGATCGGGAGGTCCCGGGTTCGATTCCTGGGTCCGGCAGTGTTATTGGGTTTTTCTGTCACGAAATTCTCAGTAGCAGCACGGAGTCTGGAAATGTGCCCGGTACGGCAATAGGCTCGCCCCTTATTACGTGGGACTAAAGTATATCTGGCGAAAAGTGGGTGTAGAAATACACCTCTGCCTACCCCTTCGGGGATAAAAGGCGTGACGATATGTATGTATGTATGTATGAATTTTATTCGAATGTCAAATATATTTGTGTAAGCCAGCTCACAGCGTCACGCCATTAGTTATATAGGTATGTACGTATATATTAATATAAAAGACAATCTGTTTAGAAAAATAATCATACATTTTCAACACCTTACATAAATGTTCTCCTATGCTGAAAATGTTCTATGACTAAAATGTCTAAATTAAATAAAATTACAACTACCATTTAGGTACTCGTTATTTTAAACATGGTATCGAGAAATACCTATGTTCAAATATTTGGGCACTATGGGAAGGAAAGTATTAAAATTGATCCTAGGCACTTGCCTTTTCCTTTCTTGGGTTATCAATTGCAAACAGAATTTGAAAACGTTTTTGTACCTAAGGCCACCAGGCAGGGGCAGTCTTTCGGCCGGTACGTCGGACATAGTTCCATAGAAGTGGTATGATAATAAAGTCGTCATACAAATGGGGTCATATAAATTAATAGATATGTAATTTAATCATTTCATACTGAATAATTAAATTGCATTAAGTGCCAGACTAAACGGTCGAATAAAAGAAAGCCGTAATCTGCGCGCGTAGGTTTTTAAAATCAATCTCTGTTTCCGATAACACCAATTTTAACCGGTAACACTAAACAGTTACAAAAAAATAACAGCTTTCCCCATTACTAGTGGCCCACAACTTGACCTTGGGAATGGTCGAAATGTTAAATGCCATGACATTTCAAGCACTAACCCGTGGCAAAGCCGATTTACTTAACAGAGCAATGCTATTGTTAAGGTGAAAGTTCTATAACATTGGTACAATGAGAAAAGTATTATTGTACTCGTAAATTAAATAGTACCTAATCATTTATAAGTAGAGTGATACTTTTCTATGAATTCTCTATGCATTTTACTATGCTCTATAATGCGTGGGTGTCGGTTATCGCAACCAAAGACTATGTGCTACTCAAAGCTATGTTACTGAAAGGTTCATCAAAATCCTTTCAGGAGTTTTTGCGTGAAAGAGAGACAAATATCTATCTACCCTCACAAACTTTCACGTGTAGTTATAATATTTAGGTGCCTAGTAGTAGTAGGATATGGCAACATCAGGGTAAATGTCTGCAACATATGAAAAAGAAACAAGTTATAACCGACATGTATAGGTACATACTTGATTTATATAGATGTTATGATACAAAATTATCCCAGCTATCAGAGGATATGCCATATCGCGCAAAATCTGAGCGTTCTTGGAAAGGTAAACCTATAGCGCTTTTTTTTTTTTAAATCATTTATTTACGGAGCTTCGTCATTTGTGACGATGACGCTCCATTTTTTCTATCTACTTACATTTAACACACAAAAATAATATATTACAAAATAAAATTATATAGTTTGAATAGTGTCTTGGCGTCTCCTGACATGGGAGTGGCCAAAGCACTATTACAAGCTCCGACATCAATATTAAAACATAGCCTCATCCGTATACTGTCGTTTCGAACACATTCCATCAAAATGTGGTATACGTCCTCGACAACGTCACACTCTTCACAATTAGGAGATGGAGCTAAACTCATAAGATGCTTAAACTTTCTTGATGGAATATGTCCAGATCGCAGTCTCATTGCAGTAACACAAGTTCGTCTATTTAAGGAGCAGTTATCAAACCAGGGACTCTTTAAAACATCAGGATGTATGGTCCTGTACCAGATACCTTTCTCTTTGGATCGCTCATCGAAGTACTCATTCCATAACAGATAGCAGCGTTTCCTGACCAGATGCAGACAGTCTTGGAAGTAGGGTCTGATATTTATTAGTATGCCATCAGAGCAAGCTATTTTCGCCAAAGAATCTACTCGATCGTTTCCGTAGATACCAATATGGGAAGGAATCCACTGAAGTTTAATGGTTATATTTTTTGATTTATAATCATGTATGCTATCGGTGATCCTCGAACAGTTGAGGTACAACGAGCTATGTGTTGGAGGGCACTTTTAGAATCTGTTAGTATTACAATTTTATTATGATTAATTGAATTAACATAGGATAGTGCTTCACTAATAGCCAAGAGTTCAATATACATTATGGATAAATTTGTATTAATTTTGAATAAAATGTAACTATCCTGTTCTTGATCAAAAAACACTGCACCTGTCCCGTTGTGTTCTTTCGAGCCATCTGTAAATATTTTATAATAATTACAGTACGATTCATCCAAATACTCATTACAAATATCCTTTAATGAGTTTGAATTATAATATTGTTTTGGTTTATTAACATTATTAATTCTGAGTATAATGGTATTTGAAATGTCTATGTAACTAATCCAACTATCAAATGTAAACATTTCCAATTCTTGCGTTGTATATATCTGAATATTCTTAAATTCTGTATGGGTTTCAACTAAAATGGGTTTATTTTTCCTACTCCAAGAATTTATCATTAACAAAAGCTCTTCCAATAGTTCAAAAATGGTATTATTACATTGTAACGACTTGCAATTCAGCCAATATTTGCCAGCTAAGAATATTCGACGTATTTGTAAAGGTGGTAAGTGCATTTCGTTATTCATAACGTGTATAGGTGTTGTTTTGATAAAACCACCAATTATTCGCATTGATTGATTCTGTATCTTTTCTATTTTATAAAGATGTGATTGACAACTATCCCCATATAAAACGCTGCCGTAATCCAGTCTACTTCGCACAAGAGCCATATAAACCCGCCTTAAATGCATAGGATGTATGCCCCATTTGAGGTTAGCTAGCACTTTTAAAACGTTGAGATATCCAGCAGTTTTATCAACAATTTCATTTATATGTTTCGCCCATCTGAGAGATCTATCTAGCCACAAACCTAGATATTTTATTGATCTAACCATTTCTAACCTTGAACCGTCAACATTAAGCGATACGTTAGATCTATTAACTCCCTTCTTAAACACACATATTTTAGTTTTTGAGGATGAGATCTCAAGTCCCAAGTTAAATAATATGTGTCTTATTGAGTTTAATGATACATGTATGGCTTCATTATTTAGATTGTTGCAAATATCAATAGTTGCTATATTAAATAACAACGGAGAGAGGGGATCGCCCTGAGCCACTCCCCGTTCAGTAGTACGTACAAGCAAGGTGTTATTCATTTTAACTTTAAGTTGTCTCTCATGGAGAAATTGCCATAAATAATTACACATTTTCTGTCCCACACCTAAACTGTTTAATTTGTTTAATAAACTATTTATATCCAAATTGTTGTATGCATCCTCGATATCAATAAAACAACCCACTGTAACATAATTCTTACAAAATCCTTTCTGAATCTGAATTATCAATCTAGATAGATTGTCCATGCAAGATCAACATTTTCTGAAACCTAATGTATTTTCTGAGAATAGATTGTTTTTTTCTAAGTACCATTCTAAACGTTTTTGAATAATTGAATGCAATATCTTGCAAAGACAAGATATCAGTGAGATGGGTCGGAGAGATGATATATCGTTAATATTTCTGCCAGGTTTAGGAATTGGAATTATCTTTATGTTTCTCCATTGTCTGGGTATAAATCCTTGAGAATAAAAATCATTATATAGCCGCACTAATATTAATTTAGCATTAATGGGAAGATGTTTTATCATGCTATATGATATGTCATCGTCTCCAGGAGCTGTATCTTTATTTTTTATGTTTTTGTTTAATTCTGCTAATGTGATATTAGCATCAAAATCAACGTTCTGACTATTAAACAACTGTTTGGGACGAGATACATAGTCGGGACATATTTTTTGTAAAAGACAGGTAATTTTATCTGGGTCAACAAATTGCTTTGGTGCCCTATAGCCTTTAAGCCATTTTAACTTTTGCCATACTTCAGCACTAGAGGCTTTTTCATCAATTGATGTACAGAACTTTTCCCAAGCTGTCCTACGAGTTTTGCGGATCAGTCTTTGTGTATCTGCAATTTTCTCTTTAAGAATATCATAATTTTGAGGAGTTGGATTGCGTCTAAAATTGCTAAGTGCTAACCGTCTGCATGCTACTGATTTACTCAAGGCCGGATTCCAGTATGGTTTCGGACGAAATTTGTGACAAGGGTTTAAATATATTTTACTACCAGGAATACATTTATCAGCTGCCTCATTCAAATAATTTGTGAATGTGTCGTAGGCACTTTGAAGATTATCTGCGTGATAAATAAAATTGTTAAATAAAGCTGCCGAACATTCTTCATATTCAGACCATTTAGCAAGCTTAAAGTTACGTTTGTGTTGTGGTAAACTATTACAATGAAATGAAGTTTTTATTTTTATAACCATGTGATCGCTACCCAGCGTTTCATTTAAAACCACCCAGTTAAAATTAAGAGAAATATCGGCAGAAATAAAAGTAATGTCAGGCGAAGATGATCTTACGTTACCATCAACCAACTGTATACGCGTTGAATTTCCGTCATTCAAAATTACATAATTATGATCAAGCGTTGAATCTAGAATTTGAGTACCCCTAATGTCCGTTTTATAGGACCAGGTTGTATGATGACCATTGAAATCACCCAATAAAAGGGTTTTTCTATTTTCAATAGAAAATAACCTATCCCAAACTAAAGTACTTATTCGCAATTCAGGCGGACAATAAACAGCGATAATGTTTTCAATTTGATCACAGTTATGCGACTTTATGTGAATTAATTCAACGTCCGGCATATTAGTTTGAATAGGCATACCTTGAGCTTGGATAGACTTGTGCGTTAGGATTGCAACTCCTCCGTAACCGGCGTCTCTGTCATGACGGAATATGTTATACTCACTGATGTTAAGTTGGGTATCTGGTTCAAGCCATGTTTCGCTGATTACTGCTATATGAATTTTTTCCTGGTACAATAACTGCTCAAATACATTAAACTTAGGTTTTAAACTACGAGCGTTCCATTGTATAATGTTCAAGCAAGTAATTTGATGACGACAATTAGCCATGATTGGCAAATAAAAATGATTTCAAGTTGTCAAAATCAGGCATAATATCCAATACTAAACTAGTAAGCCAATCCTACTAATATTATAAATGTGAAAGTTTGTGAAGATGGATGGATGGATGGATGGATGGATGGATGGATGGATGGATGGATGGATGGATGGATGTTTGTTACTCTTTCACGCAGAAACTACTGAACGGATTTGGATGAAACTTTACAAGAATGTAGTTCATACATCAGAATAACACATAGGCTACAATTTATAAAGATTTTGTATAATGTTGCCATAATATAAGGAAAAGTATAAACTAAGTCGGCAAAAATCCATAGCTCT
This sequence comes from Euclidia mi, assembly GCA_944739405.2. Lineage (NCBI taxonomy): Eukaryota > Metazoa > Arthropoda > Insecta > Lepidoptera > Erebidae > Euclidia > Euclidia mi. Next base: position 84,399,608 of record OX123182.2, on the reverse strand, counting down.
GAAAGCTATTTATTGGAATTTTACCCGGTTCCTGATGACAGGTTGATCTGATATTTGGTATACACTCATATTTTCATCAAGATAAAAGATAATATTTAAATGATTGTAATTTCAAGATGGCCGCCGATACAAAATGGCGGATCATATTATATTACTTCACAACAACCTCAATATGGGTATCAAATGAAAAGGCTTGATCGGTAGAATAGAGCTCACTATGAAAAATACAAGATGGCCGCCGCCACAAAATGGCGGATTACTTATTTTCCACAAATATCTCAATATGGGTATCAAATGAAAGTGCTTGATTCGTAGATTAGAGCTCACTATGAAAAATCCAAGATGGCTGTCGCCGTAAAATGGCGGATTACATATTTTCCACAAATACCTCAATATGGGTATCGAATAAAAGGGCTTGATTGGTAGAATAGGGTTCACTATGAAAAATCCAAGATGGCTGCCGTCACAAAATGGCGGATTACATATTTGCCACAAATACCTCAATATGGGTATCAAATGAAAGGGCCTGATTGGTAGAATAGAGCTTACTATGAAAAATCCAAGATGGCCGCTGCCACAAAATGGCGGATTACCTATTTTCCACAAATACCTCAAAATGGGTATCAAATGAAAGGGCCTGATTGGTAGAATAGAGCTTACTATGAAAAATCCAAGATGGCTGTCGCCGTAAAATGGCGGATTACATATTTTCCACAAATACCTCAATATGGGTATTGAATGAAAGGGCTTGATTGGTAGAATAGGGCTCACTATGAAAAATCCAAGATGGCTGCCGCCACAAAATGGCGGATTACTTATTTTTCACAAATACCTCAATATGGGTATCAAATGAAAGGGCTTGATTGGTAGAATATAGCTCACTATGAAAAATCCAAGATGGCTGCCGCCTCAAAATGGCGGATTACCTATTTGCCACAAATACCTCAATATGGGTATCAAATGAAAGGTCTTGATTCGTAGAATAGAGCTCACTATTAAAAATCCAAGATGGCTGTCGCCGCAAAATGGCGGATTACTTATTTTCTACAATTACCTCAATATGGGTATCAAATGAAAGGGCTTGATAGGTAGAATAGAGCTCACTATGAAAAATCCAAGATGGCCGCCGCCACAAGATGGCGAATTACCTATTTTCCACAAATACCTCAATATGGATATCAAATTAAAGGGCTTGATTAGTAGACTGGAGCTCACTATGAAAAATCCAAGGTGGCCGCCGCCACAAAATGGCGGATTACCTATTTTCCACAAATACCTCAATATGGGTATCGAATGACAGGGCTTGATTGGTAGAAAAGGGCTCACTATGAAAATAGAATGAGAAGTATCAACTAACAACAAAACTAAAATCTTGAAAATAAAATTAACTAAAAAAAATAATTTTGGGCGTAGCGTATCCAGAGTAAACATTATGATAGAAATTTTACTTGCCCAACGATTTTATATTTGTCTGATCAATACCCCAGATTGATGAGAACATTGGTGCGATCTGGTAACTAGAACTTACCGAATTACTTTTTAACTTTTAGTACATAATCTAACTACTTGCATCATTTTTTATTGTAATAAAACAGTATAACATCAAAAAATATATATATGTACTTTACAATGCTCATTCTAGAGTAGTTATCAAATTGTTTTCAAAATTGATAGATTTATTTTGACGAATACTTAAAAGTTATCACGATATATCTGACCTAAGCGCAGCGTCATTAAAAGCGCTTTCTATGAGTTAGTGCGCCTAAGCACAGCGAGGCGGCGGGACGGTCTGATTGTCTGATATGTACTTTGTGGTACCTAATGCTTTCAGATTTTATTTTTGCTGCTGTTATATTTAGTAGGTATATAAACTCTTCATAACTTCAACAATATACTTACATACTAATCTTTACCTGAAGTTCAACGATTATGAAAACAAAAGTAATTTTTCAGTATTATCTGTTTATATGTATGCTATATGGCTAATCTACAGAGCCGTTTGTGATGAAATTTGACATGGAAACTGGATAATCTGAAACCCGGGGAAGTACATAGGCCACTCTTTATTAAAATATCATGCTGGCGAAGCCGCGGGCGAAAGCTAGTCAACTATATTTCGAAACCATAATAAATTTAATTGTTTCTACTATGCTAGCAAAGAAGGATCTTTGCTTGTATACCGTCTTTCATCTTTTGTAGCAGTTCTTGAAATGGAGATTGTGTGTCTGCTCGGCTGGTCTTCGAAGAAGGCTGGGTATCTTCGTATACTCTTGTCTGGTGTTCGTCTGTTGATTCCTCTGAGATCGATATTTCAACATCTACCATAACATTTTCGCTTAGATAAATGGGTGTCTTCTGTTTTTTGCGGGGCTTCTTTTTAGGCGTATTCTTGGTCTGTGATATCGGTGGTGTATTTTTCTTTACAATTTCAGAGTAAGATGTAGAACATTCAGTCATCCATAGAGGGTTTTGTTGAGGGACTACTTCAGTATGTTCGGCACTTATAGTTTCGTTTGGGTCTGAACGAGGGGATGGTGGTACATATGCCATCAAAGCTCTCTGGTATGTGCAATTGTACTCCGAAATCAGCTCTCTGATACGTTTCTCTTTTTTGTATATGGGACAAGTCTTAGAAAGAGCCATGTGTTTACCGTTACAGTTGACACATTTGTAAACTATTTTGTCGCAGTTAGCATGATAGCCCATACATTTTGGACAAATAATTTTGTGAGAGGGACACATCTTTGCAGAATGACCGAAGCGCCAGCATTTAGAGCACTGCGTAACAGGGAAAACGTAGTTTTCGACCTTTATCTTCAGCTCGTATAGGTATGGTAAGGGTGTGTTCAGGTCAAAGAAAGTAAGTATATGCCGGTTGAAGATAAAGTTTATTATACAGTTCACAGAAGAGTAGAATAGGTACACGACACTGAAGGATAGCACGGAAAACCATATATAGAATAGAACAGAAGGAGTAGAATAAGAGATTCACAGCACAGGAAACGATGAAAAGTACACTTTTATGAGATCGCGTAATATCGGTGATGCGCGGCGGAACAGCGGGTGACGCGGGCTTCGCGTAGGAATGACAATTTTCAACTGGCTAGCGAGCGGCTCGCATCCTCGCGGCCGGTAATGTTTCTAGAACCTACCGAGTGTGCGTTTCCAATACACAACAAGTAATATTGTAAATATTTTAATAGCTATTTTTGTTGTGTTATATTTTGTATGGTGTTAGAAAATAATAAATATATATATATAATAGTGATAGGATGAGGTTTTATTTAGGATAGGTAAGTAAATATAGATACTTAGGATAAGTAAATATAAAATAGGTGTAGTGAAATAAAGTAAATATATTATATGTGATATTGTGTAACAGTTATTATATATACCTAATAATATTGTGGATATGCCACATCACTCCCCCCCAGAGCCCGTCATGGGCGATAAAAATCGGGAAAGCGTACTCTGCGGCCCGATCGCGTTCTTCTGACATCTCCCTGAGATGGAGGATTTTGACTAATGGGAACGGGATCTGGTAAGGGTCTAGGATTGGGACTTGAGGTTGAAGGTGCAGTGAGGGTAGGGTCGGGCGATGGGTCAACCAGCATATAGGCCGGCTTAAGGCGGTCTATGGATACTGTAACATTTTTCCCATTAAATAGAATTTTGAAAGTTTTATTACTTCTTTCGAGAACTTTATGGGGACCAGAGTATGGTGGCTGTAGAGCACCACGTATTGTGTCATCCCGAAGGAACACATGACTCGACGACATCAGGTCTTTATGGATAAAAATTTTATCTTTATTGTGACGTGCAGCTGGTGCTGGTCGCAGTCTTGATGTAAAATGACGCAAACGGGAAGTGAAGTCCGATATATCGGTACTGAAAGGGGTCGTGGTTTGAAAGAATTCGCCGGGTAGGCGTAATGCTTCTCCATAAACTAACTCGGCTGACGAGGATGCTAGATCGTCCTTGAATGCACTTCTGATGCCTAACATAACTAAAGGAAGGGTGTCAACCCAATTGCTATCCGCGTGGCACATTATTGCTGCTTTTAACTGGCGGTGAAATCGTTCCACTAGTCCGTTACAGGCTGGGTGATACGCGGTGGTTCTGCGATGTTTGAATCCGATCACTTTTCCGAGATACTGGAAAAGTGACGATTCAAACTGTCGACCGCGATCGGTGACGATATCCGTTGGACATCCAAATCTGGATATCCAGGATATCAATGCCTTCCCAACCGACTCGGCAGTGATGTCCACCATTGGTGTAACTTCCGGCCAACGAGTGAAACGATCCACCGCTGTTAGGCAGTAACGGTAATTCTGTGATACAGGAAGAGGACCGATTATGTCCACGTGAATGAAGGAAAATCGAGCCCGTGGTAGGTCGAACGTGCCCAATGGAGAAGACACGTGACGATGAACCTTAGCACGTTGGCAGGCTAAGCAGTGCCGAGCCCACTCCCGACAATCTTTACGAACTCCAGGCCAAACAAATCGTTCGGCAACAAGTTTAGCCGATGCGTTTGCGCCTGGATGGCTAAGGCTATGTAAACTATTGAAAATTTGTTTCCTTAGCGGTTTTGTAACAAAAGGTCTAGGGGAAGGGGTGCTGACGTCACAATAAAGATAAATTTGAGTGTTAGGAATTCTCAACCTTTCCAGGCGTAATGACGATCCTTCTCGCAAAAGCTGAGCCAACTCTTCGTCAGATGCTTGGGATGAAGCTAGAATATCTAGATCGATTGGCGTTTGCAACTCGTCAATACGTGATAGGGGGTCAGCAACGACATTGTCTTTCCCTTTGATATGTCTAATGTCGGTCGTAAATTGGGATATGTAGTCGAGGTGGCGAAACTGTCGAGGCGAGCAGTTAGCTTTCCTTTCACTGAAAGCGTAACTGAGGGGCTTATGGTCTGTGTATACTACAAAATGCCTTGCCTCGAGCATATGGCGAAAGTATTTGATGCTTTCATATATGGCTAAAAGCTCGCGGTCATAGGGTGAATATTTTTGCTGGGAGGGACTCAGCTTCCGCGAGAAGAATGCCAAAGGTTGCCATGAATCGCCTTTGAGTTGTTGCAAGACTGAACCCATTGCAAGGTCGGACGCATCTGTAACAAGAGCGAGTTCGGCCTGGCAATCAGGGTGTGCGAGTAATGCAGCATTAACAAGGCTCTCTTTGCATTTATTGAATGCTGTCAAAGTTTCACCAGATATATCTACTGGTTCAGATGCTTTAACAGAACCTGCGAGGAGGGCGTTTAAAGGGGCTTGAATTGCCGCTGAATGGGGTAAAAATCGCCTATAAAAATTGAGCATTCCCAAAAATCGCCTGAGTTGTCTGATATTTTTGGGAATTGGAAAGTCCTTTATTGCCTGGACCTTGGATTCCAGAGGTTTGGTGCCAGATGCGGAGATTTGGTAGCCTAAGAATGACACTTCAGGCTTACCGAAGACGCATTTAGCTGTGTTAACGAGTACGCCGTATTCCTTCATGCGAGTGAAGAGCTGATGAAGGTGGGTTTCATGGAGAGCGCTATTCCGCGAGAAAACTAGGAAATCATCACAGTAAGGATAAACAAAGTCGAGCCCTCGCGTCATCTCGTCAGCAAACCTCTGAAATGTTTGGCCTGCATTTCTCAGACCAAAGGTCATACAAGGGAACTCAAAGAGCCCAAATGGCGTGGTGATGGCGGTCTTCTTAATATCGTCCTCGTGGACTCTTATTTGATTATAGGCCTTAACGAGGTCAATTGTGCTGAAGACCTGACATCCCGCAATATGGTGGGAGAAGTCGTGAATGTGCCTAAGTGGATAACGGTCTGGTATAGTCCGTGCATTAAGCATCCGGTAATCGCCGCAAGGCCGCCAGCCGTTATCCTTCTTGGGCGCTAGGTGTAGAGGGGAAGCCCAGGGGCTGTCAGAAGGGCGCGCCGTACCATTGTTGATCATAAGTTCAAACTCTCGTTTGGCGATCTTCAATTTGTCAGGCGCTAGTCTGCGGGGAGAGCAATGAATAGGAGGCCCGGGTGTAGTTCGAATGTAGTGTACTGTGTTGTGTACTGGAAACACTGGTGTGCCTGAAGGGCGTGTAATCTCGGGGAACTTACTCAGAATACCGTGGAAACGCGTGTCACCCGTTGAAACCTTAACAGAAAAAATATTAGCATTAGCAATTGAAGCATTAGCATAAAGCGTAGTTGTATTATCTATAAGGCGTTGGTTGCGGCAGTCTACTACTAAATTGTAAAAACAAAGAAAATCGACGCCTATTATCGGCTTGGTGACATTAGCTACCGTAAAGCGCCAAGCAAAATTTCTTCTTAATCCTAAGTTTAGGCTAAGCTCGAGGAATCCGAAGGTTTCAATGGTCGATCCATTGGCAGCAGTCAGCTGGAAGTCGGTCATGGCACGACGTTCCCGAAGCGCAGAGTGTGGGAAGACGCATAGGTCGCTACCGGTGTCCACCAGGAACTGGACGTTCGTGTTGCAGTCGGTAACGAACAGGCGACCAGGCATGGGTGGACAGTCGTCAGTCGCCATTACCGACTGCCCACGGTGTTTTCCGCCTTGGTTGAAGAATAGTCGCACGGCTTCAAACAGGTATGCGCCCGGGGTCCAAACTTTGCATGGTACCAACATATTGGATATTTCTTATAGCTGGAACTGGAACGGGTTCTTGAAGATGATCGGCGGGCGCGTTCGCGTGGCCTTGAACGGTCGGTAGAACAACAAGATCGCCGGGTATGTTCTTCAAGCTTTAGGGTAAGCTGCTGTACCATTTTCTTAAGCTCTGCTATTTCACTGGTGTGATGAGGCCCAGTTCCACTACCAGATGCGGTGGCGACGGTACATGGTGTTGCCAATTCTTGTATGCGATCTGCCAGGTCAGCCAGCTGTTCCAGCGAATGAGTGGTTTGGGACGCTAGAACTGTTTGGATGTTGTGTGGTAAGCGATTACTCCATATTGACTTCAAGAAGTCGTCCGGGACGGCAGGACCTGCTAAGTCCTGCAGGTGTCTCAGGAACTGGGACGGTTTCCTGTCACCAAGTTCTTCATGGGTTAGTAATTGTCTCACCTTCTTTTCATGAGAGGCGGAGAGGCGCTTTATCAATTCACTCTTGATCTTCTCATACCTATCTCGCATAGGAGGATTGATAATAATGTCCTTTACCGCCTTCGCGTACTGTAAGTCCAGGTTGTTTGTGACGTTGGCAAATTTTGTGGCATCATCGTTAATGTTATGACACCGGAACTGTCCTTCCAACAGCGCAAACCACAGTTCTGGATCCTCTGGAGAGAACGGCGGCACCTTTATTTTCAATTTACGCCCGTCATTGTCCTCGCGGTCAGTGGAAACGCGCACTTTGCGTTTCATTCGCGTGGCCACCTTAGTTTCTGGATGCGAGCTAACTGTTTTTGCCGAATCCGTATCACTGTCGCTCATCTCGTGCTTCGTGTCCTTACAGGGGTCACCAGATATGGTAAGGGTGTGTTCAGGTCAAAGAAAGTAAGTATATGCCGGTTGAAGATAAAGTTTATTATACAGTTCACAGAAGAGTAGAATAGGTACACGACACTGAAGGATAGCACGGAAAACCATATATAGAATAGAACAGAAGGAGTAGAATAAGAGATTCACAGCACAGGAAACGATGAAAAGTACACTTTTATGAGATCGCGTAATATCGGTGATGCGCGGCGGAACAGCGGGTGACGCGGGCTTCGCGTAGGAATGACAATTTTCAACTGGCTAGCGAGCGGCTCGCATCCTCGCGGCCGGTAATGTTTCTAGAACCTACCGAGTGTGCGTTTCCAATACACAACAAGTAATATTGTAAATATTTTAATAGCTATTTTTGTTGTGTTATATTTTGTATGGTGTTAGAAAATAATAAATATATATATATAATAGTGATAGGATGAGGTTTTATTTAGGATAGGTAAGTAAATATAGATACTTAGGATAAGTAAATATAAAATAGGTGTAGTGAAATAAAGTAAATATATTATATGTGATATTGTGTAACAGTTATTATATATACCTAATAATATTGTGGATATGCCACATAGGTATACATGACTAGGTACGGAAGCGCCCTTGAAGCATAATTTGACAGTCTCACTAGGTGTCCATCCTTCTGTATTCTTTCTGTTAAGCCGTGTGGCTGACATAACTTCATTGTCAGAATAAATCTGTTCGAGTAGCTCCTTCTCCGATATGTCAACGTCAATGTTACGAATAATACCGTAAGAAAAACCTATCTCCCAAGTCTTTTGTCGTCGCCAACCAAGTTCATCAAAAGCAGGAGAAAGTATAAACTTTTCAGCCATTAATTCGTCTTCAAAAGAAATCAACAGTTTATACAAGTTTACGTATTTGACTTTAGTAATGCCAGTTATTTCATGTTGTTTCAATAATCTCACTAAAGTAAATTGTTTGGGCAGTTTGTCTTTGGTAGTGACGCAAACTTGTACCGATAAATCCTGTTGTATATTCTCCCTACTTTTAGATTTCTTCCTACTAACCGTAGTCCACGACGAGTCCTCTTCTTCTATGTTGCGTTTTTTCCCCTCCACATGTTGTATGACATCCATATCCATTGATTTTGTTATTTCATCCACAAGTTGTTGATCCAAGTCTTCGTTAATGTTGTTTACGCTATTGCTGTTATTGTAAAGTCGATCGTATTCCATTGTAATACGGGTCACATTCCAATACGCCGAGTTGGGCCAGCAAATGCGCTCGCGCGCTTTTCGCGGCAGGTGGATAACGGAACCGGTTTATTTTAATAAATATTACACTACAGTTAATTTACAACACGTTCAAATCACACAAAGTGTGATCACTCGCATTTAAATATTTGTTTCTAATAATTAAACTGCAGAGCGAATTTTTAATGACATTACTTTGCCGCGCTTTTTGCTATAGCGCTTTGAATGAATTATGTCTAGCAGGAACTCATAGTTTTATTAATAGTATCTATCAACTGCGACACAAAAGCCTACTTTACTAGTACGTTACGAAAAAGAACAAAGCACAGAATACTTTTAGCCGGTTCAACGTCTATAATAAAAAGACAGATTATGCTAAACAAAAACCCTCCCAAACTCGACCGCCATTATACTTACAAATATAGCTTCTAAAAGCAAAGCTACTCTAGGCTTTAGTCTGAGAACACATACAGAATAAGAAATATGGATTTACACTAGCTTTGGCAGCCTAGCCAAATTTATACATGGCCATGAGAATTCACAGAAGCCACAAAGGAACGAAATTACGCCTCTAATACGTACTGCGCTTGAACTGGACACCAGTAAAAGCAAGCCAGTATTCCCCAGACTTCGTCGACACGGGAAATCGAAATTTAGGTACGGAAAGGAATGAAAAGCATGAACATTATACAAATTGTATACTTATATTGCGTTATATAAAGGTGAGAACTTAAGAATCAGATACCTAAATTTACATTAAAGAAGAAAGACAAACACATCAGTCTTCCGTGACCACGACTTCTGCATAGAAATCGGAACGTCGGATAGTAATAAATAATGTAGTTTCTAAATCATTCGATTTAAACGTAATCTCAGTTAAACCAATGTATCACGATAAAATCCGTAAACTGTAATTTAATTTCGCTTATATCAATTTGCAAGCTAAGTGTAACGGATGATAATTCACTGCACAGCTTTATCTTGTGATTGTTTCTTGACCTTTATTTATATATATTAAAAGTCGCGGTCAAAAGAAAAAAAAGGTATGAAATCTAATCTGTACCTATAGGTATATAAAACTAGACGAAGACCGCGGTTACACCCGCGTTATTTAAGGCTACTGCTCTTCTCCCGTCGCTCATAGCGTGATGTTATATAACCTATAGCCTTCCTCGATAAATGGGCTATCTAACACTGAAAAATTTTTCAAATCAGACCAGTAGGTCCTGAGATTAGCGCGTTCAACCAACCAAACAAACAAACATACTCTTCAGCTTTATATATTGGTATAAGATTCTTGCGTTGACTGACAGACAACGCGCAGCCAAAACTATTGGGCAAAAGAAGCTAAAATTTGGTATGTATGTTTCTTGGGGATCAAAGAGGTTCATTAACAAGAGAAACCCGTTTCCGTGGGAATCTCGAAATTCCCATGAAATCGGACAGAAACAGATAAATTGAAAAAAAATGTGGGTGTAGCTGCGGACATCCTCTAGTATACCTAGTATATAACACCTAAACTTAGTTTTGTTTAAAACCATTAAATTAATTATATATACTAACTTAAAACAAGTTTAATCCAATACTTGACCTAGTCTTCAAACCCGTCAAATTATTCGACATTACAGAAAATAATATAAAATTTAATACTGGAATGCACCGCCATACAACTTAATGCAGCTAGCTTCGGAAAATGTTGGCCACATTACAATAATTCAAGTAATTTTATAAGTTCGCGCATATGTTAATTAGCTTCATACACGCAAATAGCATTTTTGCAAGTCAACATATTACATCTGGCTGATTTACATTACTAATTTGTTAGATAAGTGGTTCAGTTTTGTGGTATTATTCACAGCTATGTAATTATGTTTTACCTTCACCTTTTGATATACTATGCTAATGAAATTAAGGTTGTAGAAGCAAGTATGTTGGGAGTTTCATTAAATAAATTAAATTTCACGTGTATGGTCTTTTTAAAGAACCTTTTTAAATCACGGCACTGTTCTTAAACGTGTAAAATGTAGAAAAGTTTAAGAAGATCCTGATGTTGGTTGTGCAAGGCATATTATTTTATGACCTACTTAGTTAAAAAAAAATCACCAGTTTTACAACTTTAAATATAAAAAAATATGGATTTAATAATGTTAATTGACAAGGTTCTGAAAGGCATAGACATTGCTTACTAATCGGCGCTATCGTCGACCGCAAAAAAAAAATTGATACAAGACGTCCAGATTGGAAACAACTGTTATGGCGCTATTTGTTTTGTCAAACCGAACAACGAACAGAGTCGAACATTCCTACAAACATTTTCACGATCTTTCTAGCGAACACTCTAATCCTTAGAATATGGAAAAAATATAGAAACCGCACTACAACAGCAGTTTCATCCAATATATTTAGTTCACTTTGACTAACAAATATCGATTCATACATATGTATAAGTGACACTTGATTTAATAAATATAATTTGTTTTATTCATAAAAAAGGTCAATAAAAATGTAATCGTAATTTATCTATTGGTATTTTGGTTTGATTTATTCGCTTATGTTACTTAAACTGATGATTTATCAACATTCAATAGGTATTTATGTGCACCAATGACTTTTCGGAGTTATGTGTGTATTAAATTGTTAATTATCGCTTGCTAAACGGTGAAGGAAAACATCGTGGGGAAAACTACATGTCTGAGAGTTCTCCATAATGTTCTTGAAAGACATGTGAAGTCTGCGAACCCGCACTTGGCCAGCGTGGTGGACTATGGCCTTACCCTTCTCATTGTGAGAAGAGGCCCGTGCCCAGCAGTGGGACAGTTTATATACAGGGCTGATGATGATGAAGATGAAACCACATCTAAGGATTTATTGAAAACAGTCGATATTTTATCGATATTCATTCTGAGTAAGCCCATCACTAGTCAAGTTAAAATTAGTGCCAATCTACGAAAATTTAAAACGTCATTTGTATATTTTCTTTCTCTTACATTAGACAAAACTCATAAGTCAAAGTGAAGTAAATATATTGGGTTTTTACCGCCATTGTAGCACGGTTACTATGTATTTTCTATATTCTAAGGCTCGCCAGAATGTTCGCAAGAATACTCGCTAAAACACACTCGTTTGTTTTTGTGTGTTAACATTCGCACGAATGCTCATTACAGGTGAATGGTCAAGTGTATCAGCACCATTATAATATACGATTTATTCATTCCAAACACTGAGCATTTTGCTAATAATCGTAAGGTGAAAACTACTCAAACCAGTAGGTACACGAACTACACGAACAAACCCAATCATAATGCACGTAGGTACACAAACTAAACACAAGTGAACCCTGTACAAACAGATCATAAACTACACACCACGACCAAACAAAGCACAAATTCAAAATTGATTTATCGAAGCTAATCCTGTTAGAGTTTAATTAAGTTCATATTAGAATAATCCGTGCGATCCAAAAACATATTTGGCCGGTCCGTTTCGGCGTAATGCAATTGGAGCATACCGCCACCTGCCGCATAAAGTAATGATTATGACCCGCTTGAACTAAATATCAGACAAATTATACTTTACTCTGTCTAATTACACTTATTTTAGCTCAAACTATGTTCAACTTTCAGACCATGTTCAACTTTCAGAGTTTTGATGTGCAAATGAATTCTGATTTGATCTGAGCACCGATGCTGTTTGTGACTTAATCCGTTCAATTTATGTTTGCATGTTAATATTGTCTAGTATCGGAGGCTCTTTCACATAATTGAAAGGTAAAGTTTTAGTTCTATCCTATTTGCTATAGTCGATTTAGTAGACATCTAACTATCAGATACTAGAGCATACCGTCAGATTTCAATTTAATTATTTATTACACGGCGCAAGTTCCAGCTCCGTATAATAAATAAACTATGAAGAGAGCCTTATCTTTAGTAGGTACGTCACTTTTAACAAAAGAACCCGGAACCAAATTTACTTTACTTATCCCCTAAGGTACATAGCAGTATCAAAGTCAGTACTTCGACTCTGCTCGTTCTCTAAGTCCTTAATAATAAATTTCCACTTCCATAAACAAAAAATACCCACACGAGCTAACATAGCAGCCTAACAACTGGCCTACTTATTTATTGACGTGGACACATGTTTACGCTCATTACATTGCCGGTCAATTCCGAAAACCGTACATTTCGCTTCGGCTATAAGCCGTGACTTGTACTGTTTTACTGAAAGAGTGGTAGTATCGATAGAGCAAAATACGGTTTACTTCATGACTAGAAGCCGCACCCCCTTGTGGCTAGACCGAAGCAATCGTAAAATAAGCAATGAAACTCACTAGATCACTACATGTCTACGATAAAATGTTACTGCTATCAACGAATTAATAAATGTCACGGCACAATAGTTCGTTTTAGAGCGTTGATATGAAAGTCCCTAATTTTAAAGGGACATTAAAGTTTTTAGTGGCATTAAAAACAGTTTCAAAATACAAGCATGCATTCATTATCATAGGTACAATTTAAGCTCAAAGTGACATTATTAATGCGGAAGCGTGTGATTCTTTGATATGCAAGAGTAAACAAAGGCAGCAAGGACTGACAGACGCAATTTTCCGGTTGAAAACATACCGACAAACAAAATGGAAACTTAGTTAAATGACATTTTCTTGATATCGACTTCATCACTTATTTGAAACCAACTTTCTTTTTGAATTTGTTATGAGTCTTTATGAGTTTAGTATTATATTATCTGTGATAGATACATACGTAAACACAGAAGAATTCTAATCTCTTTGTACGTAAATATGTTTGACCCGTCAAACTCACGACGCGTTCATCATGTTGAAGTTTTCAAAAGTGTGATCTTGCGAAAAAAACATTACTAAGTTTATATTAATTGTTTTACAGATTAAGTACTCAATATGGAACATTGTATTTGGTGTGACAATAAATGCTTGCTTAGTCATTGTATAAAAATTGTCTACTGTAGCACATAATATTACACGTGTATTGAAACCGATCGTCACACTTGTAGTCTATAAATAGAAAGTAAAAAGCAAATATAATGAGAAACAATAAAGTTACGTAGTAATATGTGAAAATATCATAACATATCTTCACGCCTTTCATCCCCGAAGGGGTAGGCAGAGGTGTATTACACACCCACACTTCACCAGATATGTTTCGGTCCCAATGTAATAGGTGGCGAGCCTATTGCCATCTACCGGGCACATTATTAAGCGAGCGATAATTAAAATTTTTTTTAATACACACATAACTTCGAAAAGTCAGAGGTGTGTGCCCGAGGTACCTGGGGATCGAACCCGGGACCACCACTGTGCTACCGCCGCTTTTTAAATGTGAAAATATCAATAAAAGAACTTTCCAGAACATTATAGACTGTTGGACGATAAGATTTTTGCGTCGTTTTAGGTGCTTAACACTCAGACTTTCATGTCTCTGAATTTATTAAATATAGTTGATTGAATCAGGCGTTTCTTGGCGGAACTCCATTGTAACCTATTGGAAGGAAAGAGGAACCCACCACGTACCCTCGGATTGACCACCCCAACTATTGCAATAGAAAAAGGTTGACAATACCGAACTCCTCTAAAAGGATACGCATAGCATCCTTTTAGAGGCATCCCAAGCACGCATCCTCAGGAGCGATGGGCAACGACTGGCTCAGTCGTTGCCCATCGCTCCTGAGGATGCCTCGTGCAAAGGCGAAACACGTGTCTAAGAATAGTCGGCGCATACAGCGGGATACTGCAAGTCAGGTATCTTCCTGGAACCCATACCATTCCTATATCCCTTATCGTTTTAGAGGAGTTCGGTATTGTCAACCTTTTTCTATTGTAATAGTTGGGGTGGTCAATCCGAGGGTACGTGTTGGGTTCCTCTTTCCTTCCATTAGGTTTATTAAATATTAAATTCTAATTCCAAAACGGACGATTACGTGACGGATTAAGAATACAGATTTTCACCACCCCATATATCACCCCATGGGTGTCGTAAGAGCCGGCAGAGGGAGCATATTATGCATAGAACAGCACTGTAAAGGCCGGCGCGCACTGACGTCGCGGCACGGCATGGCAAAGGATTTTATTACTGATCAAGTCATTTTTATTCTTATTTCAATGAGTTTAGAATTCACATTACTTTATTTCGATACAATCGTACCGCGGCTCGCCGAGGCATACTGCGGGACGCCGTGGCACGTCGTGGCATACCGCGGGACGCCGTGGCACGTCGTGGCACACTGCGGGACGCCGCCACGGCGTCCTGCAGTGTGCCACGACGTAATCAGTAGGTAAATAAGTTCCTGAATTCACCGTTAGCAAATCTTCTTCTCCATAAATAATGTACCCAGAATTGTATTCTCTTCGACGTATCAGTTTGTATTTGTCGTTCTTCATCTTCAGCAAGAAGTGCTATTGATACTAAATTCCAGTCAATTGGACGCTTCGGTATGACGCGGAATGGCGCGTCATGCCGAAGCGTCCTTCTGGCTACCGAAACATGCCCTGCCACGCCGTGCCGCGCAGTGCCATGCCGTGCCGTCAGTCGGCGCCGGCCTTAAGAGAAGGAAAACTTGATACAAACCCTATACCAACCCGTTTGGCCAGCGTAGTATAGTAGGCCAATTCCTCCTTTCAAAGGAAAGGCCTAGTCCAGCAGTGGACTATTTTAAGGCTGATGATGATGAAGTCCAAAATATGCATGTATTTTAATTTCTAAATGACTTATTCATTCTTCATTTGCATGTATTATTATCGGCTGAAAATTGAAATGTCTACTTTGTAATTAAGGTTTCTGTTATAAAGGTTAACGACTTAGTAGGTGTCTAGTTTTAAAGTGACTTGTACTTTGAATTAATTTGTTTTACGTATATAAAAATATCTATCTCAATAAGAAATACGTAAAATCTAAATTATTTACTTGGCAACCTTCACTTAAAATACTCTTTTCATATTAAAACGCCTGTCTTTGTACCTCTTGAAAAATAAATTGGATTATTCTGCGTCTAATATTTAGGTATCATGTTAGCGACAAGCTGCCAATATTCCCTTCGTTGTTTTTCTCGGAAAACAAAAAATGTCCTTATAATTTTACACCAAACTAGTTTTTGCTGGCCTTGTGTTTTTGGCTTTTTCCGCTTTGTTATAATTATTATGTTCCTTTTTATAATTGATGTAAGTGTTACAAAGAACATCTAAATTAGACAACTATTTATGGATCGTTTTGTCGATTGCGTCAAACAATTGCTTTTATTAAGTCAAAACTGCATACTAGTCTTAATGACAGGAATGTCTAAACATAAAGATTTCAATAAGTACATTAGCTGTGTAGCCTATTTACCTTTTACTTTTTCAGGAAAAGTTTACGAAAGGCGAAAATCCAAGAAAGTTGCAACACCAAGGTGGGAAATGCGATCGACGTATCCGTTACGAGAAAACATCTGGGAATATCTATATGAAGACAATGCCCAAGAAAACTTTAACTGTAGCAATAAAATCAGAAATAAAAGATATAAACATAAGTCAGTTCAAAGTCAGAAGCGATGTTGTACAAAAACTGCGACCTGCTTGTTTGTGATGTTGTTAATCGGCAGTGCTGTTATAGGTTGGTACACATCTTTTTTATTTTTCTAAGTGTTGGGTAAATGTATATTTATTGCTACTGGCATGCATTCTGTACGTTTTTTGCCGAAATGTAAATCCAAATGTGTGCAGAGTCGGCTGGGTAGCCACAAGCAAGGTACCTATACATTTTTTTCTGTTGTCGCAATGAAACCGTAAAACCCAATTGCGAGCTTTTTATCCACTACTTGATATTCATTTGGGAGCTTGATACAGTGCTTTCTCACAAATGGCTGGTCCCAATATTTGATCAGTCGATAGATTTCACTACTAGAGATATTTGACATAATATATTTTGTATGGAGTATAATTATGTCAAATATGTATCTTCTTCTTCTGCCTGCCCTGTTCCCATATTACTTGGGGTCGTCGCAGAATGTATGAAATATGTGGATATCTCTAGTAGCAAAATCCATTGATAAATAAAAAATTGGGACGGGCCATAAAACCACCGTGATGTGTTCTCTCAGCGGTGGTGTGGCATGGCACCCGCATATTTCATTAAACCGACAATATTGAATCTAATGAATATAGTTAACTATACATGGTAATTGTCCGTGTGGTGACGGATTAAGAATACTGAATGTCACCACCCCATATCATCCCACGGGTGTCGTAAGAGCCGACAGAGGGAGCATATTATGCAGAGAACACCACTGTAAGAGAAGGAAAACTTGATAAAAACCCTATACCAACCCGTTAGGCCAGCGTGGTACAGTAGGCCAATTCCTCCTTTCAAAGGAGAGGCCTAGTCCAGCAGTGGATTGTTAAAGGCTGATGATGTGATACATGGTAATGACAGTTCATTATCACAGGTCTATTTTGTGACATGAAAATAAGGTGGCATGCATACGCTAATTATACGTACCTACTAAATACAGATACTCACAACGGATCGAATTCCACTCGTTTAACAAAAGTTACCTTCAGAATCTAAGATCTGCTCTAAGTGATAATAAACTTAATACTCCATGAACGCACTGCTTGCGTCACAACGTAAGCGTTGGATAATCGGTGATATAGGATAATGTGGGGATAAATTCAGTTTTAAAGTCCTGTATATTACCACGCGAGCGCAATGCGTTTTTGTATTTACAGACAGTAAACCTCGCTTTTCGGACTGCTTCTAGAAATTACTATGAGCCTGTTGTGTCGGGATTGACTGCAAGGTATTCTCGCTGTGTCGAGTGACATCGTGTCGATCCCCACTTTGGATGTTGCTGTTATGATCAAATCAAGGCCACTTTGATGGTTTACTTATTAACGTTTTGTCCCAATATTTAATCTATCCTTGGATTTGACTACTAAAGATAGGTACATATTCGTCATATTATGTAGCATTATGACCGGCCGTAAGTTATTTGATGCCTACTTAATCAGGCTAGAGTGGATGTCGTCGGTCATAGTAATCGGATTACGTGGTATTTCATGAACTAGAAACTAGCATTCGAATATTGGCTTGGTTATAGCTGCCTACATGGTGTTTCTGTAATTTAAAATGAGGTACACTTGTTCATTTCTAGTAGGTATAGCGGAGATATATATGCTACTAGCTTCTTCCCGCGGCTTCGCTCGCGTAAATTCGGGGTTCTCTAGTTATAGTACATCATCTATATTCGGGGTAACACAAATCTCTTTTATTGGGCGGATACTTCTATAATTTTCGTTATAACTGTTTAGGAAATATAACTGTAAAAAGTATTTACACATACAAACTACTTAGGTACTAAGACTTCGTAGTACCTACTCAAAATTTTACCCGGTATCAGTGACGTTTCGCTATAGTGGCCAATATGGCGACCGCGATTTGTCTGTCAGAAGTGTCAGAACCATTAGAATTTAACAAAATACTCGACAATCTGAATTTTGCGGATATATGTTGTCGACTCGAAATCTTAATTTTTTAATGTTTTATTATTCAGGTAAGGTTTCGATCGAGTCCACCGTACCCCTTGACGAAATTATTAGTATAGAGATTTGACACTGCGATGGTAGCGCAGTCGGTTGGTTCCAATGTGAAACATTTCAATATCAACAACTACTTACAAATTAAAAATTAACCAAAAAAAATTTTCCAGTGGACTAACTTGTGAATCTAAACCATTCTCAAGTCCCCTTGAACACACAAAAAAATTTCATCAAAATCGGTCCAGTCGTTTAGGAGGAGTTTAGTGACATACACAATATATATATATATATAAAGATATATATTTATATAGCATAATTATATATCTTTCTCTTTTTGTATAAATTCATACACTTTTGAAACAGCTATAATTATGTGCAGCTAAATAGGGTGAATATGAAAATATTTACCCTTTTTAGTTGCAAATAGGTATAGCTTCTATGATAAATCGTAAGCAGACGGATAGACGAAGGTACCTGTCAAAATTATAAGGAGATCCTTGTTCCTTCTGCTTGATTGATAGGATCCGTCACTAAACAATCAAGAATTTTTGTATGTATTGCCCTGAATCATATTAATATATAAAATCCTTGCGTTACTGACTGACTGACAGACACGCTACAGCCGAAACTATTGGGCGCAGGAAGCTGAAATTTGGCATGTATGTTCCTTGGGGACCGTAGGGGTGCACTAAGAAGGGATTTCCCGAAATTCCCACGAGATCGGCCAAAACGGGTAAATTAGAAAAAAAATGCAGGCGTAGCTGCTGGCGTCCTCTAGTAATATATAAAATCCTTGCGTTACTGACTGAATGACAGACACACTACAGCCGAAACTATTGGGCGCAGGAAGCTGAAATTTGGCATGTATGTTCCTTGGGGACCGTAGCGGTGCACTAAGAAGGGATTTCCCGAAATTCCCACGGGATCGGCCAAAACGGGTAAATTAAAAAAAATGCAGGCGTAGTATAAACACGATGAACAGCACGTTAGCCGAAGTACGAGTAGATCAGATACTGCACCAAATGTTCAAATGGTTTGATTCCCTCTAACACTTTCTGTAATATTCGTATTAGATTTTAGAGAAACTCCGTTCTCGCTGACCTTAGACCTTAAATTGGTGGACCAATCGCAGTGTCAGTCAGCCTATGTCTCGGCTCTGTCATTTATACTGGCAGGACGCACATATAAAACATACCAGACGACCGGTTGGCGGAGCGGTAGTGTAAGCGACTGCTACGCCGAGGCTCGCGGGCTCGGTTCCCGCTCAAGTCAAACATTTGTGTGCATGAACATGGATGTTTGTCTTGGTCCGGGTGTTTCTATGTATAATATGTATGTATTTACAAAAGAAAAAGTATATATATGTATGTTTATCCATTATCTAGTACCCTATGTACAAGCTCTGCTTAGTTTGGGACTAGATGGTGATGTGTGTATGTGGTAGAATATTATTATATAAACGTAAGAATCTTGCAGGAGGGTCCTATACTATAAAATTCTGCGAAAATTATCAACAAATTTATGAAAATCGTCAGGACGCATCTTATTCTGTCCATATTTTCAAAGTCGAATGAACAAGAACTCAAGTCAAACGGATTGGCAATAACTGTATGCTGTTATTGTTCAAACCTTCACTACAATAATATAAAGGTCGAAACTCCCATAAATCTGGGATTTTGTTTCCGTTGCTCTTATATGGCACATATTCTGGGGAGACCTAGTTATACTTTAACTGCGTACCTTCTTGTTTCGTTCACAAATAGAACAAGCATATCATTTTACTTGTGCCTGACTTTGATATTCGTAGAATGGCGGATGGCACATTTTTGGAATACGAATGCTTCATATTGTCAGTGCTCCATCTAAAATTAATTTAACTACTAACTTGCCCCGGCATATGTGCGATATCTCGTCAACAGTACAAACTACCGAGCCCAATGTGTCCCTATCGCAAAACCAGTCTTTAACTAGAAGACGTATCCTATAAAGTCTATCTGCCGCAATGCAAGTACTGAGTTACCTGACTATTTTTATATCTATATCTATATCTATTACTTACTAAATGTATATAAAATATTTTTAGGTTTAAATAATAGCCGGTTTTGTAATAAGGCTTTAAAACATGGCTCAAAACCGGCTATTATTTAAACCTAAACATATTTTCGTAAAGTAATTGAAGTAGAGATTGGGTGCAGTATTTTTTTCTTAAAAAATGCAAATAGCAATTGTACAAAAAGTTTGTGATAAGGCGTTTACATTTTTCAGTTACGCAGTATAATATATAGAAATAATTATTGTGAGACTTGGAAGACTCTTTTTAAAATATTCTATTTATATTATTTAATTTAAAAAAATACTGAACACAGTCTCTACTGTAATTACTTTTGATTCCAATTGTAAAATTACAAGCCATATTTGAATACGCAGCCGTACCTGAAAAACAACTATTAGTTTATTATTCATTTCATCGGTCTTATGTTTCTTTCCATAACAATATTACAGCTCATAGTTATGAACGATAAATTAAATTACTATCGCAGCACATAAAGTGATAATTAACTTAGTTTCAGTGTCGTTTTGGAGGGAGCGACTTGAAGGAGACTTGACGAAGTTAATCTCATTATGTAAGTACTTCCTACGTAATTGTATTGCTAAAGACATTTAGGTCAATTACTAGTAATCACACCGGTCTTCTGTAACAAAATCTCTTTTGCTTTATTAGATGTTTTTACGCGTAATCGTCTAATTAAAATGACAAGATAAATAACGTCAAAGTAAACAAATACCAAATATTTACTGTCCATAATAATTATCGTGATTATGAAAACAAATTTTATATTATGAAACAAATGTACCTACTCGATGCTTTTAATAAACTGTTTTGTACCAACACGCTGACAAAATTGTGAGCTACACAATTTTGAATTTCGTTAAACAGTAGAATAGTATTAAAATTAGGATGCAAAGGGTTGGTTAAGCTTTTTGGGGTTTTGTCGGTATTGGGTAAAGTTTCATCAAAAGATCCCTTTACGATTGCTATGCCTGTAGATTTTTTAAAGCTATTTGAACTTAATATCAGTCGCATTAAAGTTGTCAAAATATAATTAGAAAATCCTTTTCGACACGATTTCACTTGATAATGTGAAGTCAGCCTACCAAAAGCCCTTGTCCAATAGCAGCTCTGTATATTAATTTTATTACATACAGAGCTGCTATTGGCAGTATGGTACGACACTACTGGGCACGGGCTCCGGACCGACGGCTTAACGTGCTCTTCGAGGCACAGGGCAAGCGATCATTTACAATTCTATACGCACATAACTCCGAAAAGTCAGTGGTGCGCGCCGTGGATTCGAACCTGATACCCTCTGGATGGCAGTCCGTTGGTATCTCCACTAGGCTATCGCTGCCTCTAAGTAACAGAATTATATTTAGGTATAGACTATACCTAAATATATTTGTACTACATCTAGTAAAATATATTTACTATTGGAAAACCACTTTCGTTTCTAGCTATTGAAAAACAGCCGTTATGTGTAGCCCGGAGTGAAACGTGCGCGTTCTCGCGACGTTGTCTATTAACAATTTTAGTTGTTTTTTCCGAAAAAAGCTTTGCTTTTACATTTTAAGTATTTTTTCGTAAAAATTCGACCTTCAGTACATTCTTAAATATGTTTTTAGAATAGAAAATATGCCGTTATTGACTGGTCTGTAGGTCTAGCGGTTAGTGACTTGATTGCTAAGCCGGGAACCGAACCCGAGACCTCCTAATCCCACGCGCACATTTATGCCGCGAGACCAACGAGGCAGTCGAGTAGAAAACTTAATTTATATATAAAATTAAGTTTTCTAGAGGTTTTGACGTGAACTTTTCTTTTTACCTAGGCTTCAATAAAATATAATTGTTAGTGAAATCATTACACTATAAAATAACTTTAATTTTGAAATAAGTTTTATTTCTAGTCATCTCTCTTTAAGTCAAAAATGGCAAAAGTTCTTTAAATTTATCTAGAACATGTAAGAATATTAATCAGTTAGATATCTTGCCATAGTACAAGTTCTTTCTAGTTTGGGATCAGATGGCTGTGTGTGGGATGTCCAAGTAGGTATAAGTATTATTATTGAGATCCTTCTAAGGTTCACTCAGTAAAACCACGTAAAACTGTCTTCGGGAACGTCAATTCTTGTCTGTTCCCAAAGATTTACTTTGTATTTTCTTTAAACAATAACCGTGACTCGTGACTGCCTCCGTGGTCCAGTGACTGCCTCCGTGGTCCAGTGACTGCCTCCGTGGTCCAGTGACTGCCTCCGTGGTCCAGTGACTGCCTCCGTGGTCCAGTGACTGCCTCCGTGGTCTAGTGGATAGCGTATCTGACTGCTGATCGGAGGTTCCGGGGTCGAGTCCCGGGTCGGGCAAAATTGTTACTGGGTTTTTCCAAATTCTCAGTAGCAGCGCGGAGTGCTGTGCCCGGTAACGGCAATAGGCTCGCCCCCTATTACTACGTGGGACCTAAAGACTCGTGGCGAAATGTGGGTGTAGTATTACACCTCTGCCTACCCCGTCGGGGAAACAGGCGTGAGTCTATAAAAAGAAATACAATAACCGTGTCCAAATTTCATGATAAAATAACGATGTCATTGCCATTCTAAAGCAAGTACAAGAATGCACATGATTGCATTTTATTAAATAAACGCTGAGGCAACAAAATACTTAATAGATGTTAACGAAATACAACTTGCGCACTTCTAATAACGTCGTCCGCATTAGTTTCATATACTGTGTTATTGAGGTTCCGTATCAGAGATAAAACTCGAGTCAACTGTTACTTTTAACAATAAGATCATAGAATCAATATACATAGGTAGGTATATGAAATTCTTGCATTACTGACTAACTGACAGACAACCCACATCCAAAACTACTGGGCATAGGAAGATGAAATTTGGCGTGTATGTTATCTGGGGATCGTAGATGTAGTGCACATCTCACACAAGTTCCTTACTTGCACGAAATGCTCACTGAATCAGCTTAATCGGGTAGAAACGCTGAAATAAAACAAAATGTGTTGGCGTAGCTGTAGTCGTCCTCCAGTCTAATATAACAAATCATGAAACCTCTACGTATTCTATACGAACTTGACCACAACAAGACTACAGACTGACGTCATAACGTAACATAAAAGCCAGCAATATTATATGTATTTGCATTGTTTGCAATTATTCGCGTGAGTAACGAGTACATAAAAATCTGGGTCAATAACAATATAAGTGGGCCGGATCGTAAAAAAAATTATAAATTTATGTATTTCTATTATAATATACTAGTTTCTGCCCTCGGTTTTGCCCAAAAGAGGGTCGCTTATGATCACCATCGAGAACAGTAGGCAATTAAGGGCTAGTCAAGTACTAGTCACACTCGTAGGTATACTAAGTATTCTATACCCATGAAATATATATTATTAATAAGCAGACAATGGCTCGTTTGCTGATATGTCCTTGTTGCCCAAGCACCTGCCCCGTCAGGCCCCGTGTCTGAGCTTTGGGAGGCCAATCCTAACACAATTAGAGTGGCTGAGTAATATGCGGGTCTCATATCGTTCACACGAAGAAGAAGAAGAATAAGATTTAACACTATGACCTTGTAAATGTATTATTTGTTAGTAATAGTAATACGTAATCCAAGAACATTTAAATTCCCTGATACCACGGTTCATGAAATACATATAACCCGCTGTCAGACTTACGAACGGGAGGACTACGGAGAAACTTACTTAATATAAAGAACTGTATAATTGTCTATTACTACAAATAGATTATATTATTACTAGAGGACGCCAGCAGCTACGCCTGCATTTTTTTTAAATTTACCCATTTTGGCCGATCCCGTGGGAATTTCGGGAAATCCCTTCTTAGTGCACCTCTACGGTCCCCAAGGAACATACATGCCAAATTTCAGCTTCCTGCGCCCAATAGTTTCGGCTGTAGCGTGTCTGTCAGTCAGTCAGTAACGCAAGGATTTTATATATTAAGATTACTAAGATCACGGGTAGTGGTTAGATGCTGGCGGCTGAAGATCGGTTTCTATATAGGCCGCCTCCAGGTTTTTACCTGGAGGCGGCCTATGTTCAGCAGCGGATATATTTTGGCTAAAATTATAAAATAATGATTCCATAATAGGGACAGTTGACACCCTACGGGTACGATATTCTTAAACTGTGTAGCGCTATTCCGAGACACGACGAGTCACACATCTTTCAGTTAGATTATAATTCAATCTTATCATAATATTTGTCTCGTATGCTCTCATATTACCCCTCTTCAATACGTATCTGACGTGGACGGAGTATTATCATTCAAAGGAAACCTTTTCAGGTTGCCAAGAAATTCACAAAGCCTTACGTGAAGTTGATAAAACTGCATTCTGCCTTTTTATTATCACATTTATCACACAAGCGTGATCTGCAAATAGCCTACATACTTTCATCATTGTCATCTCCATATTCTCAAGAACTCCAAGAGACAGGCATAACCTAATGTGGAGTTCTTAAGTAATATATTTTTGCTAAATACCTATGCAAATTTTGTTAAGTAGGTATAATAAGATCTAAAGTCTGTATACATTTTTAAATCTACTTTTATGGGAAAATCGAAATATTTTTCCGGCAATTAAAGAATATTTTAGGTAAATTCAAAACCAACTGCTTTAGAAACCAACGCGCAGTCCTGGATTTACTTTACGCGGGGTCTCCATCTACCGCTGATTTTCACTTTAGAATTATGCTCGTGCCTAGCTTAATCGTAGTCTTCGCAGTTAAGTTAAGCCCGCATATTTTATTTTAATTTAACCATTTCTGCCCGATTCTGTGAGAATTGCCGGCAATCCCTTCTTTTCACCCCTACGTTAATTGGGGGGTCCAATGAACATAATACATAAATAAGTATATGCCAAATTTCAGCTTCTTGCGCCCAGTAGTTTTGGCTGTACGTTGTCTATCGATCAGTTAATGACGCAATATTTTTTTGTATATAGATGAAATCCGAACATTTCGTACTGTAAGTCTTTGAAATGTTGGCACCTTATCTTGGAGCTTCAATCAGAACAGCGGTGGACATCATAGCTTATATACCGTAAAATGGGGATACTTTGATGAATTTTAAAATTCAATTGATCATAACTTTGCCAGTTTATGCTAGATAAATACAAAATAAATACTGTATTGCCAACTTGGGACTTGCTATCATAATAGGACAATAAAAAAAATAAAAATTCACTAAGTGTCGATTCAACTTTATACTCGCAATGGGGTTATTTTTATAGGCCTGCGTTCCATAGAAAATTATATTTTAACAAAAAAGCATCAATAAAAAGTAATCATCAAAGTTACCCCGCTATTTGAAAGTAACCCCATTTTACGGTACCTATCTTTGTATCTCATAACTTAGGTACAAGCCGACCAAGCCAACTAGACGAATGTCAACGTGACAAAATTCAACAATTATAATCCAGAAATTATTTATCGTAATCTGCGAACGCGGCGTGTGAACGTACAAATCGTCTGCAATCGGTCCTAGGAATTTCTGGATTATAATTTTTGAATTTCGTTGAATTTTTTCAAGTTGACATTCGTCTAGTTGGCTTGGTCGGCTAGTATATAGTAAGAATCGTATATCTTTTCATCTCTATTACTTTTGCACTCTGAAATGATTGACTACTGATTTCATTCCAGCCACAGCCATATCGGATACTTCTACTTCAGTCAGTCTAGACTGTTGCGATAGATTGAAACATTTAGTAGAAGAGCTCGCTAAAGCTGAACAAACTCTGAGGTAATATTTTTGCTCCATGTCACCGTAAAGTCTGGGAAACTTTTTGAACTTATCGTGCTTAGTGCCACGAGGGCGACAGAGTAATAATTTTGGAACTTAAGCATAAACGCCAAAGGATGCTTTTAATATCGTATATATCCTGTAGAAAATACCTACAAATATACTAGCGTATGAACTACTTTTACAAAGTTATGTCAGTAGGCATGAATGCATGATAATGAATGAGTACCTACAATCGTTCAGTAGTTCATAACGTTTTAACACTTAAAAAGGGGAAAATCCTGGTTATTGGTGAATTGCTTGTACCAAATGATTTCATTTGTGCGTCGCGTACAAGCAATAACTAAGCGACAGCATCTTTCGAGTTAAGAGCGTTCCAGAGAAAAAGGATGGCGATTTCAAGCGCATCATTTAGAATAGGACATGTTTTCAAGTGCCGTTTGGATTCTTCTATCCACGTGGATTTACTTAAGACAGGATAGTAGAATTCAAAGTTTGTATTGAAAGCCGTGTTCAATACACACCCCAGCAAGCAATCTTTACGAGTATCTATAATATTCATGATAGTAATGAATGCACATCCTACATGATTATATACCCCTACTGTAGTCTTTTTTCACATTATTTTTTTTGTCATGTCTTTCGTCTGATAGAAATAAACACTTTTTCTTTCTTTCTATTATCTTGCTCAGAATCAAACATGATTGCAGAAACACCCTCCGTTCCCGGACTATGATGTTGTCGGCGCGAACGAAGACAGGTAACACATTTAATTACTGCTTTAATTACTTTATGACTTACCCGGTTACGTTCTACGTTTATTGACATCATAGCACGTGCTTATTTAGGCGGTACTTGTATTTGGCAAACTGTTTGTCACTAACGGACGGCTGCCAGAGAGAGACATCGACAAAGCTAGGCATCAATTTCTAGGGACGGACATTGATGAGTGTGTCCTCGTAAGACAGTCTTCAAAAAGTATTGCGCTGTCCTTTCTTTGTAACTAGTATCATACTTTTATTTTCTTGCACGAGTGGTATGACACTAAAGTTTGTGACTTGAATACGTAGTACATTCTATTAGTTATTCCGTGTCTAATTTTGAACTTATCGTACCTACTTATACCTATGCCGTAGTGTCGTTGAGTACAAAAAGTGATTTGAGAAGAGAATGAGAAGTTCTAAAACATTTTCTTGCTCATTACGTACCTTACTATTGTACCAACTATGATATAGAGCCACATCTGCCGTTGCAATGTTATGAACAAAACGAACGATATACAAAGAAATGAAATTACTTTTTTAAGTAACCTGTAAAATTTCTGCCCAATCTGAACGGACACTTATGACGTGTACGCACACTTGTACTCACGATAATTTATTCGGGCACGGTACGTGTGAAGTGCTGAATATCTTAAAATGCAAACTAAATAACACGTTTGCAAGTCCTTTTAATATATTTGGACGAATTTAATAAAGGAATCTGCATACATTAGAGTACTGAATTTTAGTAAAAATTTCATTTCTTTTTAGTTTTTTGGGTGTAAATGAATCTTCAATAGTTAAATTGTCTCCTCCCTAATATTTTCATAAGCGTCTTCCACTATTTAAATTAATAAACCAACTTGAGAACGAGATACTTTTCAAAATCTAGAAAGAAACACAATTTTCGTTTTCACTTGGATATTATTTTATTAGTGGTACTTTATCAAGAACTCTTTCGCAAGGCTAAGGCAAAAGTTGACTGCACTCTTGTTCTTGACGTTTAGGTGTGTCACAAGAAACTCTGAATAGATGTACTTCCAATTTCAATACGGAAATATAAATTTAGATCTAAATACCAAACTTTACTCTTACCAAATCGAAGTTCCTATTCTACGTATACCTATGATATCGCTGTTGATCACGGAAATGATTCCTGTCTTTCGCGCTCGCGATATGATTGTCAATATGTTTTAGAATTTTAGACTAAGAAAACTTACCCTTCTCATAGTGAGGAGAGGCCCGTGCCCAGCAGTGGGACAGTCTGGACAGTATAAAGGGCTGATGATGATGATGATGAAAACTAACTTTTGTTGTTGACTACGTGGTATTACTATACCCCTCCATAAGAAAATTAAGATTTCCTGTCATTGCTATGGACTCTTGAAAATAAGAATTTAAATTGATTGAGACCGAAATGAAACTAGAAACATCTAAACGCTAACTTAACCTTCGTTTCATCAATCCATAGCAGTCGATCCTTCAGTTTCAGTGCACAATGATATGCGATACATAGTCGGTGCTGTGGCCACAAAGGGCGATGACACAAAGGAATGGGGCGGGCGACTCGCACTGTGGGGCCTAGTGCCTCTGTGGCGAGTCGCCCCATCGCCCAGCATCGTGCTCGCGTTACGACCGCCTACACCGACTGACTGCTGGCCTTTTATGTGAGTAGATTTATTTATATTAGCCATTAAACAGCCATAACCTAGTGGAGAGACCAACAGGCTGCGACGCAGAGGGTGTCGGATTCAAACTCTCGGACCACGGACCTTTCGAAGTTATCAGTTTATGCTGCATGCTGAGAGCTCTCCATAATGTTCTTGAAAGACAGATGTTAAGTTTGCCATCTCCTATATGGCCACCTGGTGGTGGACCATCTCGTGGTGGACTGTAAGCCTAAGATCACTTAACCAACGTGGTGGACTGTTGGAATAATCCTCTTCATAGTGAGAAGAAACCTGTGCCTAGTGGAACAGTTTATATACCTACAGGGCTGATGCTGATGAATTGAACGTTTGTCTGTACACAATACATAGTAATCCTATAACAATAAAGGATCATAAACATGAATGGAGCTGCCAGCTTGCACTTAGGGGTGAGTGTCATTGTGGCACTTTGCTCCGCCGCCGGGCATCGTTCTCGCGTTGCAAATAATAGTAATAATACGGAGTAATTACGACAGAATTATTGATATGATAACGACATGACTATTTTATAAATGGCGAATTGGTAATCCAGACAATATTTTTCCCTGTGTACTTTATTGAATGAACCATGCTGCTTCTAAATCATATAACTGATGCATATAAATGAATCAATATTTTTTAAACTCTGTGTTAATCATATTGGCTTACAGGTAATCATAGCAGTAGACAGGTCTGTATTAGTTCGACATTACAAAACATGGCAGCTTAGGAAGGTACTACACACATAATCAGTGGCGGATCCAGGAGATGGATACTTAAAGGATTCAAAATCCTCCCTAACAACCTGTGCTAAATCACTTCTTATATTTTCCTTTGATAAAATCTGCTTACATTAGGATCAAGCCAACACTAGAATAACACTACCAAAGCAAAATCCTGTATCCGCACCTGTAACATGTGCCTAATCCATAAAATCAGAATTGAGCTTTCAAAACAGTTTATTTATCATTTATCTGCTTTTCATCAATCTCACTTGTAACTTTTCAAAGCATGATGCTCTTTCTCATTCTAAATAGACATTCACAATTCGTGAACGCATAATATCTCATTTTTGCAACCCTGACTATAACTCTTGTCCGCAATTACATAAGAGCAGCATAAATAATAATAATGCTCTACGCTGCAGTTGGCAACAAAATATATTCTAGCAACCAACTTATATGCAAATAACATCGAGAAACTGACTATTCCATATTTTCAGCGGTTCATACGGCGAAATAGTAATACTATTACCGAAAATTCAAGAGATAAGTTACGTAACTCTAGAGCACATATACCCAGATACAGTGCGAAGTGCGCCGAAGCATTTTGTTATATACGTTAGTAAAATCATAGTACCTACTAGTATTATGACGTTGAACGGGAACGCTAGAACAACGCAGCTCATAACATCTAAGTTTATAGCTATTCTAGTGCCACGGAATAGTGAGAAATACGCAATGGACTTCCATTGCGTATTTTGTCAAGGCTACATAATTATGAGGTTCGATGACACTTGTCGTCGAACCTCATAATTATGTACCTTGATCAGTTGTGTGTTTAGTTCGGTCGTGAATATTTTTAAACCTCTCTATCTACTCCAAATACAAAGTAATTCCAGTTTTTCTTACTGTTACATAGAGCAGTAAAGACCACCGGGAAGCCTGTGTTGCTGTATGTACTGTTATTATAAATGCGAACGTTTGGGAGGCTTGATGGATTGATGGACGTTTACAGATTGTACTCTTTCACGCTAATTAGAGTAGCACATAGGCTACCTCTTATGCCATTAACCATCCATCCATACATAATCACAAATATTTGCATTCTTAATAGTAGTAATATGAACTATGAGAATAATAATGTTACAAGTAGACATAAGCCACATCGCGGTCCTCACTTTTCTATTCTACGTTAACTTAACGTTAGTTATAACAAAGAGCCATGTTTGTTTTTACGTTCCCAGTACATTGACTTTCTATCGTGTCCTTTATGAGCTTGTGTTATTTTGCCGAGAGGATAATAATATATACGGAGGTACAGTAAGCTACATAAGTCCATACACATTTACGTTATTTTGAACAGTTTTATCATCCAATTTTATTCTCAATATCTTCTAGGATTGCTAGACAAAGAAATCTTACCTAAATCATATTTTTTTAATTAAGTATAGTAATCGAGCTGTATTAATTCATAAAAGGCAGCCAAGAATTTTGACCTGTGTAGCGACTTTTGTGATCGACTGTACCTGTGATGGTAGGTAAGGACCTACCATTGCCAATTTGCGAGTCTTCTGTTTTGAAGTCTGTTAAATATTTTAACGTACCTACCTAAGTAAGAAATAAGCAAGGCTGCCTAACTATAATTTGAATCGACTCCTAGTCCTTACACAATACGAAATCTCAAAGCTCTCAGGTTATAAACTTAAATCTTAAGTAACAAGACACTAACTTGTATTCAATTTCTAGGGTATCCTAGCAAATAACAGTCGGATCAAAGTTGCAGACGGACAATATCGTGCTGAGGGCCCAGCGAAACAATACTATCCATTAGCCTACAAGCAACTTCAATGGAAGAGCTTACTATTTAGAGTGCTGACGAACCAAGGCAATAAGAAATATACTTGTGTCTACAGAATCCATTTATATGAAAACGTGGAAAGTGAAACTAGTATAATCAACGATTGAACTGTGATTCTTAGTAAAATATTTAGTTAATGGAGAGTTGTTTTAATTTATCAACGAAACCACTAATATCTAAGTAAGTATCTTCAGTAAATAGAGCGCACTTATTAATCCAATGCCGCGGAGGACTTTCAATTAACGACCACAAAGGCTACCCAGACTCGAAACAATTTCTGGATCACAGTGTCTCGTGAAAGGAATCAAACCTCCGACACTCGGCGCAGTGTGTGAGGCGACCGTTACCACTACGCCAACCGTGCAATCAGACGACTACAAAGATACTACTAGTATCCTCGCCCATGAAATTTGAATTTCAAGATTTAATATGCGAGGACAAATAATTATCTCTGTGTAATTTGAACCAACGGCACAAGGGTCAGGTCGCTTCATTTTTAGAGCAAGTAATGAAAGTACTTTTGTGTGACGGTTATAATTTTAATTCTGAATAAAATAAACATTATTACTGATTATCTCAAATATAACAGACATTTTATATCTAGATAATTATAAACGGGTAGGTATTATCACCTTATAAAAAATGTTTAGGCTGTTTGGTTGCTAACCATTGTCATATTAAAAAATAACATATGGCGGGAAAATTATGGACTGACATAAAAGTACCTACATGCAATGTGTCAGTAAATTCAAAACATCGCGTTGGTCATGTCTAAACTAACATTTATTTGGTGAAAATAGGTAATATAATTATCTCAAAATGCATAAATGGTAATAATTACTAGAAGAGCTTACAGAAAAGCTTGTGAAAGCTTCAACAGCAGTGACATATCGGATAAAAATATTATTCCACCATGCTGTTCTTCTGGTAAGTTTTAAAAGTTTCATCTAGATTCTTATGAAAGCAAATATTAGGTACATGAATTTATAGTATTCTGAAGTATTATTAAGATTTATGTCTAAAGTTATTTGAAATCTGTACAATATCGCACAGGTGACAAAGATTTAATGCTATTTGAAATGTTATTAATTTAAAACAGATGAAATTCTTGAGCATAAAAATACATTTTCAAATACAAAATTACACTCACATAATGTGACGTTTTTGGTTAGTAATATTTGAGATATTGAAATCATTGAGATAATTCAAAAATCTTACGCTAAGGTATTTAAGTAATGTGACATATGTCGAGCTCCATCTTTAAAAGTTATAAAAAATAAATTGGACAAGTGCGAGTCGGACTCGCGCACGAAGGGTTCCATCCCATCATCTATAAAAGAAATCACGTTTGTTGTATGTATACTTAAATATTTTTTAAGTTTCTACTTGTTTATTAAGATCGAGTAACAAATTGCTAAAGAATTACGTTTGTTGTATGAGAGCCCCCCTTTATTATTAACTTTTTTTAAGTAATTATTTATATTGAAAGGTAATATAAACCTACATACTCGCATTCTGTGAAAATTTTTAAGCATCTACCTGTTACCGTTAGTAATTTTTAGCAAAAAATACGAAAAAAACACGTTTATTGTATACCCCTTAATATTTTCATTTTTTATATTTTTAGTATTTGTCGTTATAGCGGCAATATATAATTTGTGAAAATTTCAGCTTTCTAGCTATCACGGTTTATAAGATACAGCCTGGTGATAGATAGACAGACAGACAGACAGCGGAAGCTTAGTAATAGGGTTCCGTTTTTTACCTTTTAGGTACGGAACCCTAAAAAAACAGCTAGCACAGAATTTTCTACGCAGCCATATTTTAAAATGAAGACGATTTGGTTATATGAATAATTCAGAAATCAGACAAATCTTCTTGTAGCAACATAAGTCTAGTTCAGAAAGTAGACTGGCAATGCGTAATAACTAAATTATAAATAAGTACAGACGCTCGCACAAGGACATGGAGGTCATGCATTAAATAGAACAAATATATACAATTCTACATTCATGGAAACAAAATCTTGACTAGACAAGTTTTGTTCATAATATAATGATTACAATAAAATACGCGTGAAGCGTGACCAAGCTAGTTCGCAAAAATATTTGACTTTCGAATAAAATTCACAGTGATTCAATGCGAGTCGCACAATCATTGATACGATTGTAAAGCACTATACGCATGTATACAATTTTATTATGCTATAAGAGACTAAAGTATTCTAAGAATATGAGTAATACCTAAGTACATAATATTATTAAACTCGTACATCTGTATAAATAAAATTATTCCGTTACTGACTGACTGACAGACAACGCACAGCCGAAAGAAACTATTGGCCGAAGGAAGCTGAAAATTGGCATATCACATACGTTGGTAAATCTTCCTTGGGAACAGTAGAGATGCACCAAGAAGGGATTGCCCGAAATTAACAAGTGATCGAACGGTTAAATTAAAAATAAAGTACGGGCACGGGCGTAGCTGCGGGTATTCTTTAGTATAAATATAAAGAATAGCCTCTTGTGAAAAGAAATCATACATTTTCTTTTGAAAATCCCGAAACAAAATTCTTATGCCCAAACTGTCTAAATAAATTTTAAAAAGTATGCTGTAATAAATACGCGATCGGGAAGGTGTTCAAACATTTGGGCACTATATGTGCCACTGTACTGACTATACCTATTTAAATTGGTCGTAGGCAAGTAGGTACCTACTGTTAGAATAGATTATACTAACGGTCATTATTTTGCATTGGTAAATTACTTTGTACGACATGAGGGTAGATGAATAGTTTATTGGTTGCTGAACGATTGTATGACGTTTATATAAGTCAGTGTCACAACCGAAACGGCAGTTGATCGCCGCGTGTTGAACTGAACGGTCGATGTTCGACAATCTGTACCACTCTGTGTAATAAATTCGTAGAATAAATCCGATTATTTCCAAGTGATCCGTGCGTATTTTATTGCGAATTGTAGTGATCCTATAACTCAGAAGTGGGATTTACAAGGTCCACTTACTATTTTTGCTCAAAGTTCATCCTGATCGGCAATTTTTGTTCACGCGTATTATGGACAGTGAGTGCGAACACGTGCGTGATAAACGAAAAAAATCGTCGCGAAAACGTCACCGTAGACAAAAGACTCGCGAAAAATCGCACAGTGCTAGTAGTGAACGCGAAATTTGTGAGAAACGGTCTAAAAGGAATCGTCGCGGTACAAAATCACACGATGACGAAATTTCGAGTGAAACCACCGCCACAAGTAGCAAAAGAGATCGTGGCCGGCGTTCGAGAAGACCGAATCACTCTGATGATGGCGAGTGCGAGGATGAGCAGCAGGGCGAGAAGGAAGGCAGAGACGCTCATATGGACAACTGCCGTGGATCGAGGAGGCATACGAGAACGAGTCATCATGCTGATGGACATCGCAGATTAGAAACACCTCGTGTACGCGGTCACGTGAGTCGTTCCAATTTTGAAAGTGATAATACCCAATTATTATTGACTGAACTGATCAAATCTATTACTAATACTCGTCCGGAGGGGAACAAGTTTCCCATGCTAGGCAACGTTATACCTGAGTTTAATCCCATGTTAAAGGGGCAGACGATTAATATGTGGCTGAGTAAAGTTGAGGAATGCGCCAGATTATATAAATGGGGTGATGACCAAATAATTCATTATGCATTACCTAAGCTAAGTGGGGTAGCCAAAACATGGTATGAAACTCTACCGTCGATGTCGTTTTCGTGGCTTGAGTGGAAGGTTAAATTGTCCGAATCCTTCCCATCTAGTGATGATTACGCGGAGCTTTTAACCGAAATGTTAAACAAAAAGGTTAAATATAACGATGCCTTAGAGTTATATTATTACGAAAAGATCAACCTATTGAATCGTTGCGAGATTAGGGGCAAACGCGCTGTGGATTGCCTTTTATACGGCATAGAGGACCGTAGTTTGAGGTTGGGAGCTAAAGCTACTAAATGCGATGAGCCAGAACAGGTTTTGCAGTACTTCCAATCTGTTAAACAGCAGCCGCGAGATTCGGATAACAAAACGAAATCCCATTTTGATAGACGGGTTAACGCGAGTGTAAATAATCTAAGCGGCGCTTCAATAAGTACCAGACCTATAAGGACGACTGACACGAGACCTGTTACGTGTTTCAACTGTAACGAGACTGGTCATTACAGTTACAAATGTACTAAAAAGATTTTAAAATGTTCTATATGTAATAGAATAGGCCACTTGAGTACGGATTGTCTAAAATTGCCAAATAATAAATCTAAATTGGATACAGACAAAGAAAAGAATATCATGACATTGGATGCAATGAGTGGTAATAGTAATAACAAATATTTACTGAATTTGAGATTGAATGACCAGCCTCTGCAGGGATATGTAGATTTAGGGAGTCAGTGTACTTTATTACGTCGTACCGAAGCTGAAAGGTTAGGAGTTCGATGGTCAAAAGGTCAACTACCTACAATGCGTGGTATAGGAAATAATATTGTCTTACCATTAGGAAAAGCGAACGTTAAGATCGAAATCCAAGGCATAACAGAATCAGTCGATATTTACGTTGTCGAGGATGATGTGGTGAAGTATTCTATACTGGTTGGTCATAGCTTTACTGAAAAACCCGGTATAACAATAACAAAAACCAACGACGCATTAATTTTTGGACGGATTTTACCGGAAAGGTTACAACTTTTACTATGCGATGACGTTTCTATTATACCTCATGATACATTGATGATTAAAATTAGTACTGATAGCAACGAATATTCAGGTAGCGTATATGTTAGCGGATCCATACGCGGTGTCCCTGGGAGGGAATATTACTTAATGCCCGGTGAATATAGTATAGCCAATGGGATCGGTGCAGTGCTAGTGCAGAATATTTCCGAGCAAGTCTTGCAATTGGTTCGAGGTTCGCTAGTAACCCGCGCTACATGTATTAACGGGTGCATAGATGTTAATTTCTTAGACTTTTGTGATTCAAACACACTATCTGATCTAAATTATGACAAACATTTATCTAGCAGTGAAATTAGTGAATTAACAAAATTACTTCAGAAATATAGTGAGTGCTTTTCACACAATATGATGGATTTAGGATACACAAATGTAGAGACAATGGAGATTGAACTTGTCGACGAGAAACCGGTAGTTTACAGGCCTTATAGATTACCTTATCCGGAGAGACAACTCGTTAAATCGATGGTGAAGGAGATGCTCGATGCTGATATAATAAGCGAGTCTACTTCAGCTTATGCTAGCCCTGTCTTGTTAGTTAAAAAGAAGACAGGAGATAAACGACTCTGTATTGACTATCGTGCTTTAAACAGTCGTACAAAAAAGGAGCATTTCCCTTTACCACTGATTGACGATCAGCTGGATCGGTTGGCTGGTAACTCACTATTCATTAGTTTAGATTTAGCATCAGGGTATTATCAAATCAAATTAAGCGAGAAGTCCCAAGACAAAACTGCTTTTGTCACTCCTGACGGCCAATATGAATTTAAAAGGATGCCGTTTGGTTTGGCAAACGCGCCTTCCGTATTTCAACGAAAAATGAATAAAATCTTATCGAATATTGGTTATGTACTGGTTTTTATGGATGATATTTTAATTCCGGCGCGTACATTTGATGAAGGTTTGACAAGACTAGAAGAAGTTCTGAGGGTATTTCGCGATGCTAACTTGACACTTAAATTAAAGAAATGTTTTTTCTTTTACAAAGAAATTGATTTTCTTGGTTTTGAAGTCAGCGGTACGGGCATACGACCCGGATCCAGAAAAATATCCGCCGTATCAAACTTCCCAATCCCAAAGAATGTTCACGACATTAGACGCTTTATTGGTTTAGCTAGCTACTTTAGGAGATTCATCAAAGACTTTTCGTTAATAGCACGACCACTGACGGACTTATTAAAAAAACAGTTTACGTGGAATTGGACTAATGAACATAAGATAGCATTTGAGACTTTAAAGAATAAATTGACAGAAAGACCAGTACTTGCGTTATACGATGCTAGTTGCGAAACCGAATTACACACAGACGCGTCAAAATATGGCATCGCAGGGATACTTATGCAACGGGGCGATTGTGGAATAATGAGGCCAGTCGCGTATTATAGTCGTAAGACAACAGCCGATGAACAACGACTGCACTCGTTCGATTTGGAAACGTTGGCCGTAGTGGCATCTCTGAATAGGTTTCGCGTTTATTTGTTGGGTTTAAAATTTAAAATAATAACAGATTGTAACGCACTCCGGACAACGTTAACAAAAAGAGATTTAATTCCCAGAATAGGACGCTGGTGGATGCAGCTACAGGAGTACGACTGCGACATAGAATATAGACCAGGTTCAAAGATGTCGCATGTGGATGCTCTGAGTCGTGCTCCTGTCGCTGAGTCCAATACATCTAATGAAATGCATGTGATCGATGTACTTACTGTAAATATTCAAGACTGGATAGCTACTGTTCAAAGTGATGATGATGAGATCAAAAGAATTAAAGAGATTTTGTCTGATGCGGACACGAAATTTATTGTTGACGTACATAAAAATTATCAGCTGAAAGGTAGTCACGTTTACAGGATAGTCGAAGGTGGATTACGCTGGGTAGTACCAAAACCAGTCAGATGGCAATTGTTAAAAATGCATCATGATGACGCGGGGCACTTCGGTTATGACAAAACCTTAACGAGACTCAAGGATTCTTTCTGGTTTCCAAAAATGAGGAGATTCACGAAAAAGTATGTTAATGCATGTTTGGAATGTGCGTTCCACAAAAACCCTGGAGGACCTAAAGAAGGATTACTACATCCTATTCCTAAACCAAGTATTCCATTTCATACCATACATGCAGATCACTTAGGCCCATTTGTTCGGTCGCGGAGAGGCAATATGTACTTGTTAGTGATTGTGGACGCTTTCACAAAATTTATCAATATTAAGCCGGTTAAGAACACAAAAAGTACAACAGCAATTCGGATATTTGAAGACCATTTTAGTTACTTTGGGGCACCAGCACGACTGATTACGGACAGAGGAACATGCTTTACGAGTGCCAAATTTAAGTCGTTTACAAACTCTTCTAAAATAAAACACATTTTAAACGCAGTGGCAACTCCGCGAGCGAACGGGCAGGTAGAACGCTATAATCGAACGATTTTAGACGCCTTAAGCACTACATGTCATGATAAGAGTGACAACACCTGGGACGATCATGTAGGCGAAATCCAATTAGGTATGAACACATCGACGAATAAAACTACGGGTAAAAGTCCCTCGGAAATGCTGTTTGGCTATAAAATTATAAATACTTCGGTAAACATACTGAATGATGTGATAAACGAGACGATAGATCGAGTTAGCGGTGATGAATTGACAAACTTGAGAAACGAAGTACATGAGAAGGTGGAGAAAGAACAAAGCATTGCAAAGGATCGTTTTGATAAACGTAGAAAACTACCGACAAAGTATAGCGAGGGTACACTAGTCAGAGTCGAGAGGACAATGTTTGATAAAGATAGGATTGGCAAGTCTAAGAAGCTTATGCCTAAATTTCATGGCCCGTATAGGATCGTTAAAGTACTGCCTAACGATAGATATGTAGTGAAGGACACTCCGTTGACTAAAAAGGGAAATAAGATGTACGAAAATATCGTTTCCATTGATAAATTACATCCCTGGCTTAATTTTAAAGGACTCGAAAGCGAAAACGACACCGACGGTGAAAATAGTGATAATGAAACTGATAAATGAATGTATAAAGTGTATCATATGTGATGAAACGATTTAGAATTTGTATTTTACATTTGAATATACATTTGAATTTAGATTTATGAATTAAGATGTAGTATCAAGCGTATAGGTCACCAGCGTCAGTGCTACAACATAGATGACATAGATCGTGACAGACTGTACGTTATGGAGATTCTGATGCTGAACGATGCATTGAGTGATGATCTGTATCGCAAGGGTCGCGAGCGTCAGTGCAAGAGCATAGATGACGTAGATCGTGATAGACTATGCGTTGTGGTGACTCTTGTATAGATGTAGCAAGTGTGCGCGTTGGATTATTTATAACGTATAGGTTACGAGTGTCAGTGTTAATGCATAGATGACGCAGACCGCGACAGACCATACTGCTAATACCCATGTGATTATTGCGTTTTATAAAAAAAAACAGTAATGTGTGGTGTATGGGTCGCGAGCACCAGTGCCGGTGCATAGATGCCGTAGATCGCGACAGACTGTACATCATAAATTCCTGTTTATCAGACGATTAGATTCAGACTTCTTAATATGTTATTAATTAAGAAGTCTGAAACAAACGATTCCAGATCATGAAAAATGAATATACATATAGGACTGATAATTGTTATGAGCCGTAGTAGTGAGCGATCAGTGCTTGTCGGCATAGATGATCGCAGATCACACAAACTCGGTTCAAGTGATTTCGTTAAATATTCATGTGATGCGATTAACAAATACCTTTATTACACCGGTTTGGACCGTGAGCGATCAGTGCCAGTGGGCATAGATGATCGCAGATCACACCAACCTGGTTCATTTAATTTTGAAGCATGGGCCATGAGCGAACAGTGCAGAAACGAGAGATACCGAGACCGGTATCGCACTGATGTTCTCTGATTGTGGCAGACTGTGCGAATAATAAACATTTATAATACAAATCTATCAATAAGTTAATGTCATATTACCTATTTTGTATGGTATTTTTTAACCGCAATTATTGTAAGAATGTAACTTGGTAAATAGTACTAGAATGTAACATGGTGTGAGGACACACCACAAAAGAGGATGGCCGAGCTGTTAGAATAGATTATACTAACGGTCATTATTTTGCATTGGTAAATTACTTTGTACGACATGAGGGTAGATGAATAGTTTATTGGTTGCTGAACGATTGTATGACGTTTATATAAGTCAGTGTCACAACCGAAACGGCAGTTGATCGCCGCGTGTTGAACTGAACGGTCGATGTTCGACAATCTGTACCACTCTGTGTAATAAATTCGTAGAATAAATCCGATTATTTCCAAGTGATCCGTGCGTATTTTATTGCGAATTGTAGTGATCCTATACTACCTACAAATTTACCTACCTATGTTTCGTAACTAAGGTGTTGTTTCCTTTTCCTCTGTGCAAAATTGGGATTAATCATAATAATATGTCATAAAAAATTGAAAAAGTTTTTTAACTTAAGGGGGTAGTCTGTCAGACTACAGATAATATAATACTATACTAGTGGTCAGACTGGGTCAGACATAGTCCGATTGGATGTGTATGATGCTAAAGCGATCACACTAGTAAGCCGTATTAATAAAAAAACAACATAATTTGGGCATTTCACATACATAACACAAACGTACAAAATAAATAAGCCCAAAATAAATAAATACATAACTTGACGCCTTTATCCTCTATGGGATAGGCAGAGGTGTATTACACACTCAGACTTCGCACATTATGTTTCGATCCCAATGTAATAGGAGACGAGCCTATTGCCATCTACCGCAAATTATAAAACGAGCGGTTTTTTTTGTACATTTCATACTAATTAATTATATTAATCGCCTGAAAGAAAGCCGTAATCTGCGTGAGTATGGTTTAGAATCAATCTCAGTCACCGATAACACCAATTTTAACCGGTACCAACATTCACAAAAAATAATAGCTTTCTCCTACTAGTGGCCTACAACTTGACCTTGGGAATGGTCGAAATGTTAAATGCCATGACATTTCAAGCACTAACCCGTGGCAAAGCCGATTTACTTAACAGAGCAATGCTATTGTTAAGGTAAAAGTTCTATAACATTGGTACAACGAGAAAAGTATTATTGTACTCGTAAATTAAATAGTACCTAATCATTTATAAGTAGTGTGATAATTTTCTATGAATTCTCTATGCATTTTACTATGATCTATAATGCGTGGGTGTCGGTTATCGCAACCAAAGACTATGTGCTACTCAAAGCTATGTTACTGAAAGGTTCATCAAAATCCTTTCAGGAGTTTTTGCGTGATAGAGAGACAAATATCTATCTACCCTCACAAACTTTCACGTGTAGTTATAATATTTAGGTGCCTAGTAGTAGTAGGATATGGCAACATCAGGCTAAATGTCTGCAACATATGAATAAGAAACAAGTTATTACCGACATGTATAGGTACATACTTGATTTATATAGATGTTATGTTACAAAATTATCCCAGCTATCAGAGGATATGCCATATCGTGCAAAATCTGAGCGTTCTTGGAAAGGTAAACCTATTATATAGCGCTTTGAATGAATTATGTCTAGTCAGGTACTCATAGTTTTATTAGTCTCTATCAACTGCGACACAGAAGCCTACTTTACTAGTACGTTACGAAAAAGATCAAAGCATAGAATACTTTTAGACGGTTCAACGTTCGATAATAAAAAGACAGATTATGCTAAACAAAAAACCTCCCAAACTCGGCCGCCATTATACTTACAAATATAGCTTCTAAAAGCAAAGCTACTCTAGGCTTTAGTCTGAGAACACATACAGAATAAGAAATATGGATTTACACTAGCTTTGGCAGCCTAGCCAAATTTACACAAGGCCATGAGAATTCACAGAAGCCACAAAGGAACGAAATTACGCCTCTAATACGTACTGCGCTTGAACCGGACACCAGTAAAAGCAAGCCAGTATTCCCCAGACTTCGTCGACACGGGAAATCGAAATTTAGGTACGGAAAGGAATGAAAAGCATGAACATTATACAAATTGTAAACTTATATTGCGTAATATAAAGGTGAATACTTAAGAAACAGATACAACCTACATCTACATGAAAGAAGAAAGAAAAATATCACATCAGTCTTCCGTGACCACGACTTCTGCATAGAAATCGGAACGTCGGATAGTAATAAATAACGTAGTTTCTAAATCATTCGGTTTAAACGTAATATCAGTCAAACCAATGTATCACGATAAAATCCGTAAACTGTAATTTAATTTCGATTTCATCAATTTGCAAGCTACGTGTAACGGGTGATAATTCATTGCACAGCTTTATCTTGTCATTGTTTCTTGACCTTTATTTATAGATATTTAAAGTCGCGGTCAAAAGAAAAAAAGGTAAGAAATCTAATCTGTACCTATATATAAAACTAGACTATTCCCACGGTTACACCCGCGTTATTTAAGGCTACTGCTCTTCTCCCGTCGCTCATAGCGTGATGTTATATAACCTATAGCCTTCATCGATAAATGGGCTATCTAACACTGAAAGAATTTTTCAAATCAGACCAGTAGGTCCTGAGATTAGCGCGTTCAACCAAACAAACAAACAAACATACTCTTCAGCTTTATATATTGGTATAAGATTCTTGCGTTGACTGACAGACAACGCGCAGCCAAAACTATTGGGCAAAATAAGCTAAAATTTGGCATGTATGTTTCTTGGGGATCACAGAGGTTCATGAACAAGAGAAACCCGTTTCCGTGGGAATCTCGAAATTCCCATGAGATCGGGCAGAAACAAATAAATTGAAAAAAATGTGGGTGTAGCTGCGGCCATCCTCTGGTATACCTAGTACCTATATATATATAACACCTAAAACTTAGTTTTGTTTAAAACCATGAAAATATAATACTCGTAACTTAAAACAAGTTTAATCCAAAACTTGACCTAGTCTTCAAACCCGTCAAATTATTCGTCATTACATAAAATAATATAAAATTTAATACTGGAATGCACCGCCATACAACTTATTGCAGCAAGCTTCCGAAAATGTTGGCCACATTACAATAATTGAAGTAATTTTATAAGTCCGCGCATATGTAAATTAGCTTCATACACGCAAATAGCATTTTTGCAAGTCAACATATTGCATCTGGCTGATTTACATTACTAATTAGTTAGATAATTGGTTCAGTTTTGTGGTATTATTCACAGCTATGTAATTATGTTTTACCTTCACCTTTTGATGTACTATGCTAATGAAATTAAGGTTGTAGAAGCAAGTATGTTGGGAGTTTCATTAAAGAAATAAAATTTCACGTGTATGGTCTTTTTAAAGAACCTTTTTAAATCACGGCACTGTTCTTAAACGTGTAAAATGTAGAAAAGTTTAAGAAGATCCTGATGTTGGTTGTGCAAGGTATATTATTTTATGACCTACTTAGTTAAAAAATAATCACCAGTTTTACAACTTTAAATATAAAAAAATATGGATTTAATAATGTTAATTGACAAGGTTCTGAAAGGCATAGCGACTGTGAACTGGCAACCGGTAATATCTCAATTTTGACAACTTTAGAGGAGGAAGAAAAACATGTTTGCATCATATATACAACATCTCGTATGTTAACAAAAATACGTAGTTGATAATTTTTTTCATTGCACATGTATTTAAAAACAAAAGTTACACTATATGCTTCCTTCCAATATAAAATCGAGATAGGACAATATATGTAAATCAACACAAGAACAAACATAGGACATTTTACTTGGAACATTATGGGCGATCCCAACAAGATAGTCAGTCCACCTTCCAGGAGGCCTGGCTCTGCTATGACGTCCAGTGCGTGGCCGCCACACCAGAACCTTTCTGCTCCCACAACCATCGGTTCTTCTGGCTATGTACCCTACCACTGCCACTTCAGCCTGACTATTCGGAGAACATGTCGGTGACTTTGGTTCGCCT
Organism: Euclidia mi; assembly: GCA_944739405.2. Classification (NCBI taxonomy): domain Eukaryota; kingdom Metazoa; phylum Arthropoda; class Insecta; order Lepidoptera; family Erebidae; genus Euclidia; species Euclidia mi. Next base: position 84,355,756 of record OX123182.2, on the reverse strand, counting down.
ACGGATCTCCTCATTTCTGATTCATTCCTCATTTGTGACGACACTGGCTACACACACTTGTCAAGACTTTCGTCTTGAGACACTACGGGATATCGGACGTGAAGATACATATAGGAGCAGGTACGACATGGAAGTTATACATGATTTTCGTCTTATTCGACCTACTTGTTGGGAGACTCTACAGACGCCATCGAGCATTGTGCCGAGGTCTTCCATGGTCACAACCTCTCTGGTGAGTGATAAAGTAGTCGCCGTTAATGTTGATACCGAGTCTTTCCCAGTCCAGAAGCTTGAAGACTTCTTCAAGCGCAGCGGTGAATAGTTTTGGAGATATAACCTCTCCCTGCCTCATCCCTCGCTGTAGTCGAATAGGTTTCGAGCCCTAGTCCTGGAGGCGGACTGTCATGGTGGTGTTTTCGTACAAACGTTTCAGCACTTCGACGTATTGATAGTCGATCTGGCACCGTTGGAGAGACTGCAACACTGCCCAGGTTTCGATCAAATCAAAGGCTTTCTCATAGTCTACAAACGCCAAGCATAGAGGCTGGTTATACTTGTCGGGCTTCTTTATGTGTTCAGTATGTGGTCTATAGTACTATTAGCCTTTTCGGAAACTGGCTTGTTTGGAAGACTAGAAGTCGTGTATAGCTACACGACTTCTAGTCTTCCGAACTAGCGCAAGCGAGACCATTCGTGATGAACCTTGAAAACAGCTTATAGATGTGGCTCAGAAGTGAGATGGGCCTGTAATTCTTTAAAAGGATTTTGTCGAACTTTTTGAAGAACAGCACAACCACACTTCTGTGCCCCTGTGGCGTTATACTCTCGTGTATGACGGAATTAAAAAGGTTACGAAGCATTTCAAAAGCGGGTATACCGCCAGCTTTTAAAAGTGCTGTCGTAATTTTGTCATCAGTGCCTTGTTGTTTATGAGCTGTTTTAGGGCCACACTAATCTCGTGCATACTGACGTTCGGGATGTCTTCGGTATGGTGTCGGGTCAACCTAGCTCTAGTGTCGCGTGTGGTTGCGGGGTCATTTATAACTTTCCATAGAACCATTCGATCTCCTTCAAGAACTGAGGTCTGGATAACACAACACTGCCATCCTCCGTCTTCAGCTTTGTTAGCTGATTTTAATCGATAGACAGATCTCTCTGGAATACATTAGAGCCTTAGTTCCGCTCGATCGCCTCATGAACACATTTGATGTTGTACCGGCGGAGACTTAGATATCTGTCTATCGAGGCGCCGATATTTTGGCATGTTGCAGCCAATATCAAGACGGATAAATCATTTGAAATCACAAATAATTTCCATTTTTATTTATGCTCTATCGAATCCAACCAAGCAATTGGCTAGTGAGTCATGAGGCGGGTAGAGTTAGAACACACAACAACAATCTCTAAGCAGCAAGCCTGTGTGACTCGATGGGCTAGAGCATCAAGTCGTAAATGCTGATAACTAAAGGGGATAAAAGGTGTGAGCCTTTTATCCCTGAAGGGGTAGGCAGAAGTGTATTACACACCCACTTTTCGCCAGTTATCTTTCGGTCCCAATGTAATAGGCGGCGAGCCCATTGCCATCTACTGGGCACATTATTAAATGCGGCTAACACTTGAATAATGCGTCATTAACAACTTATAGCGGAATCGTGCAACTTAAAAGCATGTATTTCATCGTAAGTATGTATTGAATAACCTAATGAAAGGTATTTTCGGTTGATGTTATGTTTAGTTCAATGCAACCAAGAAGTACTATCTCTGAATAATTCCAATCTGCCAAAAGTTTGAACGGCAATCAACGGCAATGCATAATGTACTATCTCGATTTACAAATTATTAAATAGTAGAAATCTTAAATATTAATAATAAATGTATAACAAAACCTACCGTTTTAGCTTCTAGAAGTCCTCAATAATATACCTTTATAACTTAGGGCACCGAAACCTAATGAATCCACATAAAACAGTTGTTTGTTTTAAGAGTGCGCGAAATCGCGTTCATGTCCATACATTTTTGGCGAGATAGCATAAAATGCTCGCAGTCACAGCGCGTTGCAGTTAGTACAAGTTGAATAAAGCGAATTCTGGCGCTAAATTGAAATGTACTTAACTTAGGATTTCTTCCAACGATGTGGAGTATTAAATAGTATAAATTGGCATTAAAAAGTGAAATCTGCAAAAAAATGAGATAGGACGTGTTGCCAGTTCACAGTCGATAGACATTGTTTACTAATCGGCGCTATCGTCGACCGCAAAAATGAAAAAAAATGATACAAGACGTCCAGATTGGAAACAACTGTTATGGCGCTGATACACCTGAGCATTGTCTTGTAACTGAACAGCGAGCATTCACCGCAAGGAGCAAATATCGCTATTTGTTTTGTCAAACCGAACAACGAACAGAGTCGAACATTCCTACGAACATTTTAGAATATGGAAAAATATAGAAACCGCACTACAACAGCAGTTTCATCCAATATAATATTTAGTTCACTTTGACTAAAAAATATCAATTCATACTTATGTATAAGTGACACTTGATTTAATAAATATAATTTGTTTTATTCATAAAAAAGGTCAATAAAAATGTAATCGTAATTTATCTATTGGTATTTTGGTTTGATTTATTCGCTTATGTTACTTAAACTGATGATTTATCAACATTCAATAGGTATTTATTCTGAGTAAACCACATCTAGGCAGCGATAGCCTAGTGGAGAGACCGACAAATTGCTACGCAGAGGGTCCGGGTTCGAATCCACGGCGCGCACCATTGACTTTTCGGAGTTATGTGTGTATTAAATTGTTAATTATCGCTTGCTAAACGGTGAAGGAAAACGTTCGAGTTCTCCATAATGTCCTTGAAAGACATGTGAAGTCTGCCAACCCGCACTTGGCCAGCGTGGTGGACTATGACCTTACCCTTCTCATTGTGAGAAGAGGCCCGTGCCCAGCAGTGGGACAGTTTATATACAGGGCTGATGATGATGATGATGAAACCACATCTAAGGATTTATTGAAAACATAGTCGATATTTTATCGATATTCATTCTGAGTAAGCCCATCACTAGTCAAGATAAAATTAGTGCCAATCTACAAAGATTTAAAACGTCATTTGTATATTTTTCTTTCTCTTACATTAGATAAAACTCATTAGTCAAAGTGAAGTAAATATATTGGGTTTTTACCGCCACTGTAGCGCGGTTAGTATGTATTTTCTATATTTTAAGGCTCGCCAGAATGTTCGTAAGAATACTCGCTAAAACACACTCGTTTGTTTTTGTGTTTTGTAACATTCGCATGAATGCTCATTACAGGTGAATGGTCAAGTGTATCAGCGCCATTATAATTTACGATTTATTCATTCCAAACACTGAGCATTTTGCTACTAATCGTAAGGTGAAAACTACTCAAACCAGTAGGTACACGACCTACACGAACAAACCCAATCATAATACACGCACACAAACTAAACACGAGAACCCTGTAAAGAGACCATAAACTACACACCACGACAAAACAAAGCACAAATTCAAAATTGATTTATGAAAGCTAATCCTGTTAGAGTTTAATTACGTTCATATTAGAATAATCCGTGCGATCCAAAAACAGATTTGGCTGGTCCGTTTCGGCGTAATGCAATTGGAGCATACCGCCACCTGCCGCAGACAGTAATGATAATGACCCGCTTGCACTAAATATCAGACGAATCATACTTTACTCTGTCTAATTACACTCATTTTAGCTCAAACTATGTTTAACTTTCAGACCATGTTCAACTTTCAGAGTTTTGATGTGCAAATGAATTCTGATTTGATCTGAGCAACGATGCTGTTTGTGATTTAATCCGTTCAATTTATATTTGCATGTATTGTAGTTAATCTCGTTAATATTGTCTAGTATCGGAGGTTCTTTGACATAATTGAAAGGTGAAGTTTTAGTTCTATCCTATTTGCTATAGTCGATTTAGTAGACATCTAACTATCAGATACTAGAGCATACCGTCTGATTTCAATCGTGAAACTTGCTCCCTGTAATAAATAAACTATGAAGAGAGCCGTATCTTTAGTAGGTACGTCACTTTTAACAAAAGTACCCGGAACCAAATTTACTTTACTTATCCCCTAAGGTACATAGCAGTATCAAAGTCAGTACTTCGACTCTGATCGTTCTCCAAGTCCTTAATAATAAATTTCCACTTCCATAAACAAAAAATACCCACACGAGCTAACATAGCAGCCTAACAACTGGCCTACTTATTTATTGACGTGGACACATGTTTACGCTCATTACATTGCCGGTCTATTCCGAAAACCGTACATTTCGCTTCGGCTATAAACCGTGACTTGTACTGTTTTACTGAAAGGGTGGTAGTATCGATAGAGCAAAATACGGTTTACTTCATGACTAGAAGCCGCACCCCCTTGTGGCTAGACCGAAGCAATCGTAAAATAAGCAATGAAACTCACTAGATCACTACATGTCTACGATAAAATGTTACCGCTATCAACGAATTAATAAATGTCACGAAACAATGCTTCGTTTTAGTGCTTTGATATGATAGGCCCTAATTTTAAAGGGACATAAAAGTTTTTAGTGGCATTAAAAACAGTTTCAAAATACAAGCATGCATTTATTATCATAGGTACAATTTAAGCTTTATAAGATTTTAAAAAGCTCAAAGTGACATTATTAATGCGGAAGCGTGTGATTCTTTGATATACAAGAGTAAACAAAGGCAGCAAGGACTGACAGACGCAATTTTCCGGTTAAAAACATACCGACAAACAAAATGGAAACTTAGTTAAATGACATTTTCTTGATATCGACTCCATCACTTATTCGAAAACAACTTTCTTTTTGAATTTGTTATGAGTCTTTATGAGTATAGATACATACGTACCTAAATATGTTTGACCCGTCAAACTCACGACGCGTTCATCATGTTGAAGTTTTCAAAAGTGCGATCTTGCGAAAAAAACATTACTAAGTTTATATTAATTGTTTTACAGATTAAGTACTCAATATGGAACATTGTATGTGGTGTGACAATAAATGCTTGCTTAGTCATTGAATAAAACATTTCTACTGTAGCACATAATATTACACGTGTATTGAAACCGATCGTCACACTTGGAGTCTATAAATAGAAAGTACAAAGCAAATATATGGACAAGCAATAATGTTACGTAGTAATATGTGAAAATATCAACAAAAGAACTTTCTAGAACATTATAGACTGTTGGACGAAAAGATTTTTGCGTCGTTTTAGGTGCTTACCACTCAGACTTTCATGTCTCTGAATTTATTAAATATAGTTGATTGAATCAGGCGTTACTTGGCGGAACTCCATTGTAACCTAATGGAAGGAAAGAGGAACCCACCACGTACTCCTCGGTATTGTCAACCTTTTTCTATTGCAATAGTTGGGGTGGTCAATCCAAGGGTACGTGGTGGGTTCCTTTTTCCTTCCGTTGGGTTTATTAAATATTAAATTCTAAGTCCAAAACGGACGATTACGTGATGGATTAAAAATACAGATTGTCGCCACCCCATATATCACCCCTTGGGTGTCGTAAGAGCCGACAGAGGGAGCATATTATGCATAGAACAGCACTGTAAAGGCCGGCGCGCACTGACGTCGCGGCTTGGCAAAGGATTTTATTACTGATCAAGTCATTTTTATTCTTATTTCAATGAGTTTAGAATTCACATTACTTTACTTCAATACAATCGTACCGCGGCTCGCCGTGGCATACTGCTGGACGCCGTGGCACGTCGTGGCATACCGCGGGACGTCGCGGCACGTCGTGGCATACTGCGGGACGCCGCGGTATGCCACGGCGTCCTGCAGTGTGCCACGACGTAATCAGTAGGTAAATAAGTTCCTGAATTCACCGTTAGCAAATCTTGTTCTCAATAAATAATGTACCCAGAATTATTTTCTCTTCGACGTATCAGTTTGTATTTGTCGTTCTTCATCTTCAGCACGAAGTGCTATTGATACTAAATTCCAGTCAATTGGGCACTTCGGTATGACGCGGCATACCGCGGCACGTCGCGGCATGCCGCGTCATGCCGAAGCGTCCTTCTGGCTACCGAAACACGCCGTGCCGCGCCGTGCCATGCCGTGCCGTCAGTCGGCACCGGCCTTAAGAGAAGGAAAACTTGATACAAACCCTATACCAACTCGTTTGGCCAGCGTGGTATAGTAGGCCAATTCCTCCTTTCAAAGGAAAGGCCTAGTCCAGCAGTGGACTATTTTAAGGCTGATGATGATGATGATGAAGTCCAAAATATGCATGTATTTTAATTTCTAAATGACGTATTCATTCTTCATATTTGCATGTATTATTATCGGCTGAAAATTGAAATGTCTACTTTGTAATTAAGGTTTCTGTTATAAAGCTTAACGACTTAGTAGGTGTCTAGTTTTAAAGTGACTTGTACTTTGAATGAATTTGTTTTACGTATATAAAAATATCTATCTCAATAAGAAATACGTAAAATCTAAATTATTTACTTGGCAACCTTCACTTAAAATACTCTTTTCATATTGAAACGCCTGTCTTTGTACCTCTTGAAAAATAAATTGGATTATTCTGCGTCTAATATTTAGGTATCATGTTAGCGACAAGCTGCCAATATTCGTTACGTTGTTTTTCTCGGAAAACAACAAATGTCCTTATAATTTTACACCAAACTAGTTTTTGCTGGCCTTGTGTTTTTGGCATTTTCCGCTTTGTTATAATAATATGTTCCTTTTTATAATTGATGTAAGTGTTACAAAGAACATCTAAATTAGGCAACAATTTATGGATCGTTTTGTCGATTGCGTCATTCAATTGCTTTTATTAAGTCAAAACCGCATACTAGTCTTAATGACAGGAATGTCTAAACATAAAGATTTCAATAAGTACATTAGTTGTGTAGCCTATTTACCTTTTACTTTTTCAGGAAAAGTTTACGAAAGGCGAAAATCCAAGAAAGTTGCAACACCAAGGTGGGAAATGCGCTCGACGTGTCCGTTACGAGAAAACATCTGGGAATATTTATATGAAGACAATGCTCAAGAAAACTTTAACTGTAGCAATAAAATCAGAAATAAAAGATACAAACATAAGTCAGTTCAAAGTCAGAAGCGATGTTGTACAAAAACTGCGACTTGCTTGTTTATGATGTTGTTAATCGGCACTGCTGTAATAGGTTGGTACACATCTTTTTTATTTTTCTAAGTATTGGGTAATAGTTATTTGTGCAACAAGAGAGCAAAGTTGTTTTTTGTTTCGAGTGCTGATTTTGAGTCCCGAGCAAGCGAAGGATTCTATGATTGATTCACGAGCGTAGCGAGTGAATCAAAGTTAGAATCCTGAGCGTGGTGAGGGACTCAACAGCACGAGATACAAAAAACTTTGCTCTCGTGTAGCACACATAACTTTTCACCATAGCAGTGAGAACACATATTACTTAGGAGACATAGAAAAGAACAGGAATGGATTGAATTCTGCATTAATCACTTGTTGATTTAACTCTTCTGGTGTTAAAGTACAGTCATCATCGCTAGTTTCACTCATCTTTTTAGATTATTTTATTTTATATATTAATATAATTTAACACGTTACGCTATACCCTGTATCAGCATCAGCGAAATTTTTATTCCCGCTACTTTTTTAAATCGCGTTTTAATACCGCGTCCCTGATGTTTATTTTTCAAATATATCATTGTTGTAATTCTAAATAAAAATGTATTGGTTAAATACTAATTTTATACTATTAATTAGACTCATTTTTATTACAATCCAATAATAAATTAAACATGTAAACAATAACATAGAAAAAAGTAATTTCTTTATTACAAATATCTTTTTTTTTGCGTTGCCGTAGGTGTTTTCTTTGAGGTCGAATTCCAAAATCAAATTTCGAATTCGAAGGGGTTTGTTTTTTCACTCACTTTTTATATGCATGTGAAAGAGACAGAGCACAGTAAAATTCGAATGTTTCAAATTTATGGCTGAACAATGTCAATTCGTGACACTGAAGATTGAAAAATTAAAAAGCTACTTTTACTCACGCTCGAATCAAAATCGCGTTTTGTTCACTGTTGTCTCGCAGCAAAAGCGGCATGTTTGAGCTGCTGTGGTGAAAATGTATATTTATTGCTACTGGCATGCATTCTGTACGTTTTTTGCCGAAATGTAAATCCAAAGGTGTGCAGAGTCGGCTGGGTAGGCACAAGCAAGGTATACATCTTCTGTTTTCGCGATGAAACCGTGAAACCCAATTGCGAGCTTTTTATCCCCTACTTGATATTCACTTGGGAGCTTGATACAGTGCCTTCTCACAAACGGCTGGTCCCAATATTTGATCAGTCGATAGATTTGACTACTAGAGATATTTGACATATTTTGTATGGAGTATAATTATGTCAAAATGTAGCTTCTTCTTCTGCCTGCCCTGTTCCCATATTACTTGGGGTCGGCGCAGAATGTATGAAATATGTGGATATCTCTAGTAGCGAAATTGGGACGGGCCGTAAAACCACCGTGATGTGTTCTCTCAGCGGTGGTGTGGCATGGCACCCGCATATTTCATTAAACCGACAATATTGAATCTAATGAATATAGTTAACTATACATAGTAATTGTCCGTGTGGTGACGGATTAAGAATACTGAATGTCACCACCCCATATCATCCCATGGGTGTCGTAAGAGCCGACAGAGGGAGCATATTATGCAGAGAACACCACTGTAAGAGAGGAAAAACTTGATACAAACCCTATACCAACCCGTTAGGCCAGCGTGGTATAGTAGGTCAATTCCTTCTTTTCTAAGGAGAGGCCTAGTCCAGCAGTGGACTTTTAAAGGCTGATGATGTGATACATGGTAATGACAGTTCATTATTACAGTACTATTTTGTGACATGAAAATAAGGTGGCATGCATACGCTAATTATACGTACCTACTAAATACAGATACTCACAATGGATCGAATTCCACTCGTTTAACAAAAGTTACCTTCAGAATCTAAGATCTGCTCTAAGTGATAATAAACTTAATACTCCATGAACGCACTGCTTGCGGCACAGCGTAAGCGTTGGATAATCGGTGATATAGGATAATGTGGGGATAAATTCAGTTTTAAAGTCCTGTATATTACCACGCGAGCGCAATGCGTTTTTGTATTTACAGACAGTAAACCTCGCTTTTCGGACTGCTTCTAGAAATTACTATGAGCCTGTTGTGTCGGGATTGACTGCAAGGTATTCTCGCTGTGTCGAGTGATATGGTTTCGATCCCCACTTGGGATGTTGTTGTTATGATCAAATCAAGGCCACTTTGATGGTTTACTTATTAACGTTTTGTCCCAATATTTAATCTATCCTTGGATTTGACTACTAAAGATAGGTACATATTCGTCATATTATGTAGCATTATGACCGGCCGTAAGTTATTTGATGCCTACTTAATTAAGCTAGAGTGGATGTCGTCGGTCGTAGTAATCGGATTACGTGGTATTTCATGAACTAGAAACTAGCATTCGAATATTGGCTTGGTTATAGCTGCCTACATGGTGTTTCTGTAATTTAAAATGAGGTACACTTGTTCATTTCTAGTAGGTATAGCGGAGATATATATGCTACTAGCTTCTTCCCGCGGCTTCGCTCGCGTAAATTCGGGGTTCTCTAGTTATAGTACATCATCTATGTTCGGGGTAACACAAATCTCTTTTATTGGGCGGATACTTCTATAATTTTCGTTATAACTGTTTAGGAAATATAACTGCAAAAAGTATTTACACATACAAACTACTTAGGTACTAAGACTTCGTAGTACCTACTCAAAATGTTATCCGGTATCAGTGACGTTTCGCTATAGTGGCCAATATGGCGACCGCGATTTGTCTGTCAGAACCATTAGAATTTAACAAAATACTCGACAATCTGAATTATGCGGATATATGTTGTCGACTCGAAATCTTAATTTTTTAATGTTTTATTATTCAGGTAAGGTTTCGATCGAGTCCACCGAACCCTTGACGAAATTATTAATATAGAGATTTGACACTGCGATGGTAGCGCAGTCGGTCGGTTCCAATGTGAAACATTTCAATATCAACAACTACTTACAAATTAAAAATTAACTAAAAAAACATTTTCCAGTGGACTAACTTCTGAATCTAAACCATTCTCAAGTCCCCTTGAACACAAAAAATATTTCATCAGAATCGGTCCAGTCGTTTAGGAGGAGTTTAGTGACATACACACGCACACAAGAAATATATATATAAAGATATATATTTATATAGCATAATTATATATCTTTCTCTTTTTTGTATAAATTCATACATCCAAATAACTTTATTCAGATTTTATTTTACTGCTAGGCGGGATCGCAATATAAATGTGGACACACTTTTGAAACAGCTATAATTATGTGCAGCAAAATAGGGTGAATATGAAAATATTTACCCTTTTTAGCTGCAAATAGGTATAGCTTCCATGATAAATCGTAAGCAGACGGACAGACGAAGGTACCTGTCAAAATTATAAGGAGATCCTTGTTCCTTCTGCTTGGTTGCTAGGATCCGTCACTAAACAATCAAGCATTTTTGTATGTATTGCTCTGAATGTATGTATAAACACGATGAAAAGCACGTTAGCCGAAGTACGAGTAGATCAAATACTGCACCAAATGTTATAGGTTTGATTCCCTCTAACACTTTCTGTAATATTCGTATTAGATTTTAGAGAAACTCCGTTCTCGCTGACCTTAAATTGGTGGACCAATCGCAGTGTCAGTCAGCCTATGTCTCGGCTCTGTCATTTATACTGGCAGGACGCACATATAAAACATACCAGACGACCGGTTGGCGGAGCGGTAGTGTAAGCGACTGCTACGCCGAGGCTCGCGGGCTCGATTCCCGCTCAAGTCAAACATTTGTGTGCATGAACATGGATGTTTGTCTTGGTCTGGGTGTTTCTATGTATAATATGTATGTATTTACAAAAGAAAAAGTATATATATGGATGTTTATCCATTATCTAGTATCTACCCATTGTACCTACAAGCTCTGCTTAGTTTGGGACTAGATGGTGATGTGTGTATGTGGTAGAATATTATTATTTAAACGTAAGAATCTTGCAGGAGGGTCCTATACTATACAATTCTGCGAAAATTATCAACAAATTTATGAAAATCGACAGAACGCGTCTTATTCTGTCCATATTTTCAAAGTCGAATAAACAAGAACACAAGTCAAACGGATTGGCAATAACTGTATACTGTTATTGTTCAAACCTTCACTACAATAATATAAAGGTCGAAACTCCCATATCTGAGATTTCGTTTCCGTTGCTCTTATATGGCACATATTCCGGGGAGACCTAGTTATACTTTAACTGCGTACTTACTTGTTTCGTTCACAAATAGAACAAGCATATCAAATTTACTTGGTGCCTGACTTTGATATTCGTAGAATGGCGGATGGCACATTTTTGGAATACGAAAGCTTCATACTGTCAGTGCTCCATCTAAAATTAATTTAACAACTAACTTGCCCCGCCATATGTGCGATATCTCGTCAACAGTACAATCTACCGAGCCCAATACGTCCCTATCGCAAAACTAGTCTTTAGCTAGAAGACGTCCTATAAAGTCTATCTGCCGCAATGCAAGTACTGAGTTACCTGACTATTTTTATATGTATATCGATTACTTACTTGATACTTGATGGCACGGGCTGTTTCCGCAACTCCACGTCTTGGCGTGTATTTTGCGTGCGGGTGGGAATGGTGTCGTCATTCGAGCCACCCCAGCTCTTCGAGGAAGGTCAGCAGACTCTTGATGTGGCCCACGGCCTCCCTCAGGGTGCTGTATCTGGTCAGGTACTGCTGCCTGTACTGTGCGACCTCAGGGCAGTCGAGGAGCAGGTGGGCTGCCGTCTCGTCTGCTGCCATACAGGCCCTGCACAGCGGGCTGTCGGTGATACCTATAGTAAATAGGTGTTTATTAAAGAATCCGTGTCCTGTGTAGGCGGCCGTGACTGTCCGTAGTTGTTGTTTGGACAGCCGGAGGATTTGTTTGGCTATCTTACCGTCTACTGCGGGAAGAGCCTCCTTGGCCTGCCTACATGTTTCAATACCAATCCAGGACTGGTTGTGTTTGGTCCTGGTCCTATTTCTTACCAGGGTGCGATAAAAACCAGAAGGGAGGGGAATAATGGGCTCGGGTCCCACCACCTCTAAAGTGGCCCCTCTTCTGGCAAGTACGTCGGCTGCGTCATTCCCTCTTGAGCCACTGTGGCCCTTGATCCATTGCAGTGTTAATTTGTTTAGTTTACCTACCTCTGTTAGTTTCTGGTGGCATTCAAGCGTGAGTGCCGAGTTGATAGTATGGCTTTTGAGGGCTGAGAGGACAGCCTTACTATCTGAGAGGATCCTTATGGATCGTTCCCTTACCTCACGTGCCATGATTGCTGTGGCAGCTAGGATTATGCCAAAACATTCGGCCTGGTAGACCGTGTTGTAGGCTCCCAGCGGTGCTGCGATGTTGATGTTTAGGTCCTCGGAGAATACTCCTGAACCCGTACCTGTATCTGTTTTAGACCGATCTGTGAAGATCGTGAGCTCGTTGTGGTTAACTGCTCCTTCGTGTAGGTCCTCGTACAGTTGGATTTTGTATTTCTTCTCGAAAACAAATTGTTTCGGTATACGGTCGCCAATGGCTTGTGTGATAGGGACTTCTTTAAAGAGTGTATTTAAGTTGTTAGTGTGCGGTGTGTTAGTGTCTTTCCAAAGCTTCAGAGCTCTTAGCCGGACTGCCGACATCGTTGCTTCCTGTTGTATGAACAGGTGCAATGGAGGCAGGTCCAGCAACACTTCAAGTGCCGCTGTTGGTGTTGTTTTCATACAGTCCGTGGCCGCTAGGCATGCAAGTCTTTGAAGCTTTTGAAGCTTGTTGGTGGCCGTTATTAGGTTGGTCCGGGGCCACCACACTACTGTGCCGTAGCTTACCATCGGACGTATTATTGTCTTATAGAGCCATAAGACAATTTTGGGGGATAGGCCCCAGCGTTTACCTATCATCTTCTTGCACTGCCAGAAGATGATGCTGGCTTTATTGAGCTTATTTTCCATGTGGCTGTTCCATGTCAATTTGCTGTCGAGAGTGACGCCCAGGTACTTGACCTCGGTAGACAGCTTAAGCTCTGTATCAAATAACCTAGGCAATCGGTAAGTACCCAGCGCGCGTTTGTGTGTGAACATAACTAGTTCGGTCTTGGTCGGGTTTACAGATAATTCGTACTCTTTACACCACCACTCTACTATGCGTAGGGCTTGTTGGGTTAGGTCGTACACTGTACCTGAGATGAGTATGGTTAGATCATCTGCATACACGCACGCGAGATACTTCTATACAATAGTATAGAAGTATCTCGCGTTGAGTTTGTCTATGAGTTCATTGATGACTAAGTTCCACAATAGCGGGGAGAGTACACCTCCCTGCGGGCACCCTTTAGTTATCAAGGCTGTCTTAGTGTCGCCTTGCAGGCGCACTACCCTTTTGCTGAGCATGTTTTGGATCCACTGTATGAGCATCTGGTCCACACCATGCCTGGCTAGGGCGTTGCTTATGCTGGAAAAGTTTGTCTTGTCGAAGGCTCCTTCTATGTCGATGAAGGTGCCCAGGCAGATGCTTTTTTGTTGTATAGCAGCTTCTATCTGGTTCACGATCTGATGTAAGGCCGATTCCGTCGATTTCCCTGAGCTGTATGCATGTTGGTTGGCATGTAAGGGTAGGTGCTTAAGAGCCCCACTTCTTAGTTCCCTCTCGCAAAGCCTTTCCAAGGCTTTAAGCATGAAGGAGGTGAGGCTTATTGGTCTAAAGGACTTTGCATGGGTATAGTCTGTTTTGCCTGGTTTTGGTATGAAGATTAGTTTGTCTTCCCTCCACCTCTTCGGTACATATCTGAGGGCCAGGCTAGCCCTCATGATTGCCAGGAGTCTTTTAAGGACAGGTTCTCCTCCTCATTGTAATAACCCTGGGAAGATGCCATCCAGTCCGGCTGCTTTGAAGGGGTGGAAGCTATCGATGGCCCATCGGAGTTTTTCTTCTGTGACCACGTTGTTTGCGTGTCTCCATTCGTGTTCGGTCGCCACTGTTGGTGTATCGTGCCACGTTATTACCGGGGTGAGGATGCAGCCTGGGAAGTGTGTTTCGAGTAGGACGCGTCTTGTCTCCTCCTCCGATGTGGTGTATGTGTTATCCGGTTTAGGGAGAGTACCTGGTGCAACCGTTGGTTGCTGGGCCAGTAGTTTTCTTACCCGGTTTGTTTGTTGGCAAGATTCAATGCTCACACTCACAGAACTTTTTCCATCCCATGGTGCGTCTGAATCTGAGGCATTTCCTGTAGTCTGATTTGGCCGCTTTATAAGCGTCCCAATCTGCGTCCGCGCTTGTGTTCATTGCCCTATTTAGAGACTTTCTTACCTTCTTGCGCTTACGTTCAAGTACAGCGCCCCACCAGGGTTGTTTCCCCGGGGTTGAAGGCGGAGTGGCTTCCGGGCAAGCTGCATAATAGCTGTCTAGCATCGACTGCGTCAGTATACATACCTAATCGTCGATCTGTACAGTGTCACCTAGTACCGGCGGCGTGGCCGTAAGGGTAAGTTTCTCTTTAAGTAGTAGGACATACTTTGCTTTGTCAGTGTTGTGTGGTTTCCTGCGGGGCTGTGTGGGCTGTATATCGACTTTTATGGAGAAGCTGATCCATCTGTGGTCTGAGCATGATGCCTCTTTCGAGACGTGCCATCCCTTGATGCGTTCAGCCGCTCCTTCTGTTGCGAGAGTCGAATAAAATCGATAATTGTCCGACTACGTTTAGTGACGAAGGTGGGCTCCGTACCTGTGTTTAATAGGGTAAGATTAGTGGTGAATAAGTATTCAACCAATGACATACCTCTGTTATTGTTGCAGTCCATGCCCCACATTTGGTGGTGGGCATTGGAGTTCGTTCCTATTACGACCTCCGTATTGGTTCTCTCGCACTGGTTAACCAGACGCGTGAGGTCGAACGGAGGCGGGTCTTCGACCTCGGGCATGTAGACCGATGCGAAAACGACCGCTATACTCCTTGGCTGCTGTATTATTTCGATTTGTATTGCTGTGATGTCTCTGGAACAGAACTCCATTAAAGCTTGGGCTCTGATGTTTTTAGTTGTAAGTATGCAGGTTCTTGGATGTGTGTGGTCAGTAGAAGAGTAAATCTTACCTCCCAGGCTAGAGAGGCCTCTAATGAGGCCACCCCTTATCCAAGGTTCCTGGATGAGCACGATGGCTGAATGTTGGACCTCCATCCATTTGCGCAGTTGCGTAGTGGCCGTTTGGCTATGATGGAGGTTGATATGTAGGCAGCTGACGTCACTAGGCAGAGGGTTCATCTGTGGGTGATGTCCCCTCCTCCCCGACCTTCAGCTGCGTTAGGCCAGCCAGGATGTCGCCAGCCTCCACCCCGTCGTCCCGCCGCACCGGACTCAGGAGCAGGCTCTCATCTTGCGAGTTACCCTCGGCTGACGGGCCAGTCCCCGAGCCAGACGCGGCCGGCTCTGACGGGCCGGATTCCGCGGAGCACCCTGACTGGGTGTTTGAGGCTTGCTGTGTGGAGTTGTCGCATCCCGGAGGATGGTCGACATACTTGCCTGTAGAGTCCCGGAACCGGACGTAGACTGCACCCAGCCCCAACGCGAGGCGGCGCTCGTTCTGCACCAGGACCGGGACTTGTTCCTCCGGGACGCCCACGACCAGGAACCACCCACCTGACTGTCTCTCCGAGTGCAGCAGAGACCATTTGTCGACCGCCAACCAGGGGTTCTGGAACTCCAGAGCCCGACCTACGTCGCGCACGTCGTCCCAGACACCCTGTTCGTTCGGAACGACAATGCCGCACCGCACTCTCTTCGGGGCCTCTTCCTGGCTCCTGACCTCCAGTTCGAAGCCACGTGGTGGGACCAGGAGAGAGACCGCCTCCGTCAGCCAGGTACGCGTTGCCTCGTCGGCGCACCAGAGTTTGAGGACCCCGTCCGCGTACATGGGTTTCCCGGTGAACGCAGGGGCGGGGCGTTTTGGGGTTTTAGTCGACCAGGCGTCACTCAGGATCTTCCTTTGAATCTCCGTGAGTATCCGGTCCACGAACTCCTTCGGCAAGTTTCCTGTGCGCTTGCATGTTACTGCAACGCCCAGAGATGCCTTGGAGACCTGTGCATAGGACTTACCCTGTATCGTGGTAAAGTCGAGGCGGGGCTTCTTGTGCTCCCCTCGAGGCGAGGAGGTCTCGTTGAGAGCACGTTTGGCCTCACCTCTTTCCTTGTTTACGGCAGTTTTACCTGCCGTGTTTCCTGGTGGTGCTGGGGCTGGATGCCGTCCAGGGTGACCAGCCCGCCGCTTGGCGGCAGGTGGCTTCCCCGTACTGCCTCCGGCCTTCGTACACCCCCTACTGCTGAGCGCAGGCTGCGCGCTGGTCACATTACTGGGACCTGCGATAGCGGCCTGCTCCGCTGTTTTTGTAGAGGCAGCCTCTTCTTCTTCGCAGAGCTGGTAGCAGCGGCGCCACTCGGTTGTGTGGTGGGCGGGTGTTGGGCAGGATTGGTGGTCTTGCCCTTACCCTTGCCCTTGTGGTGGCTTACCACTTGCCAGCCTGCGAAGGAGTCGTCTGCCCGCTTGATTTCAAACGGGCTGACGATTGTAAGGACGGGACCAGTACTAGCGTTAGCCAGCGCTGAAGTCTCGTCCTAGGGGGATGGTTTAACACCTGCAGCCGAGGCACCTGCACGGTGTCAACCATCTGTTTGGTTTTGGTTGATGCGGCGGGAACAGCTTTCGCTGCCACCGTCGCAGTTGGGGTAGTAACTGGAATTACGGTATCCATACAAGTTTACTAAGACTTCATCCCTCTGGCTTCCCACCCTCCATGGAGCCCGCATCAGGGAACGTCATACCGGACGTTAGGATTACCAGAGGGATATAGGAACGCGGGGCTGGTTTACAGCACGACTTCGGGCGCCCGCTTGGGTCAACGGCCTGAGCCGAGTTACCAATTCTAGCCGTCATCCCTCGCTTGCGCCCTCCGTATAGCCTTCACCAACCTCATCAACAGCCGAAATAAATTCCGACTGCTGATGTGGACCCTACGTCCCTAGCCTGTGGCTCTCTGACGGGACACGATGGCCATTTCCCCCGCTGCGGCTCACAGCGGGGGCTACCGTTTAGCGTGAAATCAGGACCAAAGAGGGCGTGTTGCCTCACGGTCACATTACCGCCAGCGCCGCTCGACTCAACCCCCCAGGACTCCGTCATCCCCGCGTACGGCGCTCGACTGCGCAGGTCCTAGCGCAGGTGGTCAGCTACTCTTACCCGTGACTTTTTACTACGAGCCCACACCCTCCCGACCACGAAGGGGCGTGATGAAGAGATGTGTTCCTGCATGTGGATGTGTGCGCGCATGTGTGTACGTGTGTGTATGTGCGTGTGTAATGTGCTTGTTGTTTGTGTTTCGGCTGGACGTTTTGGTTGCATCCATTTCTGAAGGAACTGGACCAAGAACGGGCGGCAACCTCGAGAAGGATAGTCCACCAGCCTTGCCTAAGGGATCATCGAGACCTGCGCTACACCTGAAACCATTCGCCACTCCCTGCACCGGACTCAGGTGTAGGGAGTAGAAGTCAGTGCAGTTCAGTGGTGTTAAATATGAGTTGACCTGCACGAGCTTCCGCCCATATCGATTACTTACTAAATGTATATAAAATATTTTTAGGTTTAAATAATAGCCGGTTATGAGCAATGTTGTTTTGTAATAAGGCTTTTAAACACTGCTAAAAACCGGCTATTATTTAAACCTAAAAATAGTTTCGTAAAGTAATTGAAGTAGAGATTGGGTGCAGTTTTTTTTTACTAAATAATGCAAATAGCAATTGTACGAAAAGTTTGTGATAAGGCGTTTACATTGTTCAATTACGCAGTATAATATATAGAAATAATTATTGTGAGACTGGGAACACCAGGGAACACTCTTTTTAAAATATTCTATTTATATTATTTAATTAAAAAAAAAACTGCACACAATCTCTACTTTAATTACTTTTGATGCCAATTGCAAAAGTTACAAGCCATATTTGAATACGCAGCCGTACCTGAAAAACAACTATTAGTTTAGTATTCATTTCATCAGTCTTATATTTCTTTCCATAACAATATTACAGCTCACAGTTATATACGATAAATTAAATTACTATCGCAGCACATAAAGTGATAATTAACTTAGTTTCAGTGTCGTTTTGGAGGGAGCGACTTGAAGGAGACTTGACGAAGTTAATCTCATTATGTAAGTACTTCCTACGTAATTGTATTGCTAAAGACATTTAGGTCAATTACTAGTAATCACACTGGTCTTCTGTAACAAAATCTCTTTTGCTTTATTAGATGTTTTACGCGTAATCGTCTAATTAAAATGACAAGATAAATAACGTCAAAGTAAACAAATACCAAATATTTACTGTCCATAATAATTATCGTGATTATGAAAACAAATTTTATATTGTGAAACAAATGTACCTACTCGATGCTTTTAATAAACTGTTTTGTACCAACACACTGACAAAATTGTGAGCTAAACAATTTTGAATTTCGTTAAACAGTCGAACAGTATTAAAATTAGGATGAAAAGGGTTGGTTAAGCTTTTTGGGGTTTTGTCGGTATTGGGTAAAGTTTCATCAAAAGATCCCTATACGATTGCTATGCTTGTAGATTTTTTAAAGCTATTTGAACTTAAATCAGTCGCATTAAAGTTGTCAAAATATAATTAGAAAATCCTTTTCGACACGATTTCACTTGATAATGTAAAGTCAGCCTACCAAAAGGCAAAGCCCTTGTCCAATAGCAGCTCTGTATATTAATTTTATTACATACAGAGCTGCTATTGGCAGTATGATGGTATGACACTACTGGGCACGGGCTCCGGACCGACGGCTTAACGTGCTCTCCGAGGCACGGCGCAAGCGATACTTTACAATTCAATACGCACATAACTCCGAAAAGTCAGTGGTGCGCGCCGTGGATTCGAACCCGATACCCTCTGGATGGCAGTCTGTTGGTATATCCACTCGGCTATCGCTGCCTTAAATATATATAATAAAACATAAATAATAAAACCTATTACAAAATTAATGGTTATTTTTATAGTGTAATGATTTCACTAATAATTATATTTTATAGAAGCCTAGGTAAAAAGAAAAGTATTGGGTTGTAAAGATGTTCTAGAACTCGTGAACGCATCCTTATCAAAATATTTTTTATTCGCTGCATTGTTATATTATCTGTGCCCGATAATACTTCCTTGTATATATTTGCTCCTTGCTTCCTTGTTTAGCTACGTTCCATTTCACTTATACCAGAGACGAGTAAGAATCGTCTCTGCTTATACCATAGAGCATAGATATTTATTGATATATGTTGGGACCCTAAGTTCTTGGTGGGAACCCTATGCACCCTATCTAGAACATGTAAGTATATAAATCAGTTAGATATCTTGCCATAGTACAAGTTCTTTCTAGTTTGGGATCAGATGGCTATGTGTGGGATGTCCAAGTAGGTATAAGTATTATTATTGAGATCCTTCTAAGGTTACTTCAGTAAATCTGTCTTCGGCAACGTCAATTCTTAAAATATAGGTGTGATAAGACATCATGAATAAAACTACTTCGTAAGTAGTACATACAGTACGGAAGTTTATAGATATATTGCCTACAGCATTACTTAATTAGCTAACATACATATCACATTACAAAACATGCGTAGACGTGACATAAAGTACGTAGAAGCTAATTTATTCTAAATTACCTCTATTATTAACATGACCGCTTCACTATCCATCAAGCGTTATCATAATGTATGATGAGTAATAGAATATTCTTTATATCACTTTTTAATATGAAGCGAAGTATTAGGTACTTGGATAGGTTCGACCTACACAGTGGGTCAGGGTTTCCCCTTTATTAATTCTGTATAGGAGTGATTTTTACTACAATGCGATTTTGAACATACATAAGTGCCTGTACGACCGTAAGACACCTGTGACCTGAAACATTCAGGGTCTTGAAACTAAAACAACCGAGGTGACCTTCGACTTACCTTAGCGGCAGTACCCTACTGCCGCTTTAGGAACAGGAATATCGGTTCACATACTTTTGTATCACTGCCGAGAGTTGCCTGCTGTTTAAGTCAAAAGAAACTGCACTTAGAACAATAATAACTAGGAATAATATTTCTATGCAATACTTGACGTATTGACGAAGGTAGAGACCCTTTCAGAGTTTTGGTGATCATCGTACCGTACTACAGATTTTCGCAGTCCAGTGCTGACATCGGCTTCTCCTAATTTGCATGACAATCACATTGTGAGTCAATAGAAGGTAGACATATGTTTGATGTCGTGTTTTCCGTCTGTTCCCAAAGATACTATTTACTTTGTATTTTCTTTAAACAATAACCGTGACTCGTGACTGCCTCCGTGGTCCAGTGACTGCCTCCGTGGGCTAGTGGATAGCGTATCCGACTGCTGATCGGAGGTTCCGGGGTCGAGTCCCGGGTCGGGCAAAATTGTTACTGGGTTTTTCCAAATTCTCAGTAGCAGCGCGGAGTGCTGTACCCGGTAACGGCAATAGGCTCGCCCCCTTTTACTACGTGGGACCTAAAGACTCGTGGCGAAATGTGGGTGTAGTATTACACCTCTGCTTACCCCTTCGGGGATACAGGCGTGAGTCTATAAAAACAAATACAATAGCCGTGTCCAAATTTCATAATAAAATAACGATGTCATTGCCATTCTAAAACAAGTACAAGAATGCACATGATTGTATTTTATTAAATAAACGCTGAGGCAACCAAATACTTAATTGATGTTAACGAAATACAACTTGCGCACTTTTAACAACATCGTCCGCATTAGTTTCATATTCTGTGTTATTGAGGTTCCGTATCAGAGATAAAACTCGAGTCAACTGTTACTTTTAACAATAAGATCATAGAATCAATATACATAGGTAGGTATATGAAATTCTTGCATTACTGACTGACTGACAGACAACCCACATCCAAAACTACTGGGCATAGGAAGGTGAAACTTGGCGCGTATGTTCTCTGGGGATCGTAGATGTAGTGCACATCTCACACAAGTTCCTTACTTGCACGAAATGCCCACTGAATCAGCTTAATCGGGTAGAAACGCTGAAATAAAACAAAATGTGTTGGCGTAGCTGTAGTCGTCCTCTAGTCTAATATAACAAATCATGAAACCTCTACGGAACTCTATACGAACTTGACCACAACAAGACTATTGACGTCATAACGTAACATAAAAGCCAGCAATATTATATGTATTTGCATAGTTTGCAATTATTCGCGTGAGTAACGAGTACATAAAAATCTGGGTCAATAACAATATAAGTGGGCCGGATCGTAATAAAAATTATAAATTTATGTATTTCTATTATAATATGTTAGTTTCTGCCCTCGGTTTTGCCCAAAATGGGGTCGCTTATGATCACCATAACAGTAGTACAACGAGAACAGTAGGCAATTAAGGGCTAGTCAAGTACTAGTCACACTCGTAGGTATACTAAGTATTCTATACCAATGAAATATATATTATTAATAAGCAGACAATGGCTCATTTGCTGATATGTCCTTGTTGCCCAAGCACCTGCCCCGTCAGGCCCCGTGTCTGAGCTTTGGGAGGCCAATCCTAACACAATTAGAGTGGCTGAGTAATATGCGGGTCTCATGTCGTTCACACGAAGAAGAAGAAGAATAAGATTTAACACTATGACCTTGTAAATGTATTATTTGTTAGTAATAGTATCTAATACGTAATCCAAGAACATTTAAATTCCCTGATACTACGGTTCATGAAATAGATAATTATAATCCGCTGTCAGACATACGAACGGGCGGACTACGGAGACTTAGTTATAGCACAGTCTAAAGAACTGTCTAATTGTCTATTACTACGAATAGATTATATTTCTAAGATCGCGGGTAGCGGTTAGATGCTGGCGGCTGAAGATCAGTTTCTATAGAAAAACCTGGAGGCGGCCTATTTTCAGCAGCGGACATATTTTGGTTAAAATTATAAAATAATTGTTCCATAATAGGGCCAGTTGACACCCTACGGGTACGATATTCTTAAACTGAGTAGCGCTATTACGAGGCACGAGTCATACATGTTTCAGTTAGATTATAATTCAATCTTATCATAATATTTGTCTCGTATGCTCTCATATTACCCCTCTTCAATACGTCTCTGATGTGTACGGAGTATTATCTTTCAAAGGAAACCTTTTCAAGTTGCCAAGAAATTCACAAAGCCTTACGTGAAGTTGACAAAACTGCATTCTGCCTTTTTATTATCACATTTATCACACAAGCGTGATCTCCAAATAGGCTACATACCTACATAGTCATCTCCATATTCTCAAGAACTCCAAGAGACAGGCTTAACCTAATGTGGTGTTCTTAAGTAATATATTTTTGCTAAATACCTATACAAATTTTGTCAATCTACTTTTATGGGAAAATCTAAATATTTTTTCGGCAATTAAAGAATATTTTTAGGTAAATCTAAAACCAACCGCTTTAGAAACCAACGCGCAGTCCTGGATTTCCTTTACGCGGGGTCTCTATCTACCGCCGATTTTCACTTTAGAATTATGCTGGTGCCTGGCTTACTCGTAGTCTTTTATTTTTATTTATTTATTTATTTAATAATAGGCACAACTACAGAAAACAAATTACAGTGTTGAATAGTTACAAAAGCAAGATAGTACGAGTATACATGTAAATTTCAAGTCCGATTATGGTTGAGCACAGCATTTGTAGTTAAGATGGAAACTAATTAAGGGCTAACTAGAATATAAAAATAGGGAATAGTCAAATACATTGTGAAAGGAAATGAGATTATACAAAATAAAATTAAATATAAAAATAAACAAATTGGAATAAAAAAATAATAAAATGAAATAAATCAAAACATAATAAAGAGAATTAAAATAAAATTAAACAAATTCAAATAAAATTAAAACCAACTCAAATAAAATTAAACAAATCAAAACATCTAACGACTGTAAAATTCTGATTGAACTATTTGTTTACATTTTCGCAGGTATACACCGTGACTCTCATAAAAAATATCAAGCTCTTTCGGAATGGTCATTGTATCTTCTGCACATTCTAGCGACTGGGTCGTAGGGACTCACATTATTATTACTAGTAGGCAGAGAAAATAGTTTCTGAGTTCGTTTGCTACCACCTATCTTTAGAGAAATTCGGCTCAACAACTCGCTCGCATCCCAGTGAGCACTAATAATTTTATACAGCGTGGAGTACTCGTATGTTATGCGCCTAGATTCAAGGGTGTCCAGCTTGTAGTGCTTAAGTCTCGATGCATACGATGGTAATTTTCTTCTCAAACCAAACATAGAACTTAAGTAGCGGACGCCTTTTGACACCTTCAATTCTATCGGTGTGAGTATGATAAAAGGGAGACCATATTATTATTAGAGATGCATATTCCAGTATACTTCTGACCAACGTAAAATATAGTAGTAACACAGTATATGGATTATTTGACTGTGGTAGTAATATACTTTCTGGATTTCGGAACGGTTTTGCTATACGCCATATGAATCCTATGATTTTATTAGCTTTTGTAACTAGGTGTCCGTAATGCTAAACCAAACACCGAGATCTTTGATAGCAATTTGGCGAGTTAAAGTTTCATTATTTATATTATACCTACGGATAGTAAATGGCAGATTTATTTTTCTTCGCAGTTACGCCCGCATATTTTATTTTAATTTAACCATATCTGTCCGATTCCTTGTGAATTGCCGGAAATCCCTTCTTTGTGGGTACGCCCCTCATTAATTGGGGGCCCCAATGAAAATAATAAATACATGCCAAATTTCAGCTTCTTGCGCCCAGTCGTTTTGGCTGTACGTTGACTGTAGATCAGTCAATGACGCAATATTTTTTGTACACCGATGAAATCCGAACATTTCATACTATGAGTCTTTAAAATGTTGGCACCTTATCTTATACCTAAAATATTTACCTTCAATCAGAACAGCTGTGTTCATCATAGCTTATATACCTATAATTGTATGTCATAACTTAGGTATACAGTAGGAATCATATATCTTTTCATCTCTATTACTTTTGCACTCTGAAATGATTGACGACTGATTTCATTCCAGCCACAGCTATATCGGATACTTCTACTTCAGTCAGTCTAGACTGTTGTGATAGATTGAAACATTTAGTCGAAGAGCTCGCTAAAGCTGAACAAACTCTCAGGTAATATTTTTGCTCCATGTCACCGTAAAGTCTGGGAAACTTTTTGAACTTATCGTGCTACCGTGCCAGGAGGGCGACGGAGTAATAATTTTGGAATTTAAGCATAAACGCCAAAGGTCGATGCTTTTAATATCGTATGTCTCCTGTAGAAAATACCTACAAATATACTAACTTATGAACTACTTTTACAAAGTTATGTAAGTAGGCATGAATACATGATAATGAATGAGTACCTACAATCGTTCAGTAGTTCATAACGTTCATAAATTGCTTGTACCAAAATGATTTCATTTGTGCGTCGCGTACAAGCAATGACTAAGCGACAGCATCTTTCGAGTTAACAGCGTTCAAGAGATAATTAATAGTTTAAAAACACTATAAAAACACGCTTTTATAAATGCACGTAAAACAAAAAATAAATTATGGATCCTTCAAGTTGTCACTGTTTCTGGACTGAAGTGTAAACTATGTGCTTTTAATTATAATACTTGATTGTAAAAGCGTGGGGCGCTGGAACAGGAAAGACGTTATTGTTTAACTTGTTGAAAAATCAAGTGAACAGATGTTACGCGAAGCAGGTTACACAGATTGGCGCTCTAACTGGAGTTGCAGCACGACTAGTAGGTGGCTCTACATTAAACAATCTCTTCAAAGTACCAGTTTGTCGAACAAAACATGCGCCAGCAGCGAGGAGAGACGACATCCATCGACATTTTTAACGCCTCTTATTTTAGGATCTTAAGTACATAAGGGTAATGCGTCAACAGTGGCAAAATTTAGAGTTCTTGTTCGTGGACGAGATATCTTTGGTTCCCTTTGGTAACCCTTTGGCGGCATAAACGTTATGCTCTTGTGCGATCTCATTTGGTTTGTTATAACCTTGAAACCTGATCGTGTTCAAAGTCCACTACGTGGCCTTTCTCACAAGTACAAACACGACTATGATACGATATTCCATCATGGAATGCCAGTACCTAACTTCCGGCTTCATCATCAAACCTTGAAACCTAATGGTGGTCAAAGTTCATTATAGTCTTGTATTCTAAGAAATCCAAAACAGCTATGATACGATTTTCCATTATAAAGTTCCAGTTCATATCTTCCGGCTCCATCATCAGATCAGTTTCACAGTAACATATTATTGTATTGTCGTCAGAACTACATACAGCTGCCAATTTTCATTAGGCTACGGCACTTGGAAGATGGTTAAATTAGTTACCTTAGATTCCATTACATAGTTATATACTTGTCGACCTAATAAAAGGATGGCGATTTCAAGCGCATTATTTAGAATAGGACATGTTTTCAAGTGACGTTTGGATTCAGTAAATCCAGCTGGATAGAAATCCAGCTGGATTTACTTAAGACAGGATAGTAGAATTCAAAGTTTGTATTGAAAGCCGTGTTCAATATACACCCGTAAAGCTAGCAATGTTTACGAGTATCTATAATATTCATGATAGTGAGTGATGAATGCACATCCTACATGATTATATACCCCAATTGTTGTCTTTTTTCACATTTTTTTTGTCATGTCTTTCGTCTGATAGAAGTAAACACTTTTTCATCCTTTCTATTATCTTGCTCAGAATCAAACATGATTGCAGAAACACCCTCCGTTCCCGGACTATGATGTTGTCGGCGCGAACGAAGACAGGTAACACATTTAATTACTGCTTTAATTACTTTATGACTTACCCGGTTACGTTCTACGTTTATTGACATCATAGCACGTGCGTACTTAGGCGATGCTTGTATTTGGCAAACTGTTCGTCACTAACGGACGGCTGCCAGAGAAAGACATCGACAAAGCTAGGAATCAATTTCTAGGGACGGACATTGATGAGTGTGTCCTCGTAAGACAGTCTTCGAATAATATTGCTCTGTCCTTTCTTTGTAACTAGTATCATACTTTTATTTTCTTGCACGAGTGGTATGAGACTAGAGTTTGTGGCTTGAATACGTAGTACTATTAGTTCTTCCGTGTCTAATTTTGAACTTATCGTACCTACGTAAACCTATGCCGTAGCGTCGTTTGGTAGACAAAGTAATTTGGGAAGCGAATAAGAAGCTCTAAAACATATTCTTGCTCGTTACCTACCTTTCTATTTGACCTACTATGATATAGTGCCACATCCGCCGTAGCAATGTTATGAACAAAACGAACGATATACGAAAAAATGAAATTACTTAGTTAATTAACGTTTTTTTTTAATTATCTTTAATTAGTTAAATCAGAACGGACACTTATTACATTACCTGTACGCACACTTGTACTCACGATAATTTATTCGGGAACGGTACGTGCGAAGTGCTAAATATCTTAAAATGCAAACTTAATAACACGTTTGCAAGAATTTTTATATATATTTGGACGAATTTCATAAAGGAATCTCCATACATTAGAGTACTGAATTTCAGTTAAAATTTAATTTTCTTTTAAGTTTTTTGGGTGTGAATGAATCTTCAATAGTACTCAAACTTATTTTAAATTGTCTCCTCCCTAATATTTCCATAAGCGTCTTCTACTATTTAAATTAATAAACCAACTTGAGAACGAGATACTTTTTAAAATATAGAAAGAAACACAATATTAATTTCTTCTTGGATGTCATTTTATTGGTGGTACTTTGTCAAGAACTCTTTTGCAAGGTTAAAGCTGACTGTACGCTTGTTCTTAACGTTTAGTTTTGTAATAAGGTACTCTGAATGGACTGGATGCTGTACTTCCAATCTTTCAAAAATATTTATTTAGATCCAAAATGATCTATTCTTACTAAATCGAAGTGTTCTATGAAAGTATTCCATGTATACCTATTATATCATTAATTTTAAATTGTTTTTCGGGATACATACGTGTTACCTGTCGGTAGTTTCGAGACTTAACGGTACATCCGTGACGCTGGTCACGTCATGGCACTTGCACTTGTTGCAACAGTACCGAAATATCGCTCACGCGAATCAAAGGTACTTGGTATATATCCCTAAAGAAGACTATAATTGCTTATACGCTGTCATTGATACTTGTAAATGTTAAAATTTAATCTAAACACATCTAAACGCTAACTAAATCTTTGTTGCATCAATCCATAGCATCCTTTCAGTTTCAGTGCACAATGATATGCGATACATAGTGGGTGCCGTAGCCACAAAGGGCGATGACACAAAGGAATGGGGCGGGCGACTCGCACTGTGGGGCCTAGTGCCTCTGTGGCGAGTCGCCCCATCGCCCAGCATCGTGCTCGCGTTACGACCGCCTACACCGACTGACTGCTGGCCTTTTATGTGAGTGGTTTTATATTAGCAATTGAACAGCGATAGACTAGTGGAGATACATAGTCGGTGCCGTGGCTACAAAGGGCGATGACACAAAGGAATGGGGCGGGCGACTCCCACTGTGGAGCTTAGTGCCTCAGTGGCGAGTTGCCCCATCCCCCAGCATCGTGCTCGCGTTACGACCGCGTACACCTTCCTGACTGCTGGCCTTTCATGTGAATAGTTTAATATTAACTATTAAAAAGCATTAGACTAGTGCAGATACATAGTCGGTGCCACAAAGGGCGATGACACAAAGGAATGGGGCGCGTGACTCGCACTGTGCCGCTTGGTGCCTCTGTGGTGAGTCGCCCAATCGCCCAGTATCGTGCTCGCGTTACGACTGCCTACACCTGCTGACTGCAGGCGTTTTATCTTGCCTCTACTGGCTTTCAATGCTTGTCCCAAGTTATGTCAGTGACGCTATCAGCATAAAGTTATATAAATATAATCTTAATTTATACATATCTACAAGTTAAGAAAATAAAAATAGCCTATACGCGTACCTACACAACAAACAAATACAAAAACATTTGTAGGTACTATATGCCAATATAATAAAGTGCCAATTTAATATTGGCAATTAAAAAGCGATAGACTAGACTTAGTGGTGATACATAGTCGGTGCTGTGGCCACAAAGGTCGATGACACAAAGCAATGGGGCAGGCGACTCGCACTTTGGGGCTTAGTGCCTCTGAGGCGAGTCGTCCCATCGCCCAGCGGCCAGCATCGTGCTCGCATTACGACCGCCTACATCTACTGACTGCTGGCCTTTTATGTAAGTGGATTTACGTATATTGACAATTAAACACCGATAGCCTAGTGGAGCTACGCAGACAGCTACACAGAGCGTCTTGGGTTCAAACCCACGGCGCATAGTACTCACTTTTTTAAGTAACGTTCGTATTATATTGTTAACTAAATGATGAAGAGCAACATCCTGAAGAAATCTGCATGTCTGAGAGTTCCCCATAATGTTCTGGCAAGACATGTGGAGCTTGCCATTTCGTATGTGGCCACTTGGTTAGCGTAGTGGCGTGGTGGTTGTACCCAACCCATTTCATAGTGAAAACCTGTGTCTGGTGGAACAGTTTATATACAGGGCTGATGATGATGAATTGAACGTTTGTCTGTACACAATACATAGCGATCTTATAACAATAAAGGACGATCATAAATAATGAATGGAGCTGCCAGCTTGTACTTAGGGGTTAGTGTCATTGTGGCACTTTTCTCCGCCCGCCGGCGAACATCGTTCTCGCGTTGCAAATAATATGGAGTAATTTTACAACAGATTTTTTTTTTTATAAAAATGCTCATCAATTTGACTGTAATACGATTTGACGTAAAAATGTTTGAAGAACTACTATCAAACTCCGTCCTATTTAGAGGATGGTGTTAGCGAAATTCCCAATTTGATATAGCACATGTTGGCAATAACACATAATATGGTTTAAAATGTGTATGTAAATATGTGCTGTTTTTGTTTTTTTTTTTTTTTGCCGTGTGGTTGACGGCATAGAATACAAGTGTCACCACCCCCTATCTTCCCGTGGGTGTCGTAAGAGGCGACTAAGGGATAATACGATGCAAATACCATCGTTGCGTAGAGACGGAAAACTCGACATCAAACCCTATACGACTGTCTCGTTGGTCTCGCGGCATAAATGTGCGCGTGGGATCGGGAGGTCCCGGGTTCGATTCCTGGGTCGGGCAGTGTTATTGGGTTTTTCTGTCACGAAATTCTCAGTAGCAGCACGGAGTCTGGAAATGTGCCCGGAACGGCAATAGGCTCGCCCCTTATTACGTGGGACTAAAGTATATCTGGCGAAAAGTGGGTGTAGAAATACACCTCTGCCCCCTTCGGGGATAAAAGGCGTGACGATATGTATGTATGTAATTTTTTTGTGGCAATCTGCCGATACTTTCGGCAATTATTGATATGACAACGATATGACATCTTTGACGTGAGATCTTTGACAGTCGTTACAGGGCGTCAGCAATGAATACAGATTTACATAATAGAAGCGCATTTCTTAAGAATTTCGTGTGCCGATTCCAAGTGACGAATTGGCGGTTGTCAGTGTAGTACGTAGTTGGCGCCGTTGGCGGCGCTGGCGTCGTTCTCCGTCTCTCTTTCTCTCGTAGTTAAGATACACAGGAGGAACGTTCGTTTCTCTTGCACTCATAGAGACAGCTGTCACAGACTCACAGCGTGACTGCCACGCCGCCAAGCGGTAATTTGAGTCACAGAAAGTTTGTCTACAGAGCGCCCATTAGAAATGCGTCTCTATTAATAAATATCTATGCTCTTTGGCGTCAGTACCTTCTAAATAAACTGACACTAGTCTAAACCATGGAATATCGCTATCCCTTCGGATTGCGGCGGTCAGACTAGCAGTCGCTCTGTGGAAAAGCTAATATTCAGCCAAAGCCGGTTAGACTAGTAAGCGGACCCAAGATTGAAACTGGGATAACGCTAAGAGAAAAAAGAAGATAACGACATGACAATTTTATAAATGGTAAATTGGTAATCCAGTCATTATTTTTCCCTATGAACTTTAATGAATTAACAATGCTGCTTCGAAACTTCTACCTTGATAATGAATTAATATTCTTTTTATTGTTATATATTTTTTATAGTCTTTCGCCTGTATCCCCGAAGGGGTAGGCGGAGGTGTAAATATTACACCCACATTTCGACATGAATTTTTAGGTCCCATACGTAACAGACACACATCACCAGTCTCCGGGCTGCTACTGAATATTCGGAACAACCCAGTATTCTTTTTAACTCTGCGTTTATCATATTGGGTTACAAGTAACCATAGAATCATAGTAATAGGTACTACACACATAATCAGTGGCGGATCCAGATGCCAGGAGAGGGATAAATGATTCAAAATCCTCTCTAAGACCCCGTGCTAAATCACATGATAAAATTGAATTGATAAAATCTGCTCGCACTAGGATCAAGCCAGAACTAGAATAACACTATCAAACCAAAATCATGTATATATTTATAATAATCATGTATGTATAAATACCTATAACATGAGTAATCAATAAAATAGGAATTGAGCTTTCAAAGCAGTTTGTTTATCATCTATCTGCTTTTGGTCTCACTTGCAACTTTTAAAAGCACGATTCTCTCTCACATTCTAAGTAGACATTCACAAATCCGTGAAGGCATAATATCTCATTTTTGCAACCCTGGCCATAACTCTTGTCCGCAATTACATTAGAGCAGAGTTAATAACAATAATGCTCTATGCTGCAATTGGCAACAAAATATATTCTAGAAACCAACTTATATGCAAATAACATCGAGTAACTGACTATTCCATATTTTCAGCGGCTCATACGGCGAAATAGTAATACTATTACCGAAAATTCAAGAGATAAGTTACGTAACTCTGGAGCACATATACCCAGATACAGTGCGAAGTGCGCCGAAGCATTTTGTTATATACGTTAGTAAAATCATAGTACTTGTATTATGACGTTGAAGTTGAACGGGAAGGCTAGAACAACGCAGCTCATAACATCTATAAGATCATACCTAAGCTATTCTAGTGCCACGGAATAGTGAGAACTACGCAATGGAAGTGTCATCGAACCCCTTATGCATGTTGTTTAGTTCAGAGTTTAGTTAAGTCGTGAATATTTTTAAACCTCTCTATCTACTGCCAATACAGAGTTATACCAGTTTGTCTTACTGTTTCATAGAGCAATACAGACCACCGGGAAGCCTGTGTTGCTCTATGTATGTACTGTTATTATAAATGCGAATATTGAGAGGATCGATGGATTTATGGAAGTTTGCCGACGGTGCTCTTTCACTCAAAAACTACTGAACGGAATTTGATACAACTTTTCAGTATTATAGCGTATACATTAGAGAGTAACACATAGGCTATCTTTTATGCCATTAACCATCCATCCATCCATAAACACAAATATTTGTATTAATAGTAGTAATATGAACCATGACAATAATAATTTTACAAGTAGACATAAGCCACATCGCGGTCCTCACTTTTCTATTCTACGTTAACTTAACGTTAGTTATAACAAAGAGCGATGTTTGTTTTTACGTTCCCAGTTCATTGACTTTCTATCGTGTCCTTTATGAGCTTGTGTTGTTTTGCCGAGAGGATACATACGGAGGTACAGTCAGCTATATAAGTCCATACAATTACAGTTATTTCAAACGGTTTTATCATCCAAAGTTATTTTCAATATCTTATAGGATTTCTAGACAAAGAAATCTTACCTAAATCATATTTTTTTAATTAAGTATAGTAATCGAGCTCTATTAATTCATAAAAGGCAGCCGAGAATTTTGACCTGTGTAGCGACTTTTGTGATCGACTGTACCTGTCGGTAAGGATCTACCATTACCAATTTGCGAGTCTTCTATTTTGAAGTCTGTTAAATATTTTAACGTACCTACCTAAGTAAGAAATAAGCAAGGCTGCCTAACTATAATTTGAATCGATTCCTAGTCCTAACACAATACGAAATCTCAAAGCTCTCAGGTTATAAACTTAAATCTTAAGTAACAAGACACTTACTTGTATTCAATTTCTAGGGTATCCTAGCAAATAACAGTCGGATCAAAGTTGCAGACGGACAATATCGTGCTGAGGGCCCAGCAAAACAATACTATCCATTAGCCTATAAGCAACTTCAATGGAAGAGCTTACTATTTAGAGTGCTGACGAACCAAGGCAATAAGAAATATACTTGTGTCTACAGAATCCATTTATACGAAAACGTGGAAAGCGAAACTAGTATAATCAATGATTGAACTGTGATTCTTAGTAAAATATTTAATTAATGGAGAGTTGTTTTAATTTATCAACGAAACCACTAATATCTAAGTAAGTTGCATTAAACTTCGAAATAGGATGCAACTTCAATCAAGACAAGAGCCTTACAACATTATACTCAAAATCACCTACAGACGTTACCGTAACTTTTGCACGAATTTACTTAAAAAACTAAAAAGGCAATATCAGCGGACCCAATTAGCTGACTCTATCAAAGATCCTAAGCAACTCTGGCAAAAAATTAATGAAATCACTCAATTCAAAAAGCCCAAATCCTCAAACATTTGTCTCTTACACATTACGCCTAACCCTCTAGACGGATTAAATCGTGTGAATCAGTTTTTTGTTAATATTGCCAAAGCTTTGGCTGAGGACATTAAAGTTTGTGGCTCTGATGCAGCCCTAAATAACGTCGTTACACAATCTAGTGTCTCTTCATTCGTGTTACTTCAGACTGACCCACAGGAAGTGGACGGCATACTCATGAATCTTGACTCTTTGAGCTCACCCAGTTGGGATGGTATACCCACCAGGTTTCTGAAAATGGCTAGGGATTTCCTTGTCCCACTAATGAGCCAACTAGCTAATCTATGTTTCGAAACAGGCAAATTTCCTGCTGTGTTTAAGCGATCAATAGTGACCCCTGTTCATAAGGGTGGGAATGTGAACGAAGTCAATAACTACAGACCAATTTCCGTCTTACCTAGTATTTCCAAAATTTTAGAAAAATTGATAAACAATAGGCTCATAGGATATTTAAACAAATTCCAAATTCTATCAAAGTCCCAATACGAATTCAGAAGGGGTAGGTCCACGCAAGATGCTGTTACAGCGCTGACTACAGAGATAACCAACAAGGTAGACAAGGGTGACAAGTGCATAACAGTCTTTTTAGATCTAAAAAAGGCCTTTGACACTGTATCCGTCCCCATCCTTCTAAACAGAATTGAACAAATTGGTATTAGAGGTAAACCACTTTCTATCTTTAAAAGCTACTTACAACACAGGACCCAGCAAGTTAAAATTGATAACCTCACAAGCCAAGGAGAGAATGTGGTCTACGGAGTCCCACAGGGAAGTGTGCTTGGTCCGACACTGTTCCTGATATATATAAATGACCTTTGTAATATCAGGTGCAGTGGCGGACGGATCTTTACCTACGCAGATGACACCGCAGTAGTTTTTTCAGGAGGATCATGGCCTGCTGTACAGGAGGCCGCTGAACAAGGTCTGGCTGTAATAGCTGGCTGGCTCAATACAAATTTATTAACCCTAAATGTTTGTAAAACTAATTTTATTTGTTTCTCTCTAACTTCGAGGTTACAGCCGGATGCTAGTTTCGGAGTCGTGATTCATGGGTGTGACGGTTCACTTCGTCGTGACTGTGGATGTCGAAGTATCAAACGTGTTAGTTTTGTCAGGTATTTGGGTATTACAGTAGACCAAAGATTATCTTGGCATCCTCATATTGAACTTCTCATGTCAAGAGTCAGTAAATTAATTTGGATTTTTAAAAGCAGCTACTAAATAAAATTTACATTGCCCTGGCACAGTCGGTCATAACATATTGTATACCAGTATGGGATGGAGCCACGAAAACAAAATTTTTAGAACTTGAAAGAGTTCAGAGACTTATTATTAAAATAATGTATTTTAAATCATTTAGGTACTCTACCGATAACCTTTATAAGTTAAGTAATCTACTTTCTGTAAGAAAACTGTATGTTTTACATATCAGTCTATGCCTGCAGAAGACTCTGTCTTACATTCCAAAGAATCAGGTTACGCGTCGTAAACATAATGTGGCTTTTTCTCCGAAAGTTCATACTGTCTTTGCCAGTCGTCAATATACCACACAATCAACGTATATTTATAATAAAATAAATTTAAAGTTAAATATATATCCTATGCAGCACCATGACTGCAAAAGAATCATCACAGAGTGGTTAAAAACTCTGACTTATGAGGAAACAGAAAAAATCTTAGCTAGAACATACAAAATTTAAAATATGTGCAATATATTGTATTGTAAATAAGTATACACAGACACACGCGCACACACACCCACGCATTACTCACATTAAACACACACACAAATACACACATAAAGAGACACACACACACACACACACACACGCACAAACACACACAATAATACGTAAAACACACACAACATAATCATAAACTACACTACAATCTGTAATAATTCTTAGAGCTGTCGGACACTACTTTTGTTATTATGTTCCTTTCTGATTTCATAATATGTTCACTTATTATTTTAATGTTATTTTTCTCTCATATATTGTAACCTGGGAAGAAGCGAGGTAGCCTCAACACAAGTATTTTTATAACTTACTGGGGCAGCCTCATCACACTGTAACTAAAACTATGAGATTCAATAAAAACATTTTTATTTTATTTTTATTTAAGTATCTTCAGTAAATAGAGCGCACTTATTAATCCAATGCCGCGGAGGACTTTCAATTAACGGCCACAAAGGCTACCCAGACTCGAAACAATTTCTGGATCACAGTGTTTCGTGAAAGGAATCAAACCTCCGACACTCAGCCCAGTGTGTGAGGTGACCGTTACCACTACGCCAACCGTGCAATTAGACGACTACAAAGATACTACTAGTATCCTCGCCCATGAAATTTGTATTTCAAGATACAATATGCGAGGACAAATAATTATCTCTGTGTAATTTGAACCAACGGTATAAGGGTCAGGTCGCTTCATTTTTAGAGCAAATAATGAAAGTACTTTTGTGTGACTGTTATAATTTTAATTCTGAATAAAATAAACATTATTACTGATTATCTCAAATATAACAGACATTTTATATCTAGATAATTATAAACGAGTAGGTATTATCACCTTCAAAAAATGTTTAGGCTGTTTGGTTGCTAACCATTGTCATATTAAAAAATAACATATGGCGGGAAAATTATGGACTGACATAAAAGTACCTACATGCAATGTGTCAGTAAATTCAAAACATCGCGTTGGTCATGTCTAAACTAACATTTATTTGGTGAAAATAATATAATTATCTCAAAATGCATAAATGGTAATTATTACTAGAAGAGCTTACAGAAAAGCTTGTGAAAGCTTCAACAGCAGTGACATATCGGATAAAAATATTATTCCACCATGGTGTTCTTATGGTAAGTTTTAAAAGTTTGATCTAGATTCTTATGAAAGCAAATATTAGGTACATGAATTTATAGTATTCTGAAGTATTATTAAGATTTATGTCTAAAGTTATTTGAAATCTGTACAATATCGCACAGGTGACAAAGATTTCATGCTATTTGAAATGTTATTAATTTAAAACATATGAAATTCTTGAGCATAAAAATACATTTTCAAATACAAAATTACACTCACATAATGTGACGTTTTTGGTTAGTAATATTTGAGATATTGAAGTCATTGAGATAATTCAAAAATCTTACGCTAAGGTAGTAAGGTAGTAATGTGACATATGTCGAGCTCCATCTTTAAAAGTTATAAAAAATAAATTGGACAAGTGCGAGTCGGACTCGCGCACGAAGGGTTCCATCCCATCATCTATAAAAGAAATCACGTTTGTTGTATGTATACTTAAATATTTTTTAAGTTTCTACTTGTTTATTAAGATCGAGTAACAAATTGCTTAAGAATTACGTTTGTTGTATGAGAGCCCCCCTTTATTATTAACTTTTTTATGTAATTATTTATTTAGAAAGGTAATATACACCTACATACTCGCATTCTGTGAAAATTTTAAACATCTACCTGTTACCGTTAGTAATTTGAGCAAAAAATACGAAAAAAAACACGTTTATTGTATGGGACCCCCCTTAATATTTTCATTTTTTATATTTTTAGTATTTGTTGTTATAGCGGCAATATATAATTTGTGAAAATTTCAGCTTTCTAGCTATCACGGTTTATGAGATACAGCCTGGTGACAGATAGACAGACAGACAGACAGCGGAAGCTTAGTAATAGGGTTCCGTTTTTTACCTTTTAGGTACGGAACCGTAAAAAACGGCCAGCACAGAATTTTCTACGCAGCCATATTTTAAAATGAAGACGATTTGGTTATATGAATAATTCAGAATTCAGACAAATCTTCTTGTAGCAACATAAGTCTAGTTCAGAAAGTAGACTGGCAATGCGTAATAAGTAAATTATAAATAAGTACAGACGCTCGCACAAGGACATTGAGGTCATGAATTAAATAGAACAAATATATACAATTCTACATTCATGAAAACAAAATCTTGACTAGACAAGTTTTGTTCATAATATAATGATTACAATAAAATATGCGTGAAGCGTGACCAAGCTAGTTCGCAAAAATATTTGACATTCGAATAAAATTCACAGTGATTCAATGCGAGTCGCACAATCATTGATACGATTGTAAAGCACTATACGCATGTATACAATTTTATTATGCTATAAGAGACTAAAAGTATTCTAAGAATATGAGTAATATCTAAGTGCATAATATTATTAAACTCGTACATCTGTATAAATAAAATTATTCCGTTACTGACTGACTGACAGACAACGCACAGCCGAAAGAAATTATTGGCCGAAGGAAGCTGAAAATTGGCATATCACATACGTTGGTAAATCTTCCTTGGTAACCGTAGAGATGCACCAAGAAGGGATTGCCCGAAATTAACAAGGGATCGAACGGTTAAATTAAAAATAAAGTACGGGCACGAGCGTAGCTGCGGGTATTCTTTAGTATAAATATAAAGAATAGCCTCTTGTGAAAAGAAATCATACATTTTCTTTTGAAAATCCCGAAAAAAAAAAAAAAATTTAAAAAGTATGCTGTAATAAATACGCGATCGGGAAGGTGTTCAAACATTTGGACACTATATGTGCCACTGTACTGACTATACCTATTTAAATTGGTCGTAGGCAAGTACCTACAAATTAACCTACTTATGTTTCGTAACTAAGTTGTTGTTTCCTTTTTCTTTGTGCAAAATTGGGATTAATCATAATAATATGTAATAAAAATACGAAAAAATTTTTTAACTTAAGGCAGGGGGTAGTCTGTCAGACTACAGATAATATAATACTATACTAGTGGTCAGACTGGGTCAGACATAGTCCGATTGGATGAGTATGATGCTAAAGCGATCACACTAATAAACCGGATTAATAAAAAAATAATGTAATTTTGGCATTTCACATACATAACACAAACGTACAAATAAGCCCAAAATAAATAAATACATAACTTGACGCCTTTACGACGCCCCGATGGGGTAGGCAGTGGTGTATTCATCATCAGCCTTTTACAGTCCACTGCTGGACTAGGCCTCTCCTTTGAAAGGAGGAATTGGCCTACTATACCACGCTGGCCAAACGGGTTGGTATAGGGTTTGTATCAAGTTTTCCTTCTCTTACAGTGCTGTTCTCTGCATAATATGCTCTCTCTGTCGGTTCTTACGACACCCACGGGATGATATGGGGTGGCGACAATTGTATTCTTAATCCGTCACCACACGGACGGGTGTATTACACACTCAGAATTTGCACATTATGTTGCGGCCCCAATGTAATAGAGGAGGCGAGCCTATTGCCATCTATCGCACATTATAAAACGAGCGGCTTCTTGTACATTTCATACTGATTAATTATATTATATCAATCGCCTGAAAGAAAGCCGTAAGTAATCTGCGTGAGTATGGCTTAAGAATTAATCTCAGTCACCGATAACACCAATTTTAGCCGGTACCAACATTCACAAAAAAATAACAGCTTTCCCCATTACTAGTGGCCCACAACTTGACCTTGGGAATGGTCGAAATGTTAAATGCCATGACATTTCAAGCACTAACCCGTGGCAAAGCCGATTTACTTAACAGAGCAATGCTATTGTTAAGGTGAAAGTTCTATAACATTGGTACAATAAGAAAAGTATTATTGTACTCGTAAATTAAATAGTACCTAATCATTTATAAGTAGAGTGATAATTTTCTATGATTTCTCTATGCATTTACTATGCTCTATAATGCGTGGGTGTCGGTTATCGCAACCAAAGACTATGTGCTACTCAAAGCTATGTTACTGAAAGGTTCATCAAAATCCTTTCAGGAGCTTTTGCGTGATAGAGAGGCAAATATCCATCTATCCTTATCACAAACTTTCACGTGTAGTTATAATATTTAGGTGCCTAGTAGTAGTATGATACGGCAACATCAGGCTAAATGTCTGCAACATATTAATAAGAAACAAGTTATTACCGACATGTATAGGTACATACTTGATTTATATAGATGTTACTAGCTGACCCAGCGAACTCCGTTTCGCCTTTTTAAGAGTTTTTATTTAATTCCCTTTGTTTCAAGTCCATTTTCCAAAGTTACCATTGACTTAGCGCTCAATCTCTTATCATTTCAGAGTCTATAAATGCTGAACAAACAAACATAGATTTTTATATATAATATTGAATTCCCCATTCCTTAAAATATCGGAGACGATATCCATATCGACTTTAAAAAAAAACCTGCCATCTTTGATCACGAAATAGATGTTGTATTTGGATTCATCATCTCTTAAATCATCAGAGACGATACCCATATTGATTTTTTTATTTTTTCCATCCGCCATCTTTGATTTCCCATCCACCATCTTGAATCACGAAATAGATGTTGTATTTGGATTCCCCACCCCTTTAAACATCGGAGACGATACCCATATTGATTTTTTTTTAATTCCCCATCCGCCATCTTTGATCACGAAATAGATGGTGTTTTTGAATTCCCCATTCCTTAAAATATCGGAGACGATACCCATATTGACTTTAAAAAAAATGCCGTCCGCCATCTTTGATTTCCTATCCGCCATCTTTGATCACGAAATAGATGTTGTATTTGGATTCTCCATCCCTTAAATCATCAGAGACGATACCCATATTGATTTTTTAAATTTTCCCATCCGCCATCTTTGATTTCCCATCCACCATCTTGAATCACGAAATAGATGTTGTATTTGGATTCCCCATCCCTTTTAACATCGCAGACGATACCAATATTGATTTTTTTTTAATTTTCCCATCCACCATCTTTGATTTCCCATCCGCCATCTTTGATCACGAAATAGATGTTGTATTTCGATTCCCCACCCCTTAAAATATCGAAGGTGATACACATATTGATTTTTTAAATTTTCTCATCCGCCATCTTTGATTGCCCGTCCGCCATCTTGGATCACTAAATAAATTTCATATTATAAATCAGCGTCCCGAAAATCTCGAAAACGATACCCATAATTATAGATTGTATCCTATTCGTTTAGCCTTTTTTTGCCTTTGACCCAACCCTCCCCCTTCTCGTTTGACCATTATATAATTTTTGTCTGGCCCCTAAAATTTGTGGCGTAATTTTATATAGCCTATAGCCTTTCGGAATAATTGGGCTGTCATAGGCAATAATAATTTATAAAATCCGACAGCTAGTTCCTGAGATTAGCCAACATTATCTTTTAGCTTTTTTAGCCTTTTGCTCGGCCAAAAGGGTCGAAGCGTTATGTTATATAGCCTATAGCCTTCCGGAATAACTGGGCTATCGTATACAAAAATATTTATTTAGATCCGACCGGTAGTTTCTGAGATTAGCGCGTTCAAACAAACAAATAAAAAGAACAAACAAACTCTTTCGCTTTATTATATTAGGGCGGATACTTCCATAGTTGTCGTTTTAACTGTTTAAGAAATATAACTGCAAAAAGTATTTACACATACAAACTACTTAGTACTAAGACTTAGTAGTACTCAAAATGCTATCCGGTATCTGTGGCGTTTTCCGCGTTTTGCTAGAGTGGGCAATATGGCGAATGTGATTTGTCTGTCAGAACCATTAGAATTTAACAAAATACTCGACAATCCGAATTTTGCGGATATATGTTGTCGACTCGAAATCTTTATTTTTTAATGTTTTATTATTCAGGTAAGGTTTCGATGTACTCCTTGACGAAATAATTATTATAAGATTTGACACTGCGATAGCAGCGCAGTCCGTCGGTTCTAATGTGAAACATTCCAACATCCACAACTACTTACAAATTAAAAATTAAGTACAATAAACATTTTCCAGTGGACTAAATTGTGAATCCAAACCATTCTCAAGTCCCCTTGAACACATACAAAAAAATTCATCAAGATCGGTCCAGTCGTTTAGGAGGAGTTCAATTACATACACACGTACAGAAGAAATATATATATTAAGATGTTACAAAATTATCCCAGCTATCAGAGGATATGCCATATCGTACATAATCTGAGCGTTCTTGGAAAGGTAAACCTATAGCGCTTTGAATGAATTATGTCTAGCAGGTACTCATAGTTTTATTAATAGTCTATCAACTGCGACACAAAAGCCTACTTTACTAGTACGTTACGAAAAAGAACAAAGCATAGAATACTTTTAACCGGTTCAACGTTCTATAATAAAAAGATTATGCTAAACAAAAAACCTCCCAAACTCGGCCGCCATTATACTTACAAATATAGCTTCTAAAAGCAAAGCTACTCTAGGCTTTAGTCTGAGAACACATACAGAATAAGAAATATGGATTTACACCAGGTTTGGCAGCCTAGCCAAATTTACACAAGGCCATGAGAAT
Organism: Euclidia mi; assembly: GCA_944739405.2. Taxonomy (NCBI): domain Eukaryota; kingdom Metazoa; phylum Arthropoda; class Insecta; order Lepidoptera; family Erebidae; genus Euclidia; species Euclidia mi. The sequence continues at coordinate 84,314,560 of OX123182.2, read as the reverse complement.
TCACAGAAGCCACAATGGAACGAAATTACCTCTAATACGTACTGCGCTTGAACCGGACACCAGTAAAAGCAAGCCAGTATTCCCCAGACACTAAGTCTGGGCGACACGGGAAATCGAAATTTTGGTACGGAAAGAAATGAAAAGCATGAACATTATACAAATTGTATACTTATATTGCGTTATATAACGGTGAAAACTTAAGAAACAGATACCTACATCTACATTAAAGAAGAAAGACAAATATCACATCAGTTTTCCGTGACCACGACTTCTGCATAGAAATCGGAACGTCGGAATAATGTAGTTTCTAAATCATTCGGTTTAAACGTAATCTCAGTCAAACCAATGTATCGCGATAAAATCCGTAAACTGTAATTTAATTTCGATTTCATCAATTTGCAAGCTAAGTGTAACGGGTGATAATTCATTGCACAGCTTTATCTTGTGATTGTTTCTTGACCTTTCTTTCTATTTAAAGTCGCGGTCAAAAGAAACAAAAGGTAAAAAATCTAATCTGTACCTATATATAAAATTCTTGCGTTGACTGACAGACAACATACAGCCAAAACTATTGGGCAAAATAAGCTAAAATTTGGTATGTATGTTTCTTGATTATCATAGAGGTTCATTAAGAAAAAAGCCCGTTTCCGTGGGAATCTCGAAATTCCCATGGGGTCGGGCAGAAACAAATAAATTGAAATAAAACGTGAATGTAGCTGCGGACATCCTCTAGTATACCTAGTTTAAAACACCTAAAACTTAGTTTTGTCTAAAACCATAAAACTACATAAGTATAATAACTTAAAACAAGTTTAATCAAATACTTTACCTAGTCTTCAAACATCTACCCGTCAAATTATTCGACATTACAGAAAATAATATAAAATTTCACACTCGAATGCACTGCCATACAACTTAATTATGCAGCAAGCTTCGGAAAATGTTGGCCACATTACAATAATTCAAGTAATTTTATAAGTTCGCGCATATGTAAATTAGCTTCATACACGCAAATAGCATTTTTGCAAGAACATACAGTTTGCATCTGGCTGATTTACATTACTAATTTGTTAGATAAGTGGTTCAGTTTTGTGGTATTATTCACAACTACGTATTTATGTTTTACCTTCACCTTTTGATGAACTATGCTAATGAAATTAAGGTTGTAAAAGCAAATATGTTCTGGGTCTCATTACAGAATTTAAAATATCACGTGTATGTCCAGTTTTATAGAACTTTTTAAATCACTACACTTTTCTTACACGTGTAGGTAAATGTATATGTTGCGGTAAGAGCACAGAATAATTAATAGTACTACGGTAAGAGTGAATAATTGAAGATTATTAATAAGTATCTATTATTATTAATAATTACCGAAAGTCGAGGTTAAAGTGATAAATTAATCACATTTGTCGATTTTTATTAATAATTTAACTGTAGTAGTGATAAATGTAATAAGTGGCCAATTTTAATAAGCTGAGTTGACGGAGCCCTGCTTCGCAGGGCTCCTATTTTGGGTGCAGGGTCACAAGAGAACCTAACATAACCTATTAAGTTTTCTGAGAGGATAAGTTTCCTAAACGGACGAGACTTTTAAATGATACTAGAGGACGCCAGCAGCTACGGCTGCATTTGTTTTAAATTTACCCGTTTTGGCCGATCCCGTGGGAATTTCGAGAAATCCCTTCTTAGTGCACCCCTACGGTCCCCAAGGAACATACATGCCAAATTTCAGCTTCCTGCGCCCAAGTTTCGGCTGTAGCGTGTCTGTCAGTCAGTCAGTAACGCAAGGATTTTATATACTTATTAAGATTTTGTAGAACGATCGGCATATTATTTTTTGGTGTGCAATTAGTATTTTAGTGAACGAATAAAGTATTTTGCGTAACGCACTTCAGTTTGTCCCTAAATAAATACCTGCTGGTCAAAAAACATTGGGTTTTTATTTATTTAATAACTTTTACCAATATGTGTCGTGAATTATTAATAATTACTACTAAAAGTAATAAATTTCGATCGTTTATTCACATTTACCAAAACATGTGGTTATTATTAATATTTTTGTAAAAATATTAATAATTTTCAATTAATCAGATTTACCGTCACATATATATGTTTAAGAATATCCTGATGCTGGTTTTGTAAGGTATATTATTTACTATATGACTAGCTACTTAGTTAAAAAATATTATTCATCAGTTTTACAAATCTTAGAAATTGATGGAATTAATAATGGTAAATAAGGTGTCCTTCAGAAAACTTTAAGTTACCCCTATTAAGTCTAGCAGTGGACTGATACTGGCTGATGATAATGATTATGATGATACTAATAGATCCTCGTCGTTTCCAAAAAAATAAGTAATTGATACGGAACGCCCAGATTACAGACTACCATTTTAATTATTAAAATTAATTTATTCCTAATTTATTAATTCCAAGCACTGAACATTTTGCTACTTGTGAGGTAAAAGCTCTCGAAAAAGTGCATGAACGCACCCAATCATTATCCACGTACTCAAACTAAACACAAGAGAATCCTGGACAAACATGCCATAAACAACACACCACAACAAAACACAGTGCCAAATATTGATTATCAAAGCTAATCCTATTAGAGGTTAATTAAGTTCATATTAGAATAATCCGTGCGATCCAAAAACAAATTTGGCCGGTCCGTTTCGGCGTAATGCAATTGGAGCATACCGCCACCTGCCGCAGACAGTAATGACAATGACCCGCTTGAACTAAATATCACACAAATTATACTTTACTCTGTCTAATAACAGTCATCTTAGCTCAAACTATGTTCAACTTTCAGACCACGTTAGAGTTTTGATGTGCAAATGAATTCTGATTTGATCTGAGCAACGATGCTGTTTGTGATTTAATCCGTTCAATTTATGTTTGCATGTATTGTAGTTAATATTGTCTAGTATCGGAGGCTCTTTCACATAATTGAAAGGTGAAGTTTTAGTTCTATCCTATTTGCTATAGGTAGTCGATTTAGTAGACATCCAACTATCAGATACTAGAGCATACCGTCTGATTTCAATAGTGAAACTTGCTCCCTGTAATAAATAAACTATGAAGAGAGCCGTACCTTTAGTAGGTACCTCACTTTTAACAAAAGAACCCGGAGCCAAATTTACTTTACTTATCCCTAAGGTACATAGCAGTATCAAAGTCAGTACTTCGACTCTGCTCGTTCTCCAAGTCCTTAATAATAAATTTCCACTTCCATAAACAAAAAATACCCACACGAGCTAACATAGCAGCCTAACAACTGGCCTACTTATTTATTGACGTGGACACATGTTTACGCTCATTACATTGCCGGTCAATTCCGAAAACCGTACATTTCGCTTCGGCTATAAACCGTGACTGGTACTGTTTTACTGAAAGGGCGGTAGTATCGATAGGGCAAAATACGGTTTACTTCATGACTAGAAGCCGCACCCCGTTGTGGCTAGACCGAAGCAATCGTAAAATAAGCAATGAAACTCACTAGATCACTACATGTCTACGATAAAATGTTACCGCTATCAACGAATTAATAAATATGTCACGGCACAATGTTTCGTTTTAGTGCTTTGATATTGTTACGAGCTGGGGTTCGTGATAAATTATATACACTATGCCAGAAAAACTGCACTTTATTCACTAACACAATTACACTAGATACACACACTTAATTTTCACTTCACTAATAAACACACTATTCACACCACTAGAACAACACTAAACACTTTCGACTTATTTCTCCTTCGCTTGATGTTGATCGCTTTCCGTATTCAATTGAACTGTGAACTGTGTCCGGTCCGTTCGCTCCCGCTCTATTTATACTGGCCGGATAACATCACTAGGCTTTTCGAGACGACTCCCGATATTTCTGGAAACGTGTAAGGTGTTTCTAGAATTGCGTAAATGTTCTATTTACACCTACGCCATCTATTAGAGGATAGATGAAACAGCCTTAAACAACCGATACATCTAATCTCATGTAGTTCTCCCATTCACTGATAGATGGCGTTATTTTCAATTCGTAACACGGCCTCCCTCTTAAACGTGTTCGTCTCGAACATCGTTAGACCCATAGTAACGAGCCAACCGGTCCACATGAACTATCTTCGGTGCACCTCGCGACCCCTTCTGGATTCGGTAGGTGACGTCGTTCATCCTGGTAATTATGCGATATGGCCCGTCCCATCTGGCTTGTAACTTAGGCGATTTTCCTTTGCTTCGTACTGGGTTATGAAGCCACACCAATGATCCCTCATCGAAGCCTTTGTTGTTTGCCTTCCGGTCGTAGCGAGTCTTCATCTTCTCAGACATCTGTTGTCCAGATTCCCTGATGTGCTCGTATACGTCGTTCATCCTGTTGCGTAGCTCGGTTGCGTAATCCGTTATATTGCGTGGAGATTCTGGTGGAATACCGGTGATAAGGTCTGCAGGTAAAAGGAGCTCTCTACCGAAATTGGCAAAAGCTGGTGTTACTCCTGTAGTTTCGTGGACCGCACTGCGATATGACAGGAGAAATGGTTGGATGTGCTTGTCCCAATCTCTTTGTTTGCTCTCCACGACCTTCGCCAGGTACCTTTCCAGTGATTGGTTAAACCGTTCAACCATGCCATCTGATCGCGGATGATAAGCCGTGGTCCTGGTTTTATGTGCACCCATTACGCGACAAGTCTCCTTGAACACCTCAGATTCGAAGTTCCGGCCTTGATCGCTGTGGATTTCCAAGGGCACCCCGAACCGACAAAGGACTTCATGCACCAGCTTATCAGCCACTGTGCTAGCTTCTTGATTTGGGATTGCAAACACTTCAGGCCACTTCGTGAAGTAATCCATCACAACCAAGAAGTATTTGTTTCCGTCCTGGCTCTCAGGAAACTGCCCAGCGACATCCAACGCTATGCGCTCCCATGGAGCTCCCACATTGTACACCTTTAATGCACCTCTGCTTCGAGTATATGGCCCCTTGACAGCCGCACAACTTGTGCATTTGCGGCACCAATCCTCGACGTCATCTCGACAGTGGAGCCAATAAAACCGCTCCCGGATCTTAGTAAGGGTCTTCTTAACTCCCATGTGACCTCCCGAAGCACCATTGTGATAGAGCTGCAAGACTTCCGGCACCTTAGTTTTGGGCACTACCATTTGCAAATGGCACTGGTTACCGCGAGCGTTTTCCCATTTGCGGCACAGAACTCCATCCTGGACGACCAAGCTTTCCCACTGTGCCCAATAACTCTTGGTGATGGGGCTCATTGCTGCGATATCACTCCATTTGGGCCTAGGCGCATCTGATTTCTTCCATTCAAGAATCGGCTGTACATCCTTGTCATCTCGCTGAGCACTCTGCAAAGCTTCTCTCCATTCGTCGCTTAGATCCGTCTTTAACATCCTCACTAGCGCTGCCTGCTTTGCTTTCTGTCGGCTACAGTGCTTGCACTGGTCGGGACACGGCCTACGCGATAGGGCATCTGCGTTACCATGGGACTTGCCGCTGCGATGTTGTATTACAAAATCAAACTCTTGCAGTAGTTCAATCCATCTAGCTACTTGTCCTTCTGGGTCCTTAAATTGAAGTAGCCATTTCAGCGCTGCATGGTCGGTTCGCAGGTGGAATTTACGGCCCAACAAGTATTTGTTGAAATGCTGCAACGTCTTTACTACAGCCAAGAGTTCCCGCCTGGTGACGCAGTAGTTTCTTTCGGGTTTGGATAAGGTCTTGCTGAAGTATGCTATAACAACTTCTTGATCACCCTTCTTCTGTGACAGCACGCCGCCAATTCCGGTGTTACTGGCATCTGTGTCAACTATGAATTCATGCTCATTGTCAGGGTAGCCTAGAATAGGTGCAGTACACAGATGTTCATTAAGCTTCTGGAATGCAACGTCACAGCTCTCATTCCAACAGAACTGCACTCTGTCTTCGGTGAGCTTATGAAGAGGTCGAGCAATGTCAGCAAAGTTCTTCACAAACCGTCGATAGTAGGAGCATAATCCGAGGAATGCTCTGACCTGCGTTTTGTTCTCTGGAACTGGCCACTCCTTCACGGCAATGATCTTATCCGGGTCAGTTTGAATACCGTTCTCCGAGACCACATGTCCTAGAAAGTTCACTTGCCGTCTGAATAACGCGCATTTCTTCGGACTCAACTTCAAATTAGCACCTCGTATTTTTGACAGCACTTGCTCCAAGTTTCGAAGGTGATCCTGGAAGGTGCGCCCCACGATGATGATGTCATCCAGGTAGACCAAGCAGGCGTCTCCAATCAGTCCCATAAGCACTCGCTCCATCAGTCTCTCAAAAGTAGCCGGAGCGTTGCACAATCCAAAGGGCATGACGTTAAATTGCCACAGTCCTTTGCCTGTGGAGAATGCCGTCTTCTCTTTGTCTCGAGGATCTATTTCCACCTGCCAGTAGCCACTTTTTAGGTCTAAGGTAGAAAACCACTTCATCCCCGTCAGCGTATCCAGTGTCCCGACCAGTGCAAGCACTGTAGCCGACAGGAAGCAAAGCAGGCAGCGCTAGTGAGGATGTTAAAGACGGATCTAAGCGACGAATGGAGAGAAGCTTTGCAGAGTGCTCAGCGAGATGACAAGGATGTACAGCCGATTCTTGAATGGAAGAAATCAGATGCGCCTAGGCCCAAATGGAGTGATATCGCAGCAATGAGCCCCATCACCAAGAGTTATTGGGCACAGTGGGAAAGCTTGGTCGTCCACTATATCGGCTACGATGACTTTGTGACGGTAAACTTTGTTGCCTAGCTTCAGATCCACCTCCATTTCACCTTGGACGGTTATGTGCTGACCGGTAGCTGTTCTCAGATTCACACTTTCATTGTTCCTGAAGCAGCCCCGAAGAACCCGTCTTGCCAGATGGAAACCGATGACTGTCCGAGAAGCACCCGTGTCCAATGTCAGCTTGCATGGTGTTCTGTTAATTTCGCCTTCGATGATCAGGCTGTTCCCGTCGCATGATTGCGAGATCGAGATACTTGGGGCTCTTCCATTACCAGCCAGCACCCGCCCCGCAGTCCTGGCTTCTACTCGTTTCCCTGCTCTCGCTGCCTGGCAGGCACATCAGGCGACCCCTTTGGTGGAGACAGGGTGTCACCAGGCTGCCTACGCTTTGGGCAGCTCAAGCGGATATGGCCTCTTTCTCCGCAGTTGAAGCACCGAGGTGACGACACAACTTCCCTGATGCGGTGACCTCGATCATCGCGTCGCACTGCTTCCACCTCCAGAGCGTGGGCTAAAGCGTCCTTGAGGTCCTTGAAGTGCCCAAGCCTCACTGCTGCTCTTACCTCCAGGTCCCGGATCCCATCCGTAAACGCCTGTACGAGGTTCCCGTCAATAATAAGCGCAGGCGACGACTGGTATGCCTTCCTGACCAGCTTTTCCACCTCTAGAGCCCACTGCTGCAGAGTTTCTCCGGTGCGTTGTGTCCTGTCCTTCAGCTGAGCACGATAAACGTGTTCAAGGTGCGCGTCACCGTATCTCGCCTCCAGCGCCTCCAGTAGCTTGTCGTAGGTGACGTCTTGCCCGAGTGCCTCCAACACTGTCAAGGCCCGGTCGCGAAGGCCCAAGGTTAGGGCGGTTAAGGCCTGTTCTTTGGTCCACCCATTCGATCGCAACACAGCCTCAAACTGGATCTTGTATGCAGACCATGATGACGAGCCATCAAATGGTGGAACCTTAAACCCACGAGGTGAGGGCACTACAGTCGCAGATGTCACTTCGTTGGATCCGAGCCCACGCAATCTCCTCTCCACTTCAGCGACACAGGTGTCGTGATGGTCGTGTACACGCTTCTCTATAGAGGCGACGCGAGTCTCAAGCTGGTCGTGTACGAGCTTCTCCACGTCGCTGATACGAGCCTCGTGCTGCTGGAGCTCCTCCTTTACCACCTTCAGGTCCTTCCTTACAGCGGCGCTGAGGTCTTTCATCACCACCAGCTGTTCCTCCAAACGGCGAGCCTGCTCCTCCTTGTCGCGCTGCAGCTGTTCCTCTAGGCGGCGCGCGTGCTCCTCTTGACGGCGAGCCTGCTCCTCTTGACGACGAGCCTGCTCCTGTTGACGGCGGTCCTGCTCCTCTTGACGGCGGGCCTGCTTCTCCTTGTCGCGCTGTCGCTGTTCTTCCATGCGGCGCGCGTGCTCCTCTTGACGGCGGGCCTGCTCCTCCTTGTCGCGCTGTAGCTGTTCTTCCATGCGGCGCGCGTGCTCCTCTTGACGGCGGGCCTGCTCCTGCATGAACGCCATCAGTGCCGCGATATCGGGCACCGCCATGGAGTGTGCGCTTGCAGGCTCCACTGCAGCCGCGGAGTCGCCTGATCCACCAGACGATGGAGAAGGAACGTCTCCGAAGCGTCTCTGGTCCAGGTCTTGCTGGCGCTGGTTCCTGGTACGCACTCCGTCAGTTTCTTCCTTCGGCATAACCGGCATAATTTATCCCTTTCTTCTGACACCAATCTGTTACGAGCTGGGGTTCGTGATAAATTATATACACTATGCCAGAAAAACTGCACTTTATTCACTAACACAATAACACTAGAGACACACACTTAATTTTCACTTCACTAATAAACACACTATTCACACCACTAGAACAACACTAAACACTTTCGACTTATTTCTCCTTCGCTTGATGTTGATCGCTTTCCGTATTCAATTGAACTGTGAACTGTGTCCGGTCCGTTCGCTCCCGCTCTATTTATACTGGCCGGATAACATCACTAGGCTTTTCGAGACGACTCACGATATTTCTGGAAACGTGTAAGGTGTTTCTAGAATTGCGTAAATGTTCTATTTACACCTACGCCATCTATTAGAGGATAGATGAAACAGCCTTAAACAACCGATACATCTAATCTCATGTAGTTCTCCCATTCACTGATAGATGGCGTTATTTTCAATTCGTAACAATATGATAGTCCCTAATTTTAAAGGGACATAAATGTTTTTATTGGCGTTAAAAACAGTTTCAAAATACAAGCATGCATTCATTATCATAGGTAGGTACAATTTAAGCTCAAAGTGACATTATTAATGCGGAAGCGTGTGATTCTTTGATATGCAAGAGTAAACAAAGGCAGCAAGGACTGACAGCCGCAATTTTCCGGTTGAAAACTTACCGACATACAAAATTGAAACTTTGTTAAATGTCATTTTCTTGATATCGACTCCATCACTTATTCGAAAACAACTTTCTTTTTGAATTTGTTATGAGTCTTTATGAGTATAGATACATACGTACCTAAATATGTTTGACCCGTCAAACTCACGACGCGTTCATCATGTTGAAGTTTTCAAAAGTGCGATCTTGCGAAAAAAACATTACTAAATTTATATTAATTGTTTTACAGATTAAGTACTCAATATGGAACATTGTATTTGGTGTGCCAATTAATGCTTGCTTAGTCATTGTATAAAAAAATTCTACTGTAGCACATAATATTACACGTGTATTGAAACCGATCGTCACACTTGGAGTCTATAAATAGAAAGTACAAAGCAAATATATGGAGAAGCAATAATGTTACGTAGTAATATGTGAAAATATCAATAAAAGAACTTTCTAGAACATTATAGACTGTTGGACGATAAGATTTTTGCGTCGTTTTAGGTGCTTACCACTCAGACTTTCATGTCTCTGAATTTATTAAATATAGTTGATTGAATCAGGCGTTACTTGGCGCAAGTCCATTGTAACCTAATGGAAGGAAAGAGGAACCCACCACGTACCCTCGGATAGACCACCCCAACTATTGCAATAGAAAAAGGTTGACAATACCACGTATCCTCTAAAAGGATAAGCATAGCATCCTTTTAGAGGCATCCCAAGCAGGCATCCTCAGGAGCGATGGCCAACGACTGGCTCAGTCGTTGCCCATCGCTCCTGAGGATGCCTCGTGCAAAGGCGAAACACGTGTCGAAGAATAGTCGGCGCATACAGCGGGATACTGCAAGTCAGGTATCTTCCTGGAACCCATACCATTCCTATATCCCTTATCCTTTAGAGGAGTTCGGTATTGTCAACATTTTTCTATTGCAATAGTTGGGGTGGTCAATCCGAGGGTACGTGGTGGGTTCCTCTTTCCTTCCATTAGGTTTATTAAATATTAAATTCTAAGTCCAAAACGGACGATTACGTTACGGATTAAGAATACAGATTGTCACCACCCCATATTTCACCCTATGGGTGTCGTAAGAGCCGACAGAGGGAGCATATTATGCATAGAACAGCACTGTAAAGGCCGGCGCGCACTGACGTCGCGGCATGGCCCGGCATGGCAAAGGATTTTATTACTGATCAAGTCATTTTTATTCTTATTTCAATGAGTTTAGAATTCACATTACTTTATTTCGATACAATCGTACCGCGGCTCGCCGTGGTATACTGTGGGACGCCGTGGCACGTCGTGGCATACCGCGGGACGTCGCGGCAAGTCGTGGCATACTGCGGGACGCCGCGGTATGCCACGGCGTCCTGCAGTGTGCCACGACGTAATCAGTAGGTAAATAAGTTCCTGAATTTACCGTTAGCAAATCTTGTTCTCCATAAATAATGTACCCAGAATTGTTTTCTCTTCGACGTATCAGTTTGTATTTGTCGTTCTTCATCTTCAGCAAGAAGTGCTATTGATACTAAATTCCAGTCAATTGGACGCTTCGGTATGACGAGGCATACCGCGGCACGTCGCGGCATGCCGCGTCATGCCGAAGCGTCCTTCTGGCGACCGAAACATCGTACCGCGGCTCGCCGTGGTATACTGCGGGACGCCGTGGCACGTCGTGGCATACCGCGGGACGTCGCGGCAAGTCGTGGCATACTGCGGGACGCCGCAGTATGCCACGGCGTCCTGCAGTGTGCCACGACATAATCAGTAGGTAAATAAGTTCCTGAATTTACCGTTAGCAAATCTTGTTCTCCATAAATAATGTACCCAGAATTGTTTTCTCTTCGACGTATCAGTTTGTATTTGTCGTTCTTCATCTTCAGCAAGAAGTGCTATTGATACAAAATTCCAGTCAATTGGACGCTTCGGTATGACGCGGCATACCGCGGCACGTCGCGGCATGTCGCGCCGTGCCATGCTGTGCCGTCAGTCGGCGCCGGCCTTAAGGAAAACTTGTTACAAACCCTATACCAACCCGTTTGGCCAGCGTGGTATAGTAGGCCAATTCCTCCTTTAAAGGAAAGGCCTAGTCCAGCAGTGGACTATTTTAAGGCTGATGATGATGATGAAGTCCAAAATATGCATGTATTTTAATTTCTAAATGACTTATTCATTCTTCATTTGCATGTATTATTATCGGCTGAAAATTGAAATGTCTACTTTGTAATTAAGGTTTCTGTTATAAAGGTTAACGACTTAGTAGGTGTCTAGTTTTAAAGTGACTTGTACTTTGAATGAATTTGTTTTACGTATGTAAAAATATCTATCTCCGCCATGGAGTGTGCGCTTGCAGGCTCCACTGCAGCCGCGGAGTCGCCTGATCCACCAGACGATGGAGAAGGAACGTCTCCGAAGCGTCTCTGGTCCAGGTCTTGCTGGCGCTGGTTCCTGGTACGCACTCCGTCAGTTTCTTCCTTCGGCATAACCGGCATAATTTATCCCTTTCTTCTGACACCAATCTGTTACGAGCTGGGGTTCGTGATAAATTATATACACTATGCCAGAAAAACTGCACTTTATTCACTAACACAATAACACTAGAGACACACACTTAATTTTCACTTCACTAATAAACACACTATTCACACCACTAGAACAACACTAAACACTTTCGACTTATTTCTCCTTCGCTTGATGTTGATCGCTTTCCGTATTCAATTGAACTGTGAACTGTGTCCGGTCCGTTCGCTCCCGCTCTATTTATACTGGCCGGATAACATCACTAGGCTTTTCGAGACGACTCACGATATTTCTGGAAACGTGTAAGGTGTTTCTAGAATTGCGTAAATGTTCTATTTACACCTACGCCATCTATTAGAGGATAGATGAAACAGCCTTAAACAACCGATACATCTAATCTCATGTAGTTCTCCCATTCACTGATAGATGGCGTTATTTTCAATTCGTAACAATATGATAGTCCCTAATTTTAAAGGGACATAAATGTTTTTATTGGCGTTAAAAACAGTTTCAAAATACAAGCATGCATTCATTATCATAGGTAGGTACAATTTAAGCTCAAAGTGACATTATTAATGCGGAAGCGTGTGATTCTTTGATATGCAAGAGTAAACAAAGGCAGCAAGGACTGACAGCCGCAATTTTCCGGTTGAAAACTTACCGACATACAAAATTGAAACTTTGTTAAATGTCATTTTCTTGATATCGACTCCATCACTTATTCGAAAACAACTTTCTTTTTGAATTTGTTATGAGTCTTTATGAGTATAGATACATACGTACCTAAATATGTTTGACCCGTCAAACTCACGACGCGTTCATCATGTTGAAGTTTTCAAAAGTGCGATCTTGCGAAAAAAACATTACTAAATTTATATTAATTGTTTTACAGATTAAGTACTCAATATGGAACATTGTATTTGGTGTGCCAATTAATGCTTGCTTAGTCATTGTATAAAAAAATTCTACTGTAGCACATAATATTACACGTGTATTGAAACCGATCGTCACACTTGGAGTCTATAAATAGAAAGTACAAAGCAAATATATGGAGAAGCAATAATGTTACGTAGTAATATGTGAAAATATCAATAAAAGAACTTTCTAGAACATTATAGACTGTTGGACGATAAGATTTTTGCGTCGTTTTAGGTGCTTACCACTCAGACTTTCATGTCTCTGAATTTATTAAATATAGTTGATTGAATCAGGCGTTACTTGGCGCAAGTCCATTGTAACCTAATGGAAGGAAAGAGGAACCCACCACGTACCCTCGGATAGACCACCCCAACTATTGCAATAGAAAAAGGTTGACAATACCACGTATCCTCTAAAAGGATAAGCATAGCATCCTTTTAGAGGCATCCCAAGCAGGCATCCTCAGGAGCGATGGCCAACGACTGGCTCAGTCGTTGCCCATCGCTCCTGAGGATGCCTCGTGCAAAGGCGAAACACGTGTCGAAGAATAGTCGGCGCATACAGCGGGATACTGCAAGTCAGGTATCTTCCTGGAACCCATACCATTCCTATATCCCTTATCCTTTAGAGGAGTTCGGTATTGTCAACATTTTTCTATTGCAATAGTTGGGGTGGTCAATCCGAGGGTACGTGGTGGGTTCCTCTTTCCTTCCATTAGGTTTATTAAATATTAAATTCTAAGTCCAAAACGGACGATTACGTTACGGATTAAGAATACAGATTGTCACCACCCCATATTTCACCCTATGGGTGTCGTAAGAGCCGACAGAGGGAGCATATTATGCATAGAACAGCACTGTAAAGGCCGGCGCGCACTGACGTCGCGGCATGGCCCGGCATGGCAAAGGATTTTATTACTGATCAAGTCATTTTTATTCTTATTTCAATGAGTTTAGAATTCACATTACTTTATTTCGATACAATCGTACCGCGGCTCGCCGTGGTATACTGCGGGACGCCGTGGCACGTCGTGGCATACCGCGGGACGTCGCGGCAAGTCGTGGCATACTGCGGGACGCCGCGGTATGCCACGGCGTCCTGCAGTGTGCCACGACGTAATCAGTAGGTAAATAAGTTCCTGAATTTACCGTTAGCAAATCTTGTTCTCCATAAATAATGTACCCAGAATTGTTTTCTCTTCGACGTATCAGTTTGTATTTGTCGTTCTTCATCTTCAGCAAGAAGTGCTATTGATACTAAATTCCAGTCAATTGGACGCTTCGGTATGACGAGGCATACCGCGGCACGTCGCGGCATGCCGCGTCATGCCGAAGCGTCCTTCTGGCGACCGAAACATCGTACCGCGGCTCGCCGTGGTATACTGCGGGACGCCGTGGCACGTCGTGGCATACCGCGGGACGTCGCGGCAAGTCGTGGCATACTGCGGGACGCCGCAGTATGCCACGGCGTCCTGCAGTGTGCCACGACATAATCAGTAGGTAAATAAGTTCCTGAATTTACCGTTAGCAAATCTTGTTCTCCATAAATAATGTACCCAGAATTGTTTTCTCTTCGACGTATCAGTTTGTATTTGTCGTTCTTCATCTTCAGCAAGAAGTGCTATTGATACAAAATTCCAGTCAATTGGACGCTTCGGTATGACGCGGCATACCGCGGCACGTCGCGGCATGTCGCGCCGTGCCATGCTGTGCCGTCAGTCGGCGCCGGCCTTAAGGAAAACTTGTTACAAACCCTATACCAACCCGTTTGGCCAGCGTGGTATAGTAGGCCAATTCCTCCTTTAAAGGAAAGGCCTAGTCCAGCAGTGGACTATTTTAAGGCTGATGATGATGATGAAGTCCAAAATATGCATGTATTTTAATTTCTAAATGACTTATTCATTCTTCATTTGCATGTATTATTATCGGCTGTAAATTTAAATGTCTACTTTGTAATTTAGGTTTCTGTTATAAAGGTTAACGACTTAGTAGGTGTCTAGTTTTAAAGTGACTTGTACTTTGAATGAATTTGTTTTACGTATATAAAAATATCTATCTCAATAAGAAATAAGTAAAATCTACATAATTTACTTGGCAACCTTCACTTAAAATACTCTTTTCATATTAAAACGCCTGTCTTTGTACCTCTTGAAAAATAAATTGGATTATTCTGCGTCTAATATCATGTTAGCGACAAGCTGCCAATATTCGTTACGTTGTTTTTCTCGGAAAACAACAAATGTCCTTATAATTTATACCAAACTAGTTTTTGCTGGCCTCATGTCTTTGGCTCTTTCCGCTTTGTTATAATAATATCTTCCTTTTTATAATTGATGTAAGTGTTACAAAGAACATCTAAATTAGACAACTATTTATGGATCGTTTTGTCGATTGCGTCATTCAATTGCTTTTATTAAGTCAACACTGCATACTAGTCTTAATGACAGGAATGTCTAAACATAAAGATTTCAATAAGTACATTAGTTGTGTAGCCTATTTACCTTTTACTTTTTCAGGAAAAGTTTACGAAAGGCGAAAATCCAAGAAAGTTGCAACACCAAGGTGGGAAATGCGATCGACGTGTCCGTTACGAGAAAACATCTGGGAATATCTATATGAAGACAATGCCCAAGAAAACTTTAACTGTAGCAATAAAATCAGAAATAAAAGATATAAACATAAGTCAGTTCAAAGTCAGAAGCGATGTTGTACAAAAACTGCGACCTGCTTGTTTGTGATGTTGTTAATCGGCAGTGCTGTAATAGGTTGGTACACATCTTTTCTATTTTTCTAAGTGTTGGGTAAATGTATATTTATTGCTACTGGCATGCATTCTGTACGTTTTTTGCCGAAATGTAAATCCAAATGGGTGCAGAGTCGGCTGGGTAGCCACAAGCAAGGTACCTATACATTTTCTTCTGTTGTCGCGATGAAACCGTGAAACCCAATTGCGAGCTTTTTATCCACTACTTGATATTCACTTGGGAGCTTGATACAGTGCTTTCTCACAAATGGCTGGTCCCAATATTTGATCAGTCGATAGATTTCACTACTAGAGATATTTGACATAATATATTTTGTATGGAGTATAATTATGTCAAATATGTATCTTTTTCTTCTGCCTGCCCTGTTCCCATATTACTTGGGGTCGGCGCAGAATGTATGAAATATGTGGATATCTCTAGTAGCAAAATCCATTGATAAATAAAAAATTGGGACGGGCCGTAAAATCACCGTGATGTGTTCTCTCAGCGGCGGTGTGGCATGGCACCCGCATATTTCATTAAACCGACAATATTGAATCTAATGAATATAGTTAACTATACATGGTAATTGTCCGTGTGGTGACGGATTAAGAATACTGAATGTCACCACCCCATATCATCCCATGGGTGTCGTAAGAGCCGACAGAGGGAGCATATTATGCAGAGAACACCACTGTAAGAGAAGGAAAACTTGATACAAACCCTAAACCAACCCGTTAGGCCAGCGTGGTATAGTAGGCCAATTCCTCTTTTCAAAGGAGAGGCCTAGTCCAGCAGTGGACTGTTAAAGGCTGATGATGTGATACATGGTAATGACAGTTTATTACTACAGTACTATTAGTTTGTGACATGAAAATAAGGTGGCATGCATACGCTAATTATACGTACCTACTAAATACAAATACTCACAATCGATCGAATTCCACTCGATTAACAAAAGTTACCTCCAGAATCTAAGATCTGCTCTAAATGATAATAAACTTAATACTGCATGAACGCACTGCTTGCGTCACAGCGTAAGCGTTGGATAATCGGTGATATAGGATAATGTGGGGATAAATTCAGTTTTAAAGTCCTGTATATTACCACGCGAGCGCAATGCGTTTTTGTATTTACAGACAGTAAACCTCGCTTTTCGGACTGCTTCTAGAAATTACTATGAGCCTGTTGTGTCGGGATTGACTGCAAGGTATTCTCGCTGTGTCGAGTGACATAGTGTCGATCCCCACTTTGGATGTTGCTGTTATGATCAAATCAAGGCCACTTTGATGGTTTACTTATTATCGTTTTGTCCCAATATTTAATCTATCCTTGGATTTGGCTCCTAAAGATAGGTACATATTCCTTATATTATGTATGCATTATGACCGGCCGTAAGTCATTTGATGCCTACTTAATTAGGCTAGAGCGGATGTCGTCGGTCGTAGTAATCGGATTACGTGGTATTTCATGAACTAGAAACTAGCATTCGAATATTGGCTTCGTTATAGCTGCTTACATGGTGTTTCTGTAATTTAAAATGAGGTACACTTGTTAATTTCTAGTAGGTATAGCGGAGATGTATATACTACTAGCTTCTTCCTGCGGCTTCGCTCGCGTAAATTCTGGGTTCTCTAGTTATAGTACATCATCTATGTTCGGGGTAACACAAATCTCCTTTATTGGGCGGATACTTCTATAATTTTCGTTATAACTGTTGAGGAAATATAACTGCAAAAAGTATTTACACATACAAACCACTTAGGTAGGTACTAAGACTTCGTAGTATCTACTCAAAATGTTATCCGGTATCAGTGACGTTTCGCTATAGTGGCCAATATGGCGACTGCGATTTGTCTGTCAGAACCATTAGAATTTAACAAAATACTCGACAATCTGAATTTTGCGGATATATTATGTTGTCGACTCGAAATCTTAATTTTTTAATGTTTTATTATTCAGGTAAGGTTTCGATCGAGTCCACCGTACTCCTTGACGAAATTATTAATATAGAGATTTGACACTGCGATGGTAGCGCAGTCGGTCGGTTCCAATGTGAAACATTTCAATATCAACAACTACTTACAAATTAAAAATTAACTAAAAAAACATTTTCCAGTGGACTAACTTGTGAATTTAAACCATTCTCAAGTCCCCTTGAACACACAAAAAAATTTTTATCAGAATCGGTCCAGTCGTTTAGGAGGAGTTTAGTGACATACAAACGCACACAAGCAATATATATATAAAGATATATATTTATATAGCATAATTATATATCTTTCTCTTTTTTGTATAAATTCATACATCCAAATAACTTTATTCAGATTTTATTTTACTGCTAGGCGGGATCGCAATATAAATGTGGACACACTTTTGAAACAGCTTTAATTATGTGCATCTAAATAGGGTGAATATGAAAATATTTACCCTCTTTAGCTGCAAATAGGTATAGCTTCCATGTTAAATCGTAAGCAGACGGATAGACGAAGGTACCTGTCAAAATTATAAGGAGATCCTTGTTCCTTCAGCTCGATTGCTAAGATCCGTCACTAAACAATGAAGAATTTTTGTATGTATTGCCCTGAATCTTAATATATAAAATCCTTGCGTTACTGACTGACTGACAGACACGCTACAGCAGAAACTATTGAGCGCAGGAAGCTGAAATTTGGCATGTATGTTCCTTGGGGACCGAATTTCGGGAAATCCATTCTTAGTGCACCCCGCACTAAGAAGGGATTTCCCGAAATTCCCACGGGATCGGCCAAAACGGGTAAATTAAAAAAAATGCAGGCGTAGCTGCTGGCGTCCTCTAGTGTATGTATAAACACGATGAACAGCACGTTAGCCGAAGTACGAGTAGATCAAATACTGCACCGAATGTTATAGGTTTGATTCTCTCTAACACTTTCTGTAATATTCGTATTAGATTTTAGAGAAACTCCGTTCTCGCTGACCTTAGATCTTAAATTGGTGGACCAATCGCAGTGTCAGTCAGCCTATGTCTCGGCTCTGTCATTTATACTGGTAGGACGCACATATAAAACATACCAGACGACCGGTTGGCGGAGCGGTAGTGTAAGCGACTGCTACGCCGAAGCTCGCGGGCTCGGTTCCCGCTCAAGTCAAACATTTGTGTGCATGAACATGGATGTTTGTCTTGGTCTGAGTTTTTCTATGTATAATATGTAGGTATGTATTTACAAAAAAATGAATATATGTAGGTATGTTTATTAATTATCTAGTACCCATAGTACAAGCTCTGCTTAGTTTGGGACTAGATGGTGATGTGTGTATGTGGTAGAATATTATTATATAAACGTAAGAATCTTGCAGGAGAGTCCTATACTATAAAATTCTGCAAAAAATATCAACAAATTTATGAAAATCGACAGAAAGCGTCTTATTCTGTCCATATATTCAAAGTCGGATGAACAAGAACACAAGTCAAACGGATTGGCAATAACTGTATACTGTTATTGTTCAAACCTTCACTACAATAATATAAAGGTCGAAACTCCCATATCTGGGATTTCATTTCCGTTGCTCTTATATGGCACATATTCCGGGAAGACCTAGTTATACTTTAACTGCGTACCTACTTGTTTCGTTCACAAATAGAACAAGCATATCAAATTTACTTGGTGCCTGACTTTGATATTCGTAGAATGGCGGATGGCACATTTTTGGAATACGAATTCTTCATATTGTTAGTGCTCCATCTAAAATTAATTTAACAACTAACTTGCCCCGCCATATGTGCGATATCTCGTCAACAGTACAATCTACCGAGCCCAATGCGTCCCTATCGCAAAACCAATCTTTAGCTAGAAGACGTCCTATAAAGTCTATCTGCCGCAATGCAAGTACTGAGTTACCTGACTATTTTTATATGTAGATATATCTATTACTTACTAAATGTATATAAAATATTTTTAGGTTTAAATAACAGCCGGTTTTGAGCAATGTTGTTTTGTAATAAGGCTTTTAAACATTGCTCAACACCGGCTATTATTTAAACCTAAAAATATTTTCGTAAAGTAATTGAAGTAGAGATTGGGTGCAGTTTTTTTTTACTAAATAATGCAAATAGCAATTGTACAAAAAGTTTGTGATAAGACGTTTACATTTTTCAATTACGCATTTTAATATATAGAAATAATTATTGTGAGACTGGGAGCACTCTTTTTAAAATATTCTATTTATATTATTTAATTTAAAAAAAAATTGCACACAATCTCTACTTTAATTACTTTGATGCCAATTGTAAAAGTTACAAGCCATATTTGAATACGCAGCCGTACCTGAAAAACAACTATTATTTTATTATTTATTTTATCGGTCTTATATTTCTTTCCATAACAATATTACAGCTCATAGTTATGTACGATAAATTAAATTACTATCGCAGCACATAAAGTGATAATTAACTTAGTTTCAGTGTCGTTTTGGAGGGAGCGACTTGAAGGAGACTTGACGAAGTTAATCTCATTATGTAAGTACCTACTTCCTACGTAATTGTATTGCTAAAGACATTTAAGTCAATTACTAGTAATCACACCGGTCTTCTGTAACAAAATCTCTTTTGCTTTATTAGATGTTTTTACGCATAATCGTCTAATTAAAATGACAAGATAAATAACGTCAAAGTAAACAAATACCAAATATTTACTGTCCATAATAATTATCGTGATTATGAAAACAAATTTTATATTATGAAACAAATGTACCTACTCGATGCTTTTAATAAACTGTTTTGTACCAACACACTGACAAAATTGTGAGCTAAACAATTTTGAATTTCGTTAAACAGTCGAACAGTATTAAAATTAGGATGAAAAGGGTTGGTTAAGCTTTTTGGGGTTTTGTAGGTATTGGGTAAAGTTTCATCAAAATATCCCTTTACGAGTGCTATGCCTGTAGATTTTTTAAAGCTATTTGAACTTAAATCAGTCGCATTAAAGTTGTCAAAATATAATTAGAAAATCCTTTTCGACACGATTTCACTTGA
Organism: Euclidia mi; assembly: GCA_944739405.2. Classification (NCBI taxonomy): domain Eukaryota; kingdom Metazoa; phylum Arthropoda; class Insecta; order Lepidoptera; family Erebidae; genus Euclidia; species Euclidia mi. The sequence goes on along the minus strand of OX123182.2, from coordinate 84,294,235 downwards.
TAATGTGAAGTAAGCCTACCAAAAGGCAAAGCCCTTGTCCAATAGCAGCTCTGTATATTAATTTTATTACATACAGAGCTGCTATTGGCATATGGTATGACACTACTGGGCACGGGCTCCGGACCGACGGCTTAACGTGCTCTCCGAGGCACGGGGCAAGCGATCATTTACAATTCAATACGCACATAACTCCGAAAAGTCAGTGGTGCGCGCCGTGGATTCGAACCCGATACCCTCTGGATGGCAGTCCGTTGGTATCTCCACTAGACTACCGCTGCCTCTAAGTAACATAATTATATTTAGGTATAGACTATACCTAAATATCTTTAATGTAGTAAAAATATATTTACTGTTGGAAAACCACTTTCGTTTTTAGCTATTGAAAAACAGCCGTTATGTGTAGCCCGGAGTGAAACGTGCGCGTTCCCGCGACGTTGTCTATTAACAATTTTAGTTCTAAAAAAAGCTTTGCTTTTACATTTTAAGTATTTTTTCGTAAAAATTCGACCTTCAGTACATTCTTAAATATGATTTTAGAATAGAAAATATTCCTTTATTGACTGGTCTGTAGGTCTAGCGGTTAGTGACTTGAGACTTGAGAAACTGCACTTAGAACAATTATAACTAGGAATAATATTTCTATGCAATTCTTGACGTATTGACGAAGGTAGAGACCCTTTCAGAGTTTTGTTGATCATCGTACCGTACTACAGGTTTTCGCAGTCCAGTGCTGACATCGGCCTCTCCTAATTTGCATGACAATCACATTGTGAGTCAATAGGAGGTAGACATAGAGTTTGATGTCGTGTTTTCCGTCTGTTCCCAAAGATACTATTTACTTTGTATTTTCTTTAACCAATAACCGTGACTCGTGACTGCCTCCGTGGTCCAGTGACCGCCTCCGTGGTCCAGTGACTGCCTCCATGGTCCAGTGACTGCCTCCGTGGTCTACTGGATAGCGTATTCGACTGCTGATCGGAGATTCCGGGGTCGAGTCCCGGGTTGGGCAAAATTGTTACTGGGTTTTTCCAAATTCTCAGTGGCAGCGCGGAGTGCTGTACCCGGTAACGGCAATAGGCTCGCCCCCTATTACTACGTGGGACCTAAAGACTCGTGGCGAAATGTGGGTGTAGTATTACACCTCTGCCTACCCCTTCGAGGATACAGGCGTGAGTCTATAAAAACAAATACAATAACGGTGTCCAAATTTCATAATAAAATAACGATGTCATTGCCATTCTAAAACAAGTACAAGAATGCACATGATTGCATTTTATTAAATAAACGCTGAGGCAACCAAATACTTAATAAATGTTAACGAAATACAACTTGCGTACTTCTTACAACGTTCGTCCGCATTAGTTTCATAATTATTCTGTGTTATTGAGGTTCCGTATCAGAGATAAAACTTGAGTCGATTACTGACTGACTGACAGATAACCCACATCCAAAACTATTGGGCATAGGAAGGTGAAATTTGGCGTGTATGTTCTCTGGGGATCGTAGACACACGATCGTAGTGCACATTTCACACAAGTTCCTTACTTGCACGAAATGCCCACTGAATCAGCTTAATCGGGTAGAAACGCTGAAATAAAACAAAATGTGTTGGCGTAGCTGTAGTCGTCCTCTAGTTTAATATAACAAACCATGAAACCTCTAGGGAACCCTATACGAACTTGACCACTACATGACTATTGAAGTCATAACGTAACATAAAAGCCAGCAATATTATATGTATTTGCATTGTTTGCAATTATTCTCGTGAGTAACGAGTACATAAAAATCTGGGTCAATAACAATAAAAGTGGACCGGATCGTAAAAAAAATTATAAATTTATGTATTTCTATTATAATATACCTACTAGTTTCTGCCCTCGGTTTTTCCCAAAAGGGGGTCGCTTATGATCACCATAACAGTAGTACAACGAGAACAGTAGGCAATTAAGGGCTAGTCAAGTACTAGTCACACTCGTAGGTATACTAAGTATTCTATACCAATGAAATATATATTATTAATAAGCAGACAATGGCTCATTTGCTGATATGTCCTTCTTGCCCAAGCACCTGCCCCGTCAGGCCCCGTGACTGAGCTTTGGCAGGCCAATCCTAACACAATTAGAGTGTCTGAGTAATATGCGGGTCTCATGTCGTTCACACGAAGAAGAAGAAGAATAAGATTTAACATTATGAACTTGTAAATGTATTATTTGTTAGTAATAGTAATATGTAATCTAAGAACATTTAAATTCCCTGATACTACGGTTCATGAAATACATATAACCCGCTGTCAGACATACGAACTACGGACTTACGGGCGGACTACGGAGACTTACTTAGTTATAGCACAGTCTAAAGAACTGTCTAATTGTCTATTACTACTGTCTATGACACGCTGCGCACAGCACTAGGCGCCCCCCTCCCGCGCCTTCTGGACGCCGCGCCGCACGGGCGCTGGCGCACAAGCGGATGCACTGATGCTCGGGCCACACTACCTTACCGTCTACCGGGCTGTTACCGCCATAATTATGGCAATAAATTACCGTTAAATTACTGCGTGAAGTCGTGTGGTTATACTAGAGTTTACCGAGATATGCCAATAAACTAGGCGGTAAAAATATCATTTTTCAAGATGGCGGATGAAGCTGCAGCTGTTTGGTATTTTATGAGTGCCAATTATTTTAACATGAATCTTTTAAATTTTTAGCTTTCTGTCGGGTATCCCAGAGAGACGGTTCGGATTGCAATAACTCCAAAAATTCGAGCGCTTTTTCATTTGACCACTCCATATCGGTAGATACGTGCGTCGTCGTCGAACTCGTGTTGCACACTGAACAAACGGTAGTGTGGCCACAAACGCAATAATTACTGCGGTAATCTTCTTTGATGTGCGAAAAAGACCGCCGCCGGAGCTATTGCCTACCGGCATATGCCATATTGATTGGCATTGTAAAATTATGGCCATAAATCGCGGTCACACCTAGGCGTTGTTGAAATTATGGCAATAATTATTGGCATATCCCGGTAGTGTGGCCCGAGCGTGACAGTTGGTTGGTTGACAGAATCAGCAAGACACACTTTTTGAAGGGCGCGCCCAGGCTTGTCGGAATTTACAGTTTTGTAACGAACCATATCACATTTACGCGAAATACAGTCCGCTTTGCACAGTATCGCATAGTTTACTTGTATATGGAATATACAACTACAAATGGATTATATTACTAAGATCGCGGGTAGCGGTTAGATGCTGGCGGCTGAAGATCGGTTTCTATAGAAAAACCTGGAGGCGGCCTATTTTCAGCAGCGGACATATTTTGGCTATAATTATAGAATAATTGTTCCATTATAGGGACAGTTGACACCCTACGGGTACGATATTCTTAAACTGAGTAGCGCTATTACGAGACACGAGTCATACATGTTTCAGTTAGGTTATAATTCAATCTTATCATAATATTTGTCTCGTATGCTCTCATATTACCTCTCTTCAATACGTCTCTGACGTGGACGTAGTATTATCTTTCAAACGAAAACTTATTCAAGTTGCCAAGAAATTCACAAAGCCTTACGCGAATTGATAAAATTGCATTCTGCCTTTTTATTATCACATTTATCACACAAGTGTGATCTCCAAATAGCCTACATGCCTACATAGTCACATCCATATTCTCAAGAACTCCAAGAGACTGGCATAACCTAATGTGGAGTTCTTAAGTAATATATTTTTGCTAAATAACTATACAAATTTTGTTAAGTAGGTATAATAAGATCTAAACTCTGTATACACTTTTAAATCTACTTTTATGGGAAAATTGAAATATTTTTTCGGCAATTAAAGAATATTTTTAGGTAAATTCAAAACCAATGATCGTAGTCTTCGCAGTTAAGTTAAGCCCGCATATTTTATTTTAATTTAACCATTTCTGCCCGATTCTGTGAGAATTGCCGGCAATCCCTTCTTTTCACCCCTACGTTAATTGGGGGGTCCAATGAACATAATACATAAATAAGTATATGCCAAATTTCAGCTTCTTGCGCCCAGTAGTTTTGGCTGTACGTTGTCTATCGATCAGTCAATGACGCAATATTTTTTTTGTATATAGATGAAATCCGAACATTTCATACTGTGAGTCTTTGAAATGTTGGCACCTTATCTTGGAGCTTCAATCAGAACAGCGGTGGACATCATAGCTTATATACCTATCTTTGTATCTCATAACTTAGGTACAAGCCGACCAAGCCAACTAGACGAATGTTAACGTGACAAAATTCAACAAAATTCAACAATTATAATCCAGAAATTATATATCGTAACCTGCGAACGCGGCGTGTGAACGTACAAATCGCCTGCAATCGGTCCTAGGAATTTCTGGATTATAATTTTTGAATTTCGTTGAATTTTGTCAAGTTGACATTCGTCTAGTTGGCTTGGTCGGCTAGTATATAGTAAGAATCGTATATCTTTTCATCTCTATTACTTTTGCACTCTGAAATGATTGACTACTCATTTCATTCCAGCCACAGCCATATCGGATACTTCTACTTCAGTCAGCCTAGACTGTTGCGATAGATTGAAACATTTAGTAGAAGAGCTCGCTAAAGCTGAACAAACTCTCAGGTAATATTTTTGTTCCATGTCACCGTAAAGTCTGGGAAACTTTTTGAACTTATCGTGCTTAGTGCCACGAGGCCGACTGAGTAATAATTTTGGAACTTAAGCATAAACGCCAAAGGATGCTTTTAATATCGTATATCTCCTGTAGAAAATACCTACAAATATACTGGCGTATGAACTACTTTTACAAAGTTATGTAAGTAGGCATGAATGCATGATAATGAATGAGTACCTACAATCGTTCAGTAGTTCATAACGTTTTAACACTTAAAAAGGGGTAAATCCTGCTTATAGGTGAATTGCTTGTACCAAATGATTTCATTTGTGCGTCGCGTACAAGCAATGACTAAGCGACAGCATCTTTCGAGTTAAGAGCGTTCCAGAGAAAAAGGATGGCGATTTCAAGCGCATCATTTAGAATAGGACATGTTTTCAAGTGCCGTTTGGATTCTTCTATCCACCTGGATTTACTTAAGACAGGATAGTAGAATTCAAAGTTTGTATTGAAAGCCGTGTTCAATATACATACATCCGTAAAGCTAGTAATGTTTACGAGTATCTATAATATTCATGATAGTGATGAATGCACATCCTACATGATTATATACCCCCACTGTAGTCTTTTTTCACATTATTTTTTTTTGTCATGTCTTTCGTCTGATAGTAATAAACACTTTTTCTTTCTTTCTATTATCTTGTTCAGAATCAAACATGATTGCAGAAACACCCGCCGTTCCCGGACTATGATGTTGTCGACGCGAACGAAAACAGGTAACAAACACATTTAATTACTGCTTTAATTACTTTATGACTTACCCGGTTACGTTCTACGTTTATTGACATCATAGCACGTGCGTATTTAGGCGGTGCTTGTATTTGGCAAACTGTTTGTCACTAACGGACGGCTGCCAGAGAAAGACATCGACAAAGCTAGGCATCAATTTCTAGGGACGGACATTGATGAGTGTGTCCTCGTAAGACAGTCTTCAAAAAGTATTGCGCTGTCCTTTCTTTGTAACTAGTATCATACTTTTATTTTCTTGCACGAGTGGTATGACACTAAAGTTTGTGACTTGAATACGTAGTAAATTCTATTAGTTATTCCGTGTCTAATTTTGAACTTATCGTACCTACGTATACCTATGCCGTAGTGTCGTTGAGAAGTTCTAAAACATTTTCTTGCTCATTACGTACCTTACTATTGTACCAACTATGATATAGAGCCACATCTGCCTTTGCAATGTTATGAACAAAACGAACGATATACAAAGAAATGAAATTACTTTTTTAAGTAACCTGTAAAATTTCTGCCTAATCTGAACGGACACTTATCACATGTACGCGCTCTTGTACTCACGATAATTTATTCGGGCACGGTACGTGCGAAGTGCTAAATATCTTAAAATGCAAACTAAATAACACGTTTGCAAGACCTTTTAATATATTTGGACGAATTTAATAAAGGAATCTGCATACATTAGAGTACTGAATTTCAGTTAAAATTTCATTTCTTTTTAGTTTTTTGGGTGTGAATGAATCTTCAATAGTTAAATTGTCTAATCCATAATATTTTCATAAGCATCTTCCACTATTTAAATTAATAAACCAACTTGAGAACGAGATACTTTTCAAAATCTAGAAAGAAACACAATTTTCGTTTTCACTTGGATATTATTTTATTAGTGGTACTTTTTCAAGAAGTCTTTCGCAAGGCTAAGGCAAAAGTTGACTGCACTCTTGTTCTTGACGTTTAGGTGTGTCACAAGAAACTCTGAATAGATGTACTTCCAACCTCAACACGGAAATATAAATTTAGATCTAAATACCAAACTTTACTCTTACCAAATCGAAGTTCCTATTCTATGTATACTTATGATATTGCTGTTGATCACGGAAATGATTCCTGTCTTTCGCGCTCGCGATATCATTGTCAATATGTTTTAGAATTTCTCATAGTGAGGAGAGGCCCGTGCCCAGCAGTGGGACAGTCCGGACAGTATAAAGGGCTGATGATGATGATGATGAAAACTAACTTTTGTTGTTGACTACGTGGTATTACTATACCCCTCCATAAGAAAATTAACATTTCCTGTCATTGCTATGGACTCTTGAAAATAAGAATTTAAATTGATTGAGACCGAAATGAAACTAGAAACATCTAAACGCTAACTTAACCTTCGTTTCATCAATCCATAGCAGTCGATCCTTCAGTTTCAGTGCACAATGATATGCGATACATAGTCGGTGCTGTGGCCACAAAGGGCGATGACACAAAGGAATGGGGCGGGCAACTCGCACTGTGGGGCCTAGTGCCTCTGTGGCGAGTCGCCCCATCGCCCAGCATCGTGCTCGCGTTACGACCGCCTACACCGACTGACTGCTGGCCTTTTATGTGAGTAGATGTGAATGACTTATTAAACAGCCTAGGGATAGACTAGGAGCTACATAGTCGGTGCTGTGGCCACAAAGGGCGATGACACAAAGGAATGGGGTGGGTGACTCGCACTGTGGGGCCTAGTGCTTCTGTGGCGAGTCGCCCCATCGCCCAGCATCGTGCTCGAGTTACGACCGCCTACACCGACTGACTGCTGGCCTTTTATGTGAGTAGATGTGAATTACTTATTAAACAGCCTAGGGATAGACTAGGAGCAACATAGTCGGTGCTGTGGCCACAATGGGCGACGACACAAAGGAATGGGGCTGGCGACTCGCACTGTGGGGCCTAGTGCCTCTGTGGCGAGTCGCCCCATCGCCCAGCATCGTGCTCGCGTTACGACCGCCTACACCGACTGACTGCTGGCCTTTTATGTGAGTAGATGTGAATTACTTATTAAACAGCCTAGGGATAGACTAGGAGCAACATAGTCGGTGCTGTGGCCACAATGGGCGACGACACAAAGGAATGGGGCTGGCGACTCGCACTGTGGGGCCTAGTGCCTCTGTGGCGAGTCGCCCCATCGCCCAGCATCGTGCTCGCGTTACGACCGCCTACACCGACTGACTGCTGGCCTTTTATGTGAGTAGATGTGAATTACTTATTAAACAGCCTAGGGATAGACTAGGAGCAACATAGTCGGTGCTGTGGCCACAATGGGCGACGACACAAAGGAATGGGGCTGGCGACTCGCACTGTGGGGCCTAGTGCCTCTGTGGCGAGTCGCCCCATCGCCCAGCATCGTGCTCGCGTTACGACCGCCTACACCGACTGACTGCTGGCCTTTTATGTGAGTAGATGTGAATTACTTATTAAACAGCCTAGGGATAGACTAGGAGCAACATAGTCGGTGCTGTGGCCACAATGGGCGACGACACAAAGGAATGGGGCTGGCGACTCGCACTGTGGGGCCTAGTGCCTCTGTGGCGAGTCGCCCCATCGCCCAGCATCGTGCTCGCGTTACGACCGCCTACACCGACTGACTGCTGGCCTTTTATGTGAGTAGATGTGAATTACTTATTAAACAGCCTAGGGATAGACTAGGAGCAACATAGTCGGTGCTGTGGCCACAATGGGCGACGACACAAAGGAATGGGGCTGGCGACTCGCACTGTGGGGCCTAGTGCCTCTGTGGCGAGTCGCCCCATCGCCCAGCATCGTGCTCGCGTTACGACCGCCTACACCGACTGACTGCTGACCTTTTATGTGAGTAGATTTATATTAGCCATTAAACAGCCATAACCTAGTGGAGAGACCAACAGGCTGCGACGCAGAGGGTGTCGGATTCAAACTCTCGGACCACGGACTTTTCGAAGTTATTTGCATAATTGTGAGCTATCGTTTGCTAAAAGGTGAAGGGCAAATATGATGAAACCTGCTGCATGCTGAGAGCTCTCCATAATGTTCTTGAAAGACAGATGTTAAGTTTGACATCTCCTATATGGCCACCTGGTGGTGGACCATCTCGTGGTGGACTGTAAGCCTAAGATCACTTAACCAGCGTGGTGGACTGTGGGAATATTCCTCTTCATAGTGAGAAGAAACCTGTGCCTAGTGGAACAGTTTATATACCTACAGGGCTGATGATGATGAATTGAACGTTTGTCTGTACACAATACATAGCAATCCTATAACAATAAAGGATCATAAACATGAATGGAGCTGCCAGCTTGCACTTAGGGGTGAGTGTCATTGTGGCACTTTGCTCCGCCGCCGGGCATCGTTCTCGCGTTGCAAATAATAGCAATAATACGGAGTAATTACGACAGAATTATTGATATGATAACGACATGACTATTTTATAAATGGCGAATTGGTAATCCAGACAATATAATTTTTCCCTGTGTACTTTATTGAATGAACCATATAAATGAATCAATATTTTTTAAACTCTGTGTTAATCATATTGGCTTACAGGTAATCATAGCAGTAGACAGGTCTGTATTAGTTCGACATTACAAAAACATGGCAGCTTAGGAAGGTACTACACACATAATCAGTGGCGGATCCAGGAGATGGATACCTAAAGGATTCAAAATCCTCCCTAACAACCTGTGCTAAATCACTTCTTATATTTTCCTTTGATAAAATCTGCTTACATTAGGATCAAGCCAACACTAGAATAACACTACCAAAGCAAAATCCTGCATCCGCACCTGTAACATGTGCCTAATCCATAAAATCAGAATTGAGCTTTCAAAACAGTTTATTTATCATTTATCTGCTTTTCATCAATCTCACTTGTAACTTTTCAAAGCATGATTCTCTCTCACATTCTAAATAGACATTCACAATTCGTGAACGCATAATATCTCATTTTTGCAACCCTGACCATAACTCTTGTCCGCAATTACATAAGAGCAGCATAACAATAATGCTCTATGCTGCAGTTGGCAACAAAATATATTCTAGCTACCAACTTATATGCAAATTACATCGAGAAACTGACTATTCCATATTTTCAGCGGCTCATACGGCGAAATAGTAATACTTTTACCGAAAATTCAAGAGATAAGTTACGTGACTCTAGAGCACATATACCCAGATACAGTGCGAAGTGCGCCGAAGCATTTTGTTATATACGTTAGTAAAATCATAGTACCTACTAGTATTATGACGTTGAAGTTGAACGGGAACGCTAGAACAACACAGCTCATAACATCTAAGTTTATAGCTATTCTAGTGCCACAGAATAGTGAGAAATACGCAATGGAAGTCCATTGCGTATTTCATTAAGGCTACATAATTATGAGGTTCGATAACACTTGTCGTCGAACCTCATAATTATGTACCTTGATCAGTTGTGTGTTTAGTTCAGACGTGAATATTTTTAAACCTCTCTATCTACTCCAAATACAAAGTAATTCCAGTTTATCTTACTGTTACATAGAGCAGTACAGTACAGACCACCGGGAAGAATGTGTTGCTGTATGTACTGTTATTATAAATGCGAACGTTTGGGAGGCTTGATGGATTGATGGACGTTTACAGATTGTACTCTTTCACGCTTATTAGAGTAGCACATAGGCTACCTCTTATGCCATTAACCATCCATCCATGCATAATCACAAATATTTGCATTTTTAATAGTAGTAATATGAACCATGACAATAATAATGTTACAAGTAGACATAAGCCACATCGCGGTCCTCACTTTTATATTCTACGTTAACTTAACGTTAGTTATAACAAAGAGCCATGTTTGTTTTTACGTCCCCAGTTCATTGACTTTCTATCGTGTCCTTTATGAGCTTGGGTTGGTTTGCAGAGAGAATACATACGGAGGTACAGTCAGCTACATAAGTCCATTCACATTTACGTTATTTTGAACGGCTTTATCATCCAAAGTTATTGTCAATATCTTCTAGGATTACTAGACAAAGAAATCTTACCTAAATCATATTTTTTTAATTAAGTATAGTAATCGAGCTGTATTAATTCATAAAAGGCAGCCGAGAATTTTGACCTGTGTAGCGACTTTTGTGATCGACTGTACCTGTAATAGTAGGTAAGGATCATTACCAATTTGCGAGTCTTCTTTTTTGAAGTCTGTTAAATATTTTAACGTACCTACCTAAGTAAGAAATAAGCAAGGCTACCTAACTATAATTTGAATCGACTCCTAGTCCTTACACAATACGAAATCTCAAAGCTCTCAGGTTATAAACTTAAATCTTAAGTAACAAGACACTAACTTGTATTCAATTTCTAGGGTATCCTAGCAAATAACAGTCGGATCAAAGTTGCAGACGGACAATATCGTGCTGAGGGCCCAGCGAAACAATACTATCCATTAGCCTATAAGCAACTTCAATGGAAGAGCTTACTATTTAGAGTGCTGACGAACCAAGGCAATAAGAAATATACTTGTGTCTACAGAATCCATTTATATGAAAACGTGGAAAGTGAAACTAGTATAATCAATGATTGAACTGTGATTCTTAGTAAAATATTTAGTTAATGGAGAGTTGTTTTAATTTATCAACGAAACCACTAATATCTAAGTAAGCATCTTCAGTAAATAGAGCGCACTTATTAATCCAATGCCGCGGAGGACTTTCAATTAACGGCCACAAAGGCAATCAGACAACTACAAAGATACTACTAGTATCCTCGCCCATGAAATTTGAATTTCAAGGTATAATATGCGAGGACAAATAATTATCTCTGTGTAATTTGAACCAACGGTATAAGGGTCAGGTCGCTTCATTTTTAGAGCAAGTAATGAAAGTACTTTTGTGTGACTGTTATAATTTTAATTCTGAATAAAAGGCAAAGGTTTGGCTGTCCATAGAGGGGTGTTAGTACCTACTCTTATGTATGGTAGTGATAGTTGGGTATGGCAGAAGAGTCATGAAAGTAGAATAAATGCTGTAGAAATGAGAGCGCTGCGAAGTATGTGTGGTGTTTCTTTGACTGACAGAGTAAAGAATTGTGTGATAAGAGAGTGTTGTGGGGTAAAAGAAGATGTAGTGACAAGCATCGAGAAAGGTATGCTAAGATGGTTTGGACACGTGGAGAGGATGGATGACGAAAGACTGACCAAGCAGATATATAAGGCAAGTGTGGAAGGGACAGGACGAAGGGGAAGACCTAGGCGGACGTTCTCTGACCAGATTGGAGGCATCCTAAAAACAGGACAGGTTTGAAGCACCCTGAACAGAAGAGCATGCATGAGGAATCTGATGGGAGTGAATGAAGCAAGAGAGATATGTCAAGATCGTTGCAAATGGCGCTCCGTAGTCTCTGCCTACCCCTCCGGGAAACAGGCGTGAGTCTATGTATGTATGTGTGTATGTATGAATAAAATAAACATTATTACTGATTATCTCAAATATAACAGACATTTTATATCTAGATAATTATAAACGAGTAGGTATTATCACCTTATAAAAAATGTTTAGGCTGTTTGGTTGCTAACCATTGTCATATTAAAAAATAACATATGGCGGGAAAATTATGGACTGACATAAAAGTACCTACATGCAATGTGGCAGTAAATTCAAAACATCGAGTTAGTCATGTCTAAACTAACATTTATTTGGTGAAAATAATATAATTATCTCAAAATGCATAAATGGTAATTATTACTAGAAGAGCTTACAGAAAAGCTTGTGAAAGCTTCAACAGCAGTGACATATCACATAAAAATATAATCCCACCATGGTGTTTTTCTGGTAAGTTTTAAAAGTTTGACCTAGATTCTTATGAAAGCAAATTAGGTACATGAATTTATAGTATTCTGAAGTATTATTAAGATTTATGTCTAAAGTTATTTGAAATCTGTACAATATCGCACAGGTGACAAAGATTTCATGCTATTTGAAATGTTATTAATTTAAAACAGATGAAATTCTTGAGCATAAAAATACATTTTCAAATACAAAATTACACTCACATAATGTGACGTTTTTGGTTAGTAATATTTGAGATATTGAAATCATTGAGATAATTAAAAAATCTTACGCTAAGGTAAAGTAATGTGACATATGACGAGCTCCATCTTTAAAAGTTATAAAAAATAAATTGGACAAGTGCGAGTCGGACTCGCGCACGAAGGGTTCCATCCCATCATCTATAAAAGAAATCACGTTTGTTGTATGTATACTTAAATATTTTTTAAGTTTCTACTTGTTTATTAAGATCGAGTAACAACTTGCTTAAGAATTACGTTTGTTGTATGAGAGCCCCCCTTTATTATTAACTTTTTTATGTAATTATTTATTTAGAAAGGTAATATACACCTACATACTCGCAATCTGTGAAAATTTTAAGCATCTACCTGTTGCCGTTAGTAATTTTGAGCAAAAAATACGAAAAAAACACGTTTATTGTATGGGACCCCCCTTAATATTTTCTTTTTTTATATTTTTTGTATTTGTTGTTATAGCGGCAACCGAAATACATAATTTGTGAAAAATTCAGCTTTCTAGCTATCACGGTTTATGAGATACAGCTTGGTGACAGATAGACAGACAGACAGACAGCGGAAGCTTAGTAATAGGGTTCCGTTTTTTACCTTTTAGGTACGGAACCCTAAAAAAACAGCCAGCACAGAATTTTCTACGCAGCCATATTTTAAAATGAAGACGATTTGGTTATATGAATAATTCAGAATTCAGACAAATCTTCTTGTGCAACATTAAGTCTAGTTCAGAAAGTAGACTGGCAATGCGTAATAAGTAAATTATAAATAAGTACAGACGCTCGCACAAGGACATGGAGGTCTTGCATTAAAGAGAACAAATATAAGTATACAATTCTACATTCATGAAAACAAAATCTTGACTAGACAAGTTCTGTTCATAATATAATGATTACAATAAAATATGCGTGAAGCGTGACCAAGCTAGTTCGCAAAAATATTTGACATTCGAATAAAATTCACAGTGATTCAATGCGAGTCGCACAATCATTGATACGATTCTAAAGAACTATACGCATGTACTTATACAATTTTATTATGCTATAAGAGACTAAAAGTATTCTAAGAATATGAGTAATACCTAAGTAATTAATATTATTAAACTCGTACATCTGTATAAATAAAATTATTCCGTTACTGACTGACTGACAGACAACGCACAGCCGAAAGAAACTATTGCCCGAAGGAAGCTGAAAATTGGCATATCACATACGTTGGTAAATCTTCCTTGGTAACCGTAGAGATGCACCAAGAAGGGATTGCCCGAAATTAACAAGGGATCGAACGGTTAAATTAAAAATAAAGTACGGGCACGGGCGTAGCTGCGGGTATTCTTTAGTATAAATATAAAGAATAGCCTCTTGTGAAAAGAAATCATACATTTTCTTTTGAAAATCCCGAAAAAAAATTCTTATGCCCAAACCGTCTAAATAAATTTTAAAAAGTATGCTGTAATAAATACGCGATCGGGAAGGTGTTCAAACATTTGGACACTATATGTGCCACTGTACTGACTATACCTATTTAAATTGGTCGTAGGCAAGTACCTACAAATTAACCTACTTATGTTTCGTAACTAAGTTGTTGTTTCCTTTTTCTTTGTGCAAAATTGGGATTAATCATAATAATATGTAATAAAAATACGATAAATTTTTTTAACTTAGGGCAGGGGGTAGTCTGTCAGACTACAGATAATATAATACTATACTAGTGGTCAGACTGGGTCAGACATAGTCCGATTGGATGAGTATGATGCTAAAGCGATCACACTAATAAACCGGATTAATAAAAAAATAATGTAATTTGGGCATTTCACATACATAACACAAACGTACAAATAAGCCCAAAATAAATAAATACATAACTTGACGCCTTTACGACGCCCCGATGGGGTAGGCAGTGGTGTATTCATCATCAGCCTTTTACAGTCCACTGCTGGACTAGGCCTCTCCTTTGAAAGGAGGAATTGGCCTACTATACCACGCTGGCCAAACGGGTTGGTATAAGGTTTGTATCAAGTTTTCCTTCTCTTACAGTGCTGTTCTCTGCATAATATGCTCTCTGTGTCGGTTCTTACGACACCCACGGGATGATATGGGGTGGCGACAATTTGTATTCTTAATCCGTCACCACACGGACGGGTGTATTACACACTCAGAATTTGCACATTATGTTGCGGTCCCAATGTAATAGAGGAGGCGAGCCTATTGCCATCTATCGCACATTATAAAACGAGCGGCTTCTTGTACATTTCATACTGATTAATTATATTATATCAATCGCCTGAAAGAAAGCCGTAAGTAATCTGCGTGAGTATGGTTTAAGAATTAATCTCAGTCACCGATAACACCAATTTTAGCCGGTACCAACATTCACAAAAAAATAACAGCTTTCCCCATTACTAGTGGCCCACAACTTGACCTTGGGAATGGTCGAAATGTTAAATGCCATGACATTTCAAGCACTAACCCGTGGCAAAGCCGATTTACTTAACAGAGCAATGCTATTGTTAAGGTGAAAGTTCTATAACATTGGTACAGTTAGAAAAGTATTATTGTACTCGTAAATTAAATAGTACCTAATCATTTATAAGTAGAGTGATAATTTTCTATGATTTCTCTATGCATTTACTATGCTCTATAATGCGTGGGTGTCGGTTATTGCAACCAAAGACTATGTGCTACTCAAAGCTATGTTACTGAAAGGTTCATCAAAATCCTTTCAGGAGCTTTTGCGTGATAAAGAGGCAAATATCCATCTATCCTTATCACAAACTTTCACGTGTAGTTATAATATTTAGGTGCCTAGTAGTAGTAGGATATGGCAACATCAGGCTAAATGTCTGCAACATATTAATAAGAAACAAGTTATTACCGACATGTATAGGTAAATACTTGATTTATATAGATGTTACTAGCTGACCCAGCGAACTCCGTTTCGCCTTTTTAAGAGTTTTTATTTAATTCCCTTTGTTCCAAGTCCATTTTCCAAAGTTACCATTGACTTAGCGCTCAATCTCTTATCATTTCAGAGTCTATAAATGCTGAACAAACAAACATAGATTTTTATATATAATATTGAATTCCCCATTCCTTAAAATATCGGAGACGATATCCATATCGACTTTAAAAAAAAAACCCGCCATCTTTGATCACGAAATAGATGTTGTATTTGGATTCATCATCTCTTAAATCATCAGAGACGATACCCATATTGATTTTTTTATTTTTTCCATCCGCCATCTTTGATTTCCCATCCACCATCTTGAATCACGAAATAGATGTTGTATTTGGATTCCCCACCCCTTTAAACATCGGAGACGATACCCATATTGATTTTTTTTAATTCCCCATCCGCCATCTTTGATCACGAAATAGATGGTGTTTTTGAATTCCCCATTCCTTAAAATATCGGAGACGATACCCATATTGACTTTAAAAAAAATGCCGTCCGCCATCTTTGATTTCCTATCCGCCATCTTTGATCACGAAATAGGTGTTTTATTTGGAGTCTCCATCCCTTAAATCATCAGAGACGATACCCATATTGATTTTTTAAATTTTCCCATCCGCCATCTTTGATTTCCCATCCACCATCTTGAATCACGAAATAGATGTTGTATTTGGATTCCCCATCCCTTTTAACATCGCAGACGATACCAATATTGATTTTTTTTTAATTTTCCCATCCGCCATCTTTGATTTCCCATCCGCCACCTTTGATCACGAAATAGATGTTGTATTTCGATTCCCCACCCCTTAAAATATCGAAGGTGATACACATATTGATTTTTTAAATTTTCTCATCCGCCATCTTTGATTGCCCGTCCGCCATCTTGGATCACTAAATAAATTTCATATTATAAATCAGCGTCCCGAAAATCTCGAAAACGATACCCATAATTATAGATTGTATCCTATTCGTTTAGCCTTTTTTTGCCTTTGACCCAACCCTCCCCCTTCTCGTTTGACCATTTTATAATTTTTGTCTGGCCCCTAAAATTTGTGGCGTAATTTTATATAGCGTATAGCCTTTCGGAATAATTGGGCTATCATAGGCAATAATAATTTTTAAAATCCGACAGCTAGTTCCTGAGATTAGCCAACATTATCTTTTAGCTTTTTTAGCCTTTTGCTCGGCCCAAAGGGTCGAAGCGTTATGTTATATAGCCTATAGCCTTCCGGAATAACTGGGCTATCGTATACAAAAATATTTATTTAGATCCGACCGGTAGTTTCTGAGATTAGCGCGTTCAAACAAACAAACAAAAAGAACAAACAAACTCTTTCGCTTTATTATATTAGTAAAGACATTTTAATTTTTTTTTATATTTGATACAAATCTACTTTATTGGGCGGATACTTCCATCTTCCATAGTTGTCGTTTTAACTGTTTAAGAAATATAACTGCAAAAAGTATTTACACATACAAACTACTTAGTACTAAGACTTAGTAGTACTCAAAATGCTATCCGGTATCTGTGGCGTTTTCCGCGTTTTGCTAGAGTGGGCAATATGGCGAATGTGATTTGTCTGTCAGAACCATTAGAATTTAACAAAATACTCGACAATCCGAATTTTGTGGATATATGTTGTCGACTCGAAATCTTTATTTTTTAATGTTTTATTATTCAGGTAAGGTTTCGATGTACTCCTTGACGAAATAATTATTATAAGATTTGACACTGCGATAGCAGCGCAGTCCGTCGGTTCTAATGTGAAACATTCCAACATCCACAACTACTTACAAATAAAAAATTAAGTACAATAAACATTTTCCAGTGGACTAAATTGTGAATCTAAACCATTCTCAAGTCCCCTTGAACACATACAAAAAATTTCATCAAGATCGGTCCAGTCGTTTAGGAGGAGTTCAATTACATACACACGTACAGAAGAAATATATATATTAAGATGTTACAAAATTATCCCAGCTATCAGAGGATATGCCATATCGTACATAATCTGAGCGTTCTTGGAAAGGTAAACCTATAGCGCTTTGAATGAATTATGTCTAGCAGGTACTCATAGTTTTATTAATTATAGCTTCTAAAAGCAAAGCTACTCTAGGCTTTAGTCTGAGAACACATACAGAATAAGAAATATGGATTTACACTAGCTTTGGCAGCCTAGCCAAATTTACACAAGGCCATGAGAATTCACAGAAGCCACAAAGGAACGAAATTACGCCTCTAATACGTACTGCGCTTGAACCGGACACCAGTAAAAGCAAGCCAGTATTCCCCAGACACTAAGTCTGGGCGACACGGGAAATCGAAATTTAGGTACGGAAAGAAATGAAAAGCATGAACATTATACAAATTGTATACTCATATTGCGTTATATAACGGTGAAAACTTAAGAAACAGATACCTACATCTACATTAAAGAAGAAAGACAAATATCACATCAGTTTTCCGTGACCACGACTTCTGCATAGAAATCGGAACGTCGGAATAATGTAGTTTCTAAATCATTCGGTTTAAACGTAATCTCAGTCAAACCAATGTATCGCGATAAAATCCGTAAACTGTAATTTAATTTCGATTTCATCAATTTGCAAGCTAAGTGTAACGGGTGATAATTCATTGCACAGCTTTATCTTGTGATTGTTTCTTGACCTTTCTTTCTATTTAAAGTCGCGGTCAAAAGAAACAAAAGGTAAAAAATCTAATCTGTACCTATATATAAAATTCTTGCGTTGACTGACAGACAACATACAGCCAAAACTATTGGGCAAAATAAGCTAAAATTTGGTAGGTATGTATGTTTCTTGGTTATCATAGAGGTTCATTAAGAAAAAAACCCGTTTCCGTGGGAATCTCGAAATTCCCATGGGATCGGGCAGAAACAAATAAATTGAAATAAAACGTGAATGTAGCTGCGGACATCCTCTAGTATACCTAGTTTAAAACACCTAAAACTTAGTTTTGTCTAAAACCATAAAACTACATAAGTATAATAACTTAAAACAAGTTTAATCCAATACTTTACCTAGTCTTCAAACATCTACCCGTCAAATTATTCGACATTACAGAAAATAATATAAAATTTCACACTCGAATGCACTGCCATACAACTTAATTATGCAGCAAGCTTCGGAAAATGTTGGCCACATTACAATAATTCAAGTAATTTTATAAGTTCGCGCATATGTAAATTAGCTTCATACACGCAAATAGCATTTTTGCAAGAACATACAGTTTGCATCTGGCTGATTTACATTACTAATTTGTTAGATAAGTGGTTCAGTTTTGTGGTATTATTCACAGCTATGTAATTATGTTTTACCTTCACCTTTTGATGAACTATGCTAATGAAATTAAGGTTGTAAAAGCAAATATGTTCTGGGTCTCATTACAGAAATTAAAATATCACGTGTATGTCCAGTTTTATAGAACTTTTTAAATCACTACACTTTTCTTACACGCGTAGGTAAATGTATATGTTACGGTAAGAGTGAATAATTGAAGATTATTAATAAGTATCTATTATTATTAATAATTACCGAAAGTCGAGGTTAAAGTGATAAATTAATCACATTTGTCGGTTTTTATTAATAATTTAACCGTAGTAGTGATAAATGTAATAAGTGGCCAATTTTAATAAGCTGAGTTGACGGAGCCCTGCTTCGCAGGGCTCCTATTTTGGGTGCAGGGTCACAAGAGAACCTAACATAACCTATTAAGTTTTCTGAGAGGATAAGTTTCCTAAACGGACGAGACTTTTAAATGATACTAGAGGACGCCAGCAGCTACGCCTGCATTTGTTTTAAATTTACCCGTTTTGGCCGATCCCGTGGGAATTTCGAGAAATCCCTTCTTAGTGCACCCCTACGGTCCCCAAGGAACATACATGCCAAATTTCAGCTTCCTGCGCCCAAGTTTCGGCTGTAGCGTGTCTGTCAGTCAGTCAGTTACGCAAGGATTTTATATAGTAAGATTTTGTAGAACGATCGGCATATTATTATTTGGTGTGCAATTAGTATTTTAGTGAACGAATAAAGTATTTTGCGTAACGCACTTCAGTTTGTCCCTAAATAAATACCTGCTGGTCAAAAAACATTGGGTTTTTATTTATTTTATAACTTTTACCAATATGTGTCGTGAATTATTAATAATTACTACTAAAAGTAATAAATTTCGATCTTTTAATCACATTTACCAAAACATGTGGTTATTATTAATATTTTTGTAAAAATATTAATAATTTTCAATTAATCAGATTTACCGTCACATATATATGTTTAAGAATATCCTGATGTTGGTTTTGTAAGGTATATTATTTACTATATGACTAGCTACTTAGTTAAAAAATATTATTCATCAGTTTTACAAATCTTTGAAATTGATGGAATTAATAATGGTAAATAAGGTGTCTTTCAGAAAACTTTAAGTTACCCCTACTAAGTCTAGCAGTGGACTGATACTGGCTGATGATAATGATTATGATGATACTAATAGATCCTCGTCGTTTCCAAAAAAATAAATAATAGATACGGAACGCCCAGATTACAGACTACCATTTTAATTATTAAAATTAATTTATTCCTTATTTATTAATTCCAAGCACTGAACATTTTGCTACTTGTGAGGTATAAGCTCTCGAAAAAGTGCATGAACGCACCCAATCATTATCCACGTACTCAAACTAAACACAAGAGAACCCTGGACAAACATGCCATAAACAACACACCACAACAAAACACAGTGCCAAATATTGATTATCAAAGCTAATCCTATTAGAGGTTAATTAAGTTCATATTAGAATAATCCGTGCGATCCAAAAACAAATTTGGCCGGTCCGTTTCGGCATAATGCAATTGGAGCATACCGCCACCTGCCGCAGACAGTAATGATAATGATCCGCTTGAACTAAATATCACACAAATTATACTTTACTCTGTCTAATAACATTCATCTTAGCTCAAACTATGTTCAACTTTCAGACCATGTTAGAGTTTTGATGTGCAAATGAATTCTGATTTGATCTGAGCAACGATGCTGTTTGTGATTTAATCCGTTCAATTTATGTTTGCATGTATTGTAGTTATTATTGTCTAGTATCGGAGGCTCTTTCACATAATTGAAAGGTGAAGTTTTAGTTCTATCCTATTTGCTATAGTCGATTTAGTAGACATCCAACTATCAGATACTAGAGCATACCGTCTGATTTCAATAGTGAAACTTGCTCCCTGTAATAAATAAACTATGAAGAGAGCCGTACCTTTAGTAGGTACCCCACTTTTAACAAAAGAACCCGGAGCCAAATTTACTTTACTTATCCCTAAGGTACATAGTAGAATCAATGTCAGTAGCTCGACTCTGCTCGTTCTCCAAGTCCTTAATAATAAATTTCCACTTCCATAAACAAAAAATACCCACACGAGCTAACATAGCAGCCTAACAACTGGCCTACTTATTTATTGTCGTGGACACATGTTTACGCTCATTACATTGCCGGTCTATTCCGAAAACCGTACATTTCGCTTCGGCTATAAACCGTGACTTGTACTGTTTTACTGAAAGGGCGGTAGTATCGATAGGGCAAAATACGGTTTACTTCATGACTAGAAGCCGCACCCCGTTGTGGCTAGACCGAAGCAATCGTAAAATAAGCAATGAAACTCACTAGATCACTACATGTCTACGATAAAATGTTACCGCTATCAACGAATTAATAAATGTCACGGCACAATGTTTCGTTTTAGTGCGTTGATATGATAGCCCCTTATTTTAAAGGGACATAAAAGTTTTTAGTGGCATTAAAACAGTTTCAAAACAACAAATATTATCGTAGGTACTAAGGTACAATTCAAACTCAAAGTGACATTAATTATTGACGAAAGCGTGTGCTTCCTTGATATGCAAGAGTAAATAAAGGCAGCAAAGACGGACAGACGCAATTTTCCGGTTGAAAACATACCGACAAACAAAACTGAAAACTTAGTTAAATGACATCTTCGTGATATTGACTCCATTACTTTACATGTATTTGAAAACAACTTTATTTTTGAATTTGTTATGAGTCTTCATGAGTATAGGTACCTACATACGTACATATTATGTTCGTCCCGTCAAACTCACGACGCGTTCATCATGATTAAGTTTTCAAAAGTGCGATCTTGCAAAAGCGACATTGAGTTCATATTCATTGTTTTACCGACTATGAACTCAATATTGGACATTGTATTTGATGCGACAATAAATGCTTGCTTAATGTAGTTTCATCGTATACAAATTGTCTACTGTAAAACAACTTGCACGTGTATTGAAACTGAACGTCAAACTTAGAGTCTATAAATAGAAATTAAATAGCAAATATATGGAGAAGAAATAAAGTTACGTAGTAATTTGTGAAAATATCAATCAAACTTTCTAGAACATTATAGATTGTTTTACGATAAGATCTTAGCGTCGTTTTAGGTAGTTTCCACTCAGACTTCCATGTCTCTGAATTTATTAAATATTAAGTCCAAAATAAACATGTATTTTAATTTCTAAATGACTTATTCATTCTTCATTTGTATGTATTATTATTGGATGAAAATTGAAATGTCTACTTTGTGATTAAGGTCTCAGTTATAAAGCTTAACGACTTAGTTTGGGTTTCTAGTTTTAAAGTGACTTGTACATTGAATGAGTTTGTTTTACTTACCTAAAAATATCTATCTCTATAAGAAATACGTAAAATATAAATTATTTCCCTGGCAACCCTCACTTAAAATACTCTTTTCATATTAAAACGCCTGTCTTTGTACCTCTTGAAAAATAAATTGGATTATTCTGCCTCTAATATTTAGGTATCATGTTAGCGACAAGCTGCCAATATTCGTTTACATTGATTTTCTCGGAAAACAAAAAATGTCCTTATACTTTTATCCCAAACTAGTTTTTGCTGGCCTCATGTTTTTTGGCTCTTTCCGTTTTGTTATAATAATATCTTCCTTTTTATAATTGACACAATAGTTATAAAGAATATCTAAATTAGACACAACTATTTATGGATCATTAAAATATTAAATGAGACCGTTTGTCCATTGCGTCATTCAAAGATTTCAATAAGAACATTAGCTGTGTAGCCTATTTACCTTTTACTTTTTCAGGAAATGTTTACGAAAGGCGAAAATCCAAGAAAGTTGCAACACCAAGGTGGGAAATGCGATCGACGTATCCGTTACGAGAAAACATCTGGGAATATCTATATGAAGACAATGCTCAAGAAAACTTTAACTGCAGCAATAAAATGAGAAATAGAAGATATAAAGAAAAGTCAGTTCAAAGTCAGAAGCGATATTGTACAAAATCTGGGGCTTGCTTGCTTGTGATGTTGATAATCGGCAGTGCTGTAATAGGTTGGTACGCATATTTTTTAAATTATGTTTTTAAGTATTGGGGTAAATGTATAGATATTAGTTACAACTGGCATGGTTTTCATATATTTGTTGCTGAAAATAAAATTGAAACGTGTGCAGAGACGGCTAAGGTAGCCACAAGCAAAGTATACATTTTCTTCTGTTTTTTGCGATGAAACCGTGAAACGCAATTGCGAGCTTCTATTCTCTACTTACTTAATATTCAAGATGAGGCTTGATGCAGTGCCTAACGACCGGTCACAATATTTGATCAGTCGATAGATTTAGACTAATAGAGATATTTGACATATTTTGTATGGATTATATGTCAAAATATATCTTCTTCTTCTGCCTGCCCTGTTCCCATATTACTTGGGGTCGGCGCAGAATGTATGAAATATGTATCTCTAGTAGCGAAATCCATGGATAGATAAAAAATTGGAACCGGCCGTAAAACCACGTGATGTGTTTATTTCAGCGGTGGTGCGGCATGGCAACCGCATGTTTCATTAACCCGGCAATATTGAATCTAATGAATATAGTTAACTATACATGGTAATGACAGTTAATTACTACAGTAGGTGTTACTATTATTTTGTAATATGAAAACAAGGTGCCATGCATATGCTAATTATACGGTACTAAATACAGATACTCAAAATGGATCGAATTCCACTAGTTACCTTCATTATCTAAGATCTACCTACTCTGAATTATAATAAACTTAATACTGCACGAACGCACTGCTTGCGTCACAGCGTAAGCGTTGGATAATCGGTGATATAGGATAATGTGGGGATAAATTCAGTTTTACAGTCCTGTATATTACCACGCGAGCGCAATGCGTTTTTGTATTTACAGAGAGTAAAACCAGCTTTTCGGGCTGCCTCTAGAAATTACTATGAGCCTGTTGGGTGCCGACCCATTGACTGTAGGGTCTTCTCGCTATTTAACTAAGCCGAGTTTTGTGGATTCGATAACTACTTGAATAAACATTGTATGATCTAAGTTATTGTTATATCAGATCTACTCTTCAAAATAAGTTTGCATAGCAAACCATCACTCCGACCCGACCTTTGAAAAATCTTTTAATTTTTGTAATTCAAATAAGGTACACAGTTATAGAATAGAATACTTTAAGTCAGATAAGATGTACCTACGATTCTTTATTTTAAATGAATATTAATTATTTTAAATGAATACCATGAAACTTTAATAGAGGCTTAGTCTGAGTTAAAACCATGTTCTCTTTATCGAAGTATAAATCGGTATTTAAATAATATAACTTGAAGGTTATCTTATAATTTACTTAAATATGACCTGCCTTTGATGGATTTGCCTACTAGAGATACACATTTGACATATTATGTAGCATTATGACCGGCCGTAAGTCATTTGATGCCATCGTAAAATTAGCATAGAGCGGATGTCGTCGGTCGTAGTAATAGGATTACGGTATTTCACGAACTAGAAACTAGCATTGGAATATTGGCTTCGTTATAGCTGCCTACACGGTGTTTCTGTAATTTAAAATGAGGTACACTTGTTAATTTCTCATATATTATTATAGTGAATGGCGAAAATTGAGTAAAGACATGTAACTTATATCTTTCTCTTTTTTGTAAAAATTCATAAATACAAATAACTTTATTCGGATTTTATTTTACTGCTAAGCGGGATCGCAATATAAAAGTGGACACACTTTTGCAACAGCTATATGTGCAGCTAAATAGGGTGAATATGAATATGTCAATATTCACCCTATTTAGCTGCAAATATAACTTCCATGTTAAATCTTAATCAGACAGACAGACGAAGGGACCTGTCAAAATTATCAGGCGTTCCTTGTGCTTGATTGCTAGGATCCGTCACTAAATAATCAATAATTTTTGTATGTATTGCCCTGTATGTATGTATAAACACGATGAACAGCACGTTAACCGAAGTACGAGTAGGTCAAATACTGCACCAAATGTTATAGGTTTGATTCTCTCTAACACTTTCTGTAATATTCGTATAAGATTTTAGAGAAACTCCGTGCTCGCTGACCTTAGACCTTAAATTGGTGGACCAATGGCATTGTCAGTCAGCCTATGTCTCGGGTCTGTCATTTATACTGGTAGGACGCACATATAAAATTATAAACGTCGAAATCTTGCAGGAGGGTCCTATGCTATAAAATTCTGCGAAAATAATCAACAAATATTTATGAAAATCCTCAGAACGCGTCTTATTCTGTCTATATTTTCAAAATCGAATGAACAAGAACACAAGTCAAACGGATTGGCAATAACTGTATACTGTTATTGTTCAAACCTTCACTACAATAATATAAAGGTCAAAACTCCCATATCTGGGATTTCGTTTCCATTGCTCTTATATGGTACATATCCCGGGGAGACCTAGTTATACTTTAACTGCGTACCTTCTTGTTTCGTTCACAAATAGAACAAGCATATCAAATTTACTTGTGCCTGCCTTTGATATTCGTAGAATGGCGGATGGCACATTTTTTGAATATGAATGCTTCATATTGTCAGTGCTCCATCTAAAATTTATTTAACAACTAGCTTGCATCGCCATATGCGCGATATCTCGTCAATCTACCGAGCCTAATACGTCCCTAACGCAAAACCATTCTTTAGCTAGAAGACGTCCTATAAAGTCTATCTGACGCAATGCATGTACTGAGTTACCTGACTATTTTATATATTTTTTTATATAGACTCACGCCTGTATCCCCTAAGGGGTAGGCAGAGGTGTATTATTACACCCACATTTAGCCATGAATTTTGAAGTCGCACGTAATAGGGGGCGAGCCTATTGCCGTACCGGGCACATTACCAGACTCCGTGCTGCTACTGAGAATTTCCTAACGGAAAAACCCAATAACACTTTGCCCGACCCGGGAATCGAACACTAGACCTCCTAATCCCACGCGCACATTTATGACGCGTGAACATTACATCTATTACTTACTAAAAGTATATAAGTATAACCATATTCAAGTTTATGTATCTCTTTAAAATGATTGTCTCGTCAGTAGATCGCTTTGCCATGCGAACCATTAGTACGTTACTATTGGATTCGGTGACATTAGATAACGCACTACCCATCACGTCAGAAAATCAACCAGAAGGGCAAGTTTATTTAATTATTGTTTAGGACATAAAATATTCGTGATCTACTCTACTAGGTACATAAGCCTTAAAGCCTCATCAATTGCATGTTCAAATGAGCATCTTTATCTTCAGAATAATACTAACTACATTGCTAATGAATTCAATGCAACCAATAAATCTTTTTTTTTTTGTGGTAATAAGTAGACGGCAAACGAGCAGACGTATTGCCTGATGGTAAGCAATAATATAACAGTATTAAAGCTAGAATTGCAGCTTTGGTAAAAGGAATATAGCCTTACCACTCTAGATTAAGCGAAATTATGTCTTTATCGCACCAGACACTAATTTAGATGAAGTCTTGTGGAATATCTCAAATTTGTGTAGTAGCATAATATTATATTATCTGTGGTCGTATAGAACAAAATGGTATGCTTATGCTTTTCATTTAATTTTAATTCTTTTGTTTATTCTTAGGTTTTAAATAGTAGCCGGCTTTGAGCGATGTTGTTTTGTAATAAGGCTTTTACATTTTTCAATTAGTAAGTAGGTTTTGAAGTAGTAATAATATAGAAATGAATACTGTGAGACTTGGAATACTTTGAGAAAAACTTCTATTTGCATTATTTAATAAAAAACTCTGCACCCAATTTGATTTAAATTGTCTTTCGGGATATATACCACGTACCTTTGTTTGGAGTAACCGATATTTCGGCACTGTTGCACTCAGTACATCCGTGAACATGGCGCTTGCAACAGTGCCGAAATATCGGTTACTCCAAACAAAGGTACGTGGTATATATCCCGAAAGACAATTTAAATCAAGTTTAAATGACCACGAAAGTTTAAATTCCTATATACTGCACCCAATCTCTACTTCAATTACTTTACGAAAATATTTTTAGGTTTTAAATACTAGCCGGCTTTGAGTTATGTTGTTTGTGATAAGGCGTTTACATTTTTTAATTACAATAAATAGATAGAAATAAATATTGTGAGACTTGGAACACTCATTTTACACTTTCTATTTACATCATTGAATAAAAACAAAACTGTACACAATCTTTAATTACTTTTGATACCTACTGTCACAAGCTACAAAAGTTACAAGCCATAGGTATTTGAAAACTGTTTTCATTTTATCTGTCTTATATTTCTTTCCATAACAATATTAGGTACAGCTCATAGTTATATACGATAAATTAAATTACTATCGCAGCACATAAAGTGATAATTAACTTAGTTTCAGTGTCGTTTTGGAGGGAGCGACTTGAAGGAGACTTGACGAAGTTAATCTCATTATGTAAGTACTTCCTACGTAATTGTATTCCTAAAGACATTTAGGTCAATTACTAGTAATCACACCGGTCTTCTGTAACAAAATCTCTTTTGCTTTATTAGATGTTTTTACGCGTAATCGTCAAATTAAAATGACAAGATAAATGATGCTACAAAATTTTCCGTCTGGAGGCCATTTTGACAAATACCAAATATTTACTGTCCGTAATATCTATCGTGATCATGAAAACAAATTTTATATTACTAAGCAAATGTACTCAATGCTTTTAATAAACTGTTTTGTACCAATACACTGACAAAATTGTGAGCTAAACAATTTCGAATTTCGTTATACAATAGAACAGTACCTATTAAAATTAGGTTGGTAAAGCGTTTTGGGGTTTTGTCAGTATTGGGTAAAGTTTCATCAAAAGATACCTTTACGATTGCTATGCCTGTAATTTTTTTAAAGCTATTTGAACTTAATATCACTGGCATTAAAGTTATCAGAATACAATAAGGAAGTCCTTTTCGTTACGGTTATCAGTTCACTTGATAACGTGTAAAGTCAGCCTACCAAAAGCCCTTGTCCAGTAACAATAGCAGCTCTGTATATTAATTGTATCATGACACTACTGGGCAAGGGTTCATCGGGCTATTAGAAAAGAAAGGTACGTTCATCACGCTGGCCAAATGAGGGTTGGCAGACTTCGCATATCTTAGCAAGCGATAGCTACATAGTTAGCTAACTATTAAATAAGTTAATACCTACGCAGTTGACTTCGATAAGTCCTTTTACACGCTGTACTCGCCCTAGGATTGAACCTAGAACCCCCTGCGTAGCAGTCTGTTGGTATCTCATCTCCACTAGGCTATCACTGCCTCTAAGTAACAGAATTATATTTAGGTATAGACTATACCTAAATATCTTTAAATATCTTTGTACTACATCTCGTGAAAATATATTTACTGTTCGGAAACCACTTTTGTTTCTAGCTATTGAAAAACAGCCATTATGTGTAGAGCCCGGAGTGACGTACGCGTTCTAGCGACATTGTCTATTAACAATTTTAGTTGTTTATACTGAAAAAAGGATTTTTGGTATAAATTCGGACTTCGACCTTCAGTATAAGTATTCTTTAATATAAGTTTATAGAAGACAGTTTCGAGGGTTTCCTTGTCTGTGGGTCTAGTGGTTAGTGACTTTGATTTTGAAGCAGGTTGTGGGTTCAATTCCCACTCACGATAGATGTTTGTGCGATGAGCACAATCAGTACTATATGGCAACCTATAAATAGTTTGGGACCAGATAGCTGTGTGGGATTTGATGTATCCTATATATATTTTAATTTAACTGCATATTATAACTTTATTTTGAGCGGATTGACTATACGAGACTACTTCGACATGTATTACTTACGTTTGTTGTTACCAAAGTTTTTAAAAGTACCCCACATACAATTTTATATACCGTGTTCTCCATTTATTTTGTATATGGCACGTGTCGTATCATGCGGGTTTTTTGACATTTATGATGCGTTCAATGGTTTATCTACTGTTAAGTATTACAATATAACGTATTATGGTAATAATTAACATTTATTACCAAAATGCCCGGGGACTGCGTACCAAAACAAACTTATTTAAAAGAAATGTACTTCTTAATCATTTTGATATTATATCAATAACTGAATCTTGGCGAATAGACAGTATCAGTGACCAAGAGCTTTTAGACGACCGATATATTGTGTGGAGGGTGCATGGGGTTCCTACCAAGAACTTAGGGTCCCAAGCCAACCTCACCTGCAAGTGGTGTACCTGCCGATCAACGGACGAGGCTCTGGCAAACAAAACATCCCGATAAGCGGCAATAGGCTCGCCACCTATTACGTGGGATCAAAACACTGGCGAAAAGTGGGCGTTTATTACGCCTCTGCCTACCCCTTCGGGGAAACAGGCGTGAGTCTATGTATGTATGTATGTATATATTGTGTATAGGCGCGATCGGGACTATGAGAGTACATCACAACGTTACGGCGGAGGAGTTATATTAGCAGTGAGCCGCAGGTTCGCTGCTATTGAGCAACTAACCTGGCGCTCCTCAGCGGAGGACATATGGGTCCAATTAACCCTGCGCTCCAATGGCAACCTTCTTAAAATGCATGTGTGTACAGTATACTTATGTAACCAAAGAGGGGGTTACTCGATAAATGAACAGTTAATTAATTTCTCGGATAGACTCGGTGATCACTTTACTCGTAATCCCAATGACATATATTTGATTTTGGGGGATTTTAATATGCCTAATATTGTATGGCCTACAACGCATGCTGGGTGTACAGAGCCGATGGGTGTTTTCAATGAGTGCCAGGTACGTCTTTTGGATGTCTTAGCGGAATGCAATTTGGAACAGTATAATAGCGTGAAAAATATTAATGACAGGCTTTTGGATCTTGTATTATGCAATAGTAGCATGCAAGTGTACCCCTGTGACCATCCTCTGGTGTTAGAGGATCAACATCACCCATCTATCTGTATAGAAATATCGTTGTGTACTCAGAGTTTGTTATCGCAAAATAAAAGATGTTACTTTGTCTATAGGGATGGTAAATATGACGATGTGAATCGTTATTTATCGAATATAGATTGGCAAAATATTTTATCGGTTGGCACAATTGACGAAGCTGTTAATGTTTTTTATCAAAATTTATTCTCTCTTCAAGACAAATATATACCTCAAAAATTAAAATACAATAATAATTACCCTATCTGGTACAATTCTTGCTTGAAAAAAGTATTAAAAGAAAAATTCAAATATTATAGCAAATACAAGAAACATGGCAATAACTATGATTATATAACCTACTCAATGCTTAGAGAACGGGCAGTAAAATTGGAGAAGGAGTGTTATTTGGAGTACATAAAACATGTCGAAGATTCTATGGTTAAGAATCCTCGTGCGTTCTGGGCATATACAAAATCTTTAAATAAGGCGTCGCACGCACTCCCAGCAGTCATGAATCTGGATAATATTTCTGCTGATACTGGAGAATCTATTACCAATTTGTTTGCGGCATATTTTCAGTCATCTTTTCTACCAGTCGGAGGGAGCAGCATTCCTCAAATTCCTGTACCTGACTATGGCCAGTCCCCTAACAGTTTTAGCATAGGTACTATTAATATTAATCCAGACGAGATTAAAAACCTTTTAAAATCTGTAAACCAAAATAAGGGTGCCGGGCCAGACAATATTCCACCCTTCTTTATTAAACAATGTGCAAATAATCTAGTATTACCCTTATATTTAATATTCTCGCGATCTATTAAAGACGGTACTGTCCCGTCTATCTGGAAATCCACCTTTGTGACACCAGTCCATAAAAGCGGGGATCGATGAAATATAAAAAATTACAAGCCAATTTCGCATTTTTGCAAAGATTTTCGAACGAATTGTTTATCGTCAAGTGTATGCCTCGTTACAAAGCTCTTTTATATCGGAACAAAACGGATTTCTGAATCGTAAGTCTACTGTATCAAACTTATTAGTATTTAACGATTTTGTAACATCTCATATGGATGCTGGAGGCCAAGTGCATACCGTGTATACTGACTTTAGCAAGGCATTTGATCGTATAGATCATTTGCTGCTGATGGAGAAGTTAAATAAACCTGGTATACACGGCAACTTATTACAAACAGGTCTCAGATGGTTGCAGTTAATGGTTTTACTTCCTTTTCAATGCATATCCCGTCAGGAGTCCCACAGGATTATTCATTAACGACATTGGTTCATGTTTTAAACATGCCTACTTTTTATCGTATGCTGATGACACAAAAATATTTATGGATATCAACAGTCCCTCTGATTGCGCGCTTTTACAAAGTGATCTGAATAATTTTGAACAGTATTGTGTTAAAAATAGATTGGACTTGAATATTTCCAAATGTTTTTCAATTTACTTTACCCGTAAAACTAACTTCATACAGTTCGCATACACCATTTCTAATAAACTACTCACCAACGTAACTACTATAAAGGACCTAGAACTCGTGCAAGATTTTAAATTACTATTTGATAAAAACATTGATTTTATAGTTAAAAAGGCGTATAAATCTCTCGGTTTCATTATCAGGTCAACGTCGCAATTCAAAAATATTAAGTGTATAAAAATACTCTATTGTGCTTTGGTACCCTGGAATACGCAACGGTGGTTTGGAACCCGCATTACAATATGTATATTGATCGCATTGAAGCTATTCAAAAAAAGTTTTTAAGGTACTTACAGTATAAGAGTGGATGTATAGATCATGGATATGAAGCAAAATGTAAGAGATATCACTTTATGACTTTAAAAGATATTATAAAGATATTATATCTGATATCCTAACATTGGTGAAAATTGTCAGCGGGGCGATTGATTGCCCTGCTCTTCTTGAAAAAAATAATATAACGGTACCACGTAAAGTGCCGTCTCGGCACTATCAACCTTTAGTTTTACCACAGGCTAATACCAATTATCGCCAAAACTCGTTTATGTACAGAGCCAGTAAATCCGTCAATATCATCTCTAATAAAAATAGGGAGTGGGAGATATTTAATTCAAAGCTAGCACAATTGAAAAAAAAATTCAGTTTAGATTTCTTCGGCCCTGAACCAGGCGGTGCAACAAATTCATAGGTTTATATAGTCATTCTTCGGTTCCAACATGCCTAATCCCCTTATTATGGCTTAGACACTTTTATTTTGTATCTATTTGCGAATACCTATTAATGGCTATGCACTTTTTTAAATACGCTTTTACCATTTGTATTTCAAGCTGTTGGTATTCCGAAAATAATAAAATAAATAAAATAAAATAAAATTATTATTGAGATAATATCCTTCTAAATGTTACTTACCTAGTAAACGTAAGGTTAAGAACGTCAATTCTTTTAATATAGGTATGATAAGACGACATCATGAATAACCTACTTCGTAAGTAGTACATAACATACAGTAGGTACGGAAGTTTATAAGTATATTGCCTACAGCATTACTTAATGAAATAACATACATATCATATTACAAAACATGCTTAGACGTGACACAAATTACGTAGAAGCTTATTTATACTAAATTACCCCATTATTATAACATGACCGCTTCACTATCCATCAAGCGTAATCATAATGTATGCTGAGTATTAATTCTATATAGGAGTGCTTTTTTACTACAATGCGATTTTGAATATACTTAAGTGCCTATACGACCGTAAGACACCTGAAACATTCAGGATATTGACACTAAAACCACCGAGGTGACCTTCGACTTACCTTAGCGGCAGTACCCTACTGCCGCTTCAGGAACAAGAATATCGGTTCACATACCTACTTTTGTATCGCTGCCGAGAGTTGCCTGCTGTTTAAGTCAAAACAAACTGCACTTAGAACAATAATAACTAGGAATAATATTTCTATGCAATACTTGACGTATTGACGAAGGTAGAGACCCTTTCAGAGTTTTGTTGACCAACGTACCGTACTACAGCCTTTCGCAGTCCAGTGCTGACATAGGTCTCTCCTAATTTGCATCACAATAACTTTGTGACTCAATAGGAGGTAGACATAATTATATTATGTTTGATGTCGTGTTTTCCGTCTTTTTCAAAAGATACTACGTACTTACTTTGTATTTTCTTTAAACAATAACTGTGACTGCCTCCGTGGTCCAATGGATAGCGTATGCGACTGCTGATCGGAGGTCCCGGGTTCGATTCCCGGGTCGGGCAAAATTGTTACTGGATTTTTCCAAATTCTCAGTAGCAGCACGGAGTGATGTGCCCGGTAACGGCAATAGGCTCGCCTCCTATTACGTGGGACCTAAAGATTCGTGGCGAAATGTGGGTGTAGTATTACACCTCTGCCTACCCCTTCGGGGATACAGGCGTAAGTCTATAAAAAAATTACAATAACCGTGTCCAAATTTCATAATAAAATAACGATGTCATTGCCATTCTAAAACGAGTACAAGAGTGCACATGATTGCGTTTTATTAAATAAATGCTGAGGCAACAAAATACTTAAATTGATGTTAACGAATTACATTTTGCCTACTTCTTACAACGTCGTCCGAATTAGTTTCATAATCTGTATTATTGAGGTTCCGTAGCTAAAAATAAAGAGATAACTTAGGCGTCAAGTTTTATAAGAAGTAAAGTGGGCAAAGGTAAGTTTTCAGGCCAATAGTTTTGTAGGTATCCTACCACATTGATGTAGTTAAAACATCTATTAACTTTAGACAGACCCCTCAAGTGGGCACTACCGTAAGTTATCATAAAACAGACATTGATATTTATGATTTCTTTTTTGGTTACTTTGACTGTATATTTAAATTCTTCTTTTCGTATCAATGGCGATTAAATAGTGTACGACCAATAGTCTGCCACAACTATGGCGTTGCTTGTTGGTGCTTATACATGGCCCATGAGTACTTAGCTGGGCAGGAGGGACAGAACAGCAAGTGTGGCATGTCCTGCTTTGTAGCCGCACCGCTCCGAGTCTCCAGCCGCAAACCCAAGATTGTACCTACAGCATCCCACTTGAGTGCGAAGCCGGTTGGACCAAGGCTAGTCGTGCCTTGGTCGTGCCTTGGGAGTGTTCCTCATTTGTTCCCTTGATGTCGAGTCTCGCCACGTCGAGTAGCCGCTTCGTCTACTCCGAAAACTCCACGCATTTATTCACGCCTCGTCGACTCTTTAAAAAGTCTATTTTATTACCGCTACGTCTACTTAACCGATCTAAATTACTACCATAAAAAAATTTAGTCTAGTGCCTCCACGTCGAATGTATGGAAGGGTACAGTCAATGAAAGAAGTCATTCCAATCATAATATTTTGTATTTATTTTGTCAATAATTGCAGTACTTAACTTATAAAATATAAAAACATAACATGAATTATTATCATTTGAGCACAGTAAATCACAGATCAGTTATAAGTATGCGACGAAGTTCCTTTTAGAGAATTATTATAATTAGTTATATAAAGGTACTTCTGTACCTATTGTTATTAATAATCGCAGTTTCTTATAAATGTTTCTTTTAATAAAATAGGTTAATACTAATAAAAATACGTTCAGATTATACCTATTCATTCCTAACTTAAAAATCTAGAAGATTTGACTAATTACTTATTTACTTTTCAATTATTAAATTCAGCTCAGCTTGATATCATTTTAGTTTTATATTTTGATGTTTAGAGTATAGACAAAATTAATACTCATACTTATCAAGACTGGGATTGATAAGCATATATGAGTATTAATTTTGTCTTTCAAGTAGGTAATCATCAACAATTTTTGTAATGTATTATTTATTGCCTACGAGGAAAAAATTATAACACACATTGAAATGAAAATTTGTTGCCAATTTCATTCGATTTCGTTAGTAACTTTGTTATTTTTAATTTTAAGACTAAATGCTGCGGGACTTGGATCTAAACGTACCTTGAAATTTTTCTGTACGGCAATAGTTTGCCAGATAAATTAGAAAAGCCATTTGTACCACGCTTTTGAAGATGTCGGCCGCGGGACAAGGTCTGCGACCCCACAAACTTGGATTTAACATTGTACTAACCCTCTCTAGGCATCTATAAAATAAAGTCGTATCCTCTGACAAATACAGGCTAAGCCCAAGAAAATTTAGCATTTCAATGGACTAGTCGTAGTATTTATGTAACTAGTTATACAATACACTGGGGTAGTGGATCTATAGGTGTGTGTATTTAAGGTTTCATTTTTTGTTCTTTATTTCTGTACTGTCTCATTGGTGTCGCCTCTTGCCTTCATTTCTTTTTACAAAATTGAAAACTTGCAGTTTTGTGAATATCAGTTTCCCCCATATCTAGTCAGACGATGGCATACCTTAGAAAACCACCACGTTGTCGTTTGCCCACTTATGCGGATGCGTTTAACATACACAATCCATCCAATCCATTTTTAGTAAACACGCAGATAAAAACAGTACTTAGTATTTAGTATAGGCTTGTGTCCTAAAATGTAATTAGCGATTGATTCGTTCCTTTATTAGATGTTAAACTGAAATACCTGATTTTTTCTTCAAAAATCGATCAGCAACATTACTAATTACGGCTTTTTAGAAACCTTTTTGAATTTGAAACGAAAACGTTGTAAACCATCATGGCGGTTGAGTGCTATCACAAAGTCCAAAACAAAACAAACCGTGAAATAAGTCTGGTCTGATGTACCCACTTTTATTTTGTTATATTCGATTTGACAGCATTACAACAGTAGAAAGTTTGACGTTTTAGTTGTATTTACTACTAAAACGTCAGCAACATGAATGGCGAACGTACTGTTTGACGTAATGCTCTCTGATTGGTGTTCACTGTCACAAGAATAAATAAATTATTTTTAGTTTTAGAATCCTAAAAATAGCATTTATCTTACTGTTTTATAATGAATAATAAACTTTATTGACATCTTAAAATCACTTATCCAAAATTATTACTCATATTATATGCTTATCAAGACTGGGAAACATAACAATAAAAAACGAAAATAATAATTGAAAAGTAAATATTTAGTAAAATCTTCTAGATTTTTAAGTTAGGAATGAATAGATATAATCTAAAGTATTTTTATAAGTATTAACCTATTTTATTTAGCATATATGAAACTGTGATTATTAATAACAATAGGTACAGAAGTACCTTTATATAACTAATTATAATAATTCTCTCGTCCGTGTGGTGACGGATTAAGACGTCCGTGTGTTTGACGTAATGCTCTCTGATTGGTGTTCACTGTCACAAGAATAAATAAATTATTTTTAGTTTTAGAATCCTAAAAATAGCATTTACCTTACTGTTTTATAATGAATAATAAACTTTATTGACATCTTAAAATCACTTAACCAAAATTAAGGACGGATTAAGAATACGGAATGTCACCACCCCATATCATCCCATGGGTGTCGTAAGAGCCGACAGAGGGAGCATATTATGCAGAGAATAGCACTGTAAGAGAAGGAAAACTTGATACAAACCCTATACCAACCCGTTTGGCCAGCGTGGTATATATAGTAGGCCGATTCCTCCTTTCACAGGAGAGGCCTAGTTCAGGAGTGGACTGTTAACTATTAAAGGCTGATAATGATGATAATAATTCTCTAAAGGGAACTTCGTCGTAAACTTATAACTGGTCTGTTATTTACTGTGCTCAAATTAAAATAATTCATGTTATGTTTCTTATATTTTAAAAGTTACTGCAATGATTGACAAAATAAATAGAAATATTATGATTGGAATGACTTGTTTCATTGACTGTACCATTCCATACAATCGACGTGGAGGCACTAGGCTACATTTTTGTGGTAGTAATTTACATCGGTTAAGTAGACGTAGCGGTAATAAAATAGACTTTTTTAAAGACTCGACGAGACGTGTACTCCGAAAACTCCATCGATCCACTCCAACTCCGTTTTCGGAGTAGACGTAGCGGCTACTCGACGTGGCGAGACTCGACATCAAGGGAACAAATCGAATTTCGACCACTGGGCGACCTCTAGTAACAATAATTTGTTGTAGTTATCGTTGGTCTTGTGTAGTGTTGTCCCATATAAATATAGTTACAATGAAATCGATCTCTCATTTCTTTTATAAGCTTGCTTTTTTCTTCATAAAATACAGATTTCAATTTGGTAGCAACGACGTAAGCGAAATGAATACATGTGCATAATGCAATATTTTAAAACGGTGCAAGTCACAAAATGCCTTTTTTAGGGTTCCGTACCTAAAAGGTAAAAAACTGAACCCTATTACTAAGCCTCCGCTGTCTGTCTGTCCGTCTGTCTGTCACCAGGCTGTATCTCATAAACCGTGATAGCTAGAAAGCTGAAATTTTCACAAATTATGTATTTCGGTTGCCGCTATAACAAAAAATACTAAAAATTAAAAAAAATTAAATATGAAGGGAGGTCCCACACAAAAAACGTGTTTCTTTTTCGTATTTTTTGCTCTAAATTACTAACTGTAACAGTAACAGGTAGAAACTTTAAATTTTCACAGAATATGTAGTTGTATATTACCTTTCAAAATAAATAATGAAATTTAAAAAAGTAAATAATAAAGGGAGGCTCCCATACAACAAACGCAATTTTTAAGCAATTTGTTACTCGATCTTAATAAACAGGTAGAAACTTAAAAAGTATTTAAGTATACATACAACGAACGTGATTTTCTTTTATAGATGATGGTACGGAAACCTTCGTGCGCGAGTCCGACTCGCACTTGCCCAATTTTTATTTAGAGTATGCGAAACGGTTTTGGAGAACACCGTCGTCGTGCTGTAGTAATAGTCTCTATAACAAGTAGATACTTAGTATACCAAGGTAAGTGTATAATATATAAGCAGTTATTCGAGGCTAGTGTAACATACTTCTAAGTTCTAAACTGCTATATCAACAGTCTTTGAGATATAAATCCTGCAGTCACAAACGCAGACGAATATTTAGTTCATAATAAGTAAGAATTGTTTTAAGTTTGTGTTGGAGATACAATTTGTCTGGCACTTAAAGGGGCGGCTGATTTTTGCTCTTGAAGTAAGTTTTTGCTTAGCTGTAACATGTATTTATTTTCTATTTATTTAGACCATTAGAAAAGCTTTGTTCTTTTGGTTTAGTATAAAATTAATGTAATATTGGTACCTTTAAGCAAGGTATAAATGCGAATTTTACTTAAGTAAACGAGTTGGTATACGGGGAAATTCGCAGTATCAGTTTAATGATACTTATTTCCATTCACTAGAGTTAAGTATTTTTGAAATTATAATTATCGTGCATAATTCAAGCGCCGTTTTTATATTTTCTCATTCTTTCATTATTTAAATAAGCTTTAGCCCCCAGCTTCACCTGCGTTAGTGTCGGTACTCGACGAAAGGTAGCACATGTGCTATTCTTATGCATAAACTATGCTGCAGAATGCCATCAAAATCCGATCTGTACTTTTTGTGTGAAAGAGTAGCATACATCCATCCATACATGTATTTAAAAGCACATTTTGTGTTTTTTTGTTAGTGTACACATTTTTAAAAGCAGTTGTAAGATATTTCATTTTTGACGGCTTACATTATATATGATATCCTTGATAATACCATTGATAAGAATATAACAACATCGTCAAGAATGTATCCAAAATGATATCCCTAAATTGAGTAACCCGAGAACAGTACGGGGTATAAAGTTTGTCAGAGCTTGTAGCCATTCCGTGCAACTGACAGCCAATTAAGGAAAATAGGTCATTTCGTCGGTCGTGGATGACGCGGAGTGTATTTACTTATGCACACCCGGTGATTGAGTGTTTGTGTCTGTACGTAGTGAAGTGAGTGGCGCGGCGGCGGCACGGTGAGCGGCGTCCGTATCAAAACTCGTCACCTATCGCAATACCATCGCTGCCTATTTCTGGAAAACTTCCACTGTTAAAGCCTGAGTCTGGTGTTGGTATAATTTAATTTCGTGACTAAATCTGCTAGTAATATTATACATGAGTTTAGAGTTTAAATGACCAGTAGAGCAATTCTAGAATAGCAACAAGGCAGCGGTTGCCAAACTTATGGAACACCTCATTGCAATTTTTCGATCTCTGGAGCCTTCTACTTGGTTACTAGGGAACTTTCGGGTACCGTAGCAAATCTGTGGGACCTGGGTACGCTGGTCTAGGTGAACAGCATCATCGTCCTAGCGTTGTCACAAGGTTACATGCAAGACTTTTCGTCTTAGAGCACGGAGCCCGTTTACTGGTATTACCAGATTTGACAAAATCGCTTTATCCCTGGTCTAGGTATCACTATTTTAAATTAAAGAAGATCATGCAGCGCCCACTTATTCGTCTCACTAGATTGGACAGAATCGCGTTTATATCGCTGGTTTAGGTAACTATTAAAAATTCAAGAAAATCATGTGGAGTTCCTCTAACTGGCCTAACCAGATTTGACAGAATCGCGTTTATATCGCTGGTCTAGGTAACTATTAAAAATTCAAGAAAATCATGTGGAGTTCCTCTAACTGGCCTAACCAGATTTGACAGAATCGCGTTATCGTTGGTCTAGGTATTTAAAATTTAAAAAAATCAAGCAAAAATCTGTCGGAACTTTACTTAAGTCATTAAAACGTTAGCTGCCAAAACAACAGCAACGTTAAAAAGTTGGCGAACATTTCTGGCACAAACAATCGTTGGAGCAATTAGATAATAGTAATGAACGTGGAGAGAGGCCGATATAACGAGCTCACGAGTAATCTTGTTACCGTCCGTCCTCATCATTTTAACACTGTTATACATTTTGTTCAGTTTTAAAGTTCACGTTGACTCTGGATTTCTGGATAAGCAGTTGCGGCAGTCCAGATTATAAAATATGACGTGTATTTCTTTGAAATAGCTGTAAAGTTTAGCTGCTCTATTAAATAAATAGTCAAAATTATTATAATTTTAGTAGTTTAAGCGTTTAAAGTTACCTAAAGGTGGTTCCGATTAAATAATAGCTTGGTAGAGTCAGCTGCAGATTAATATGAAGGTGGGACGTCACACCATGCTCAGCATTACCTCCTAGCTTAATACCAAAGCAATTATTCCCGTATTGTTTTCCTTCTTTCTGACTAGTGGTTCTGCGATATCTAAGTGGATTCAAACAGCTAAACACGCTTTACGTACAAGAAGTCGGACAAACCTTGAAATCCATTAATAGTTGTCAAAAGTAGGTACTATATGTATGATCTTTCGTTATAGGTGTAGGCGTTGAGCCTAAAGACCTTCCTAATGGAAGCTGTCTTTACCAGACCTAGGCGACGAACATGAATATGCGACACGGTTCTCATGAGTGTCCTACGTTGTCGCCTAAATCAATTTGATAATTTATTGGCGTCGAATCGCGTCGGGTCGTTTGTCATGCCTCTTGTAGAACCCAAGGTTATAAAGTACAAATTATGTGAAATCCTATCCAAAATAATATAATTAACGAGTAAACCAAAACCAATTAGATTTAAATTAAATACCATTTTGCATCATCTTTCAACATTCTACTGACCAACGTTATATTTTTACCAATTAGGTACAATAAAATATTGCCTAATTCTGTATGATATAAAAAGAAAATTTTCGAGTGAAATACAACAGAGCTCATTCTAATAAATATGAAGAGCTTTGAGCTCGTAAGTAGGTGCAGTTATTAACGAAAAACGCTTACTACTGTAATAATCTAACTAGGCTCTCATTTTATCAATGCTGATTCGGCAACTTCACTTCGCCGTAAGTATGACGTAGGTAAGTAATGTACCTGTGTACTTGAATGTTACATAATATAGAATACCTACTACATTTGTTTGGTACAACTCATAATAATATATGATGTTACAAGCGTATTTTCGCACTTATCAATAGGTATCATTATCGCTTTTGATTTTTGTGGCATAGATTTCATTATTGGCATTAGGTATTTAAGGCACTTTTCATTAAGCTGCATCTTCAAGAATAGTGCATGTATTCTAGAAGATTCTGCGTCATAGCGGCCCGTAGCACTCCTACGTTAATGACGCAGAATTTTCTGGAAGGTCGGTAAGACGTACTCTACCTGGTGGCAATGAATACAGATTTACATAGAAGCGCAGTTCTTAAGGATTTTGTGTGCCGATTCCAAGTGGAGACTGTCTAACATTATATTTTACCAATTACAATAAAATATTGCCTTATTCTATATGATATAAAAAGAACATTTTCGAGTGAAATACAACAGAGCTATTTCTAATATAAATATGAAGAGATTTGAGCTCGTAAGTAGGTGCAGTTATTAATGAAAAGCGCTTACTACTGTAATAATCTAACTAGGTAGGTACCTACTTATTTTATCAATGCTGATTGGGCAACTTCACTTCGCCGTAAGTATGACGTAAGTAATGTACCTGTGTACTTGAATGTTACATATAGAATACCTACTACATTTGTTTGGTACAACTCATAATATATAGCATATTTTCGCACTTATCAATAGGCATCATTATCGCTTTTGATTTTTGTGGCATAGATTTCTATTGGTCATACACATACATCTTCTAGAATAGCGTATGTATTCTAGAAGATTCTGCGTCATAGCGGCCCGTAGCACTCCTACGTTAATGACGCAGAATTTTCTGAAAGGTCGGTAAGACGTACTCTACCTGGTGGTAAGGATATCATGTAACACGTGGCAGTATAGACGTACTTAGCTGAGTTCTCATATAACAGAAAAGTAGCCGAGCCTTTTCCAGGCCGTTGCCCTAGTCGCCCTTATAAGAAGGGGAAGCAGTTGACATGTCTGTGCAGCGCCTTAATATTGAAAGAAACTCAGCATGACTACCAATTTTATTTACGTCGATTCACCGAGGAAAAGTACTACTTTGGTTTATCCAGTCTAGCCTTAAGATAAGATTAATCGTAAGTATATGCAGGTCGTATTTACTCAACCCGAAGACGGAGATTTTGCAAGAAAACACCTCGATTTTAAATAAAATCGGCTGGCAACATTTTTTGAACGCCCCAATTTCTGTTTGGCACAACATTTTATCGTTGGAAGATGTTTTCCATCGCATCTAATCAGAATAAATGTAGGCGATATTTAACGAATCATCCAGTGTTTAGGCACGAAGCGAAAGCATGAACCAATCACGATTATTACGCACGAATTATGGCCAATAGTCGTCAGCTTTGTGGGAACGTTGAATTTTCTATCAAATTTAAGAACCAGTGCACACTGGGGATTAACCGTAACTATTTTTTTATCGGTAATGTCTGTTAAAGATTTATCAAAATCCATTGAGTAGGTACCTAGAATTTGCGTGAAACGAGCAGAAGTGACCTTTAGGCCGACTTCACTTTGGGCGTGCGCGTTTCTCGAGCTGGCGCCTGGCGTGCGCGGGGCGTTTTCTATCTTTATGATATGTACCTATTGCCCTTAATTTTCTCCACATTGTTTTACTTATAAGAATTCGATGCCATACCTAATAGAATATAATATGATACTATTTAACTTACCTGTTTTGTACAAGTTGGATATTATATTCGATCGAATATCAAAGGTAGGCACAAATTTTGTTGGGCGAAACAATATGGATAATGTTGGTCTGGGATCGGTTTCAAAGTTATATAAAAGTTTTAGTTGCTTATATTATATATTCTATTGCTTACTTTATCAACAAACTTATTGAGTATCTATAAGTATCTTGAGGTATATTTAGAATATATATATCTTGAGGTTAAATTGATTCAAAGTTATACTTCGTCAAAGAGAGCTCTGTCAGAATCTGGTAATTCACCTGCTGAACACAGAAAACTGGATCCAGCAGCTGAATCGCAAGATTGTGTACGTTTCTTGTTTGTAATCAAGAGTTATACCAGCTATGTAAAATGAAAAAATCGTGTCGTGGCTATTTTGACAAATATGGCCGTTATGACGCGTCCTTTTAAGAAAACTATTTGTGACTGAGGCGAAAAGCAGTGATTGTGACCGATTACGGGTATATTTGGGATGCAGTAGGTACCTAACTTAGAATGGTGACCCTAGGCACGGTCATAATATCTAACAGTATTGTAACTCCATACAAACGCACGAAACTCGAGTTATACCTACGCGCCTCGAGCAGAGTACCCATTAGACTGTGCGGACTGTGCCAAGAGTACCCACAGCCGCGATCTTGCCGCAGCTCGCATGCGGCGCGTCTGGTAGGTATATAACTCACGAAGGCGGCCGAGTTACAATACTGTTAGATTATATTACCGTGCCCTAGGTAGACAATAAACATACGTACACTTTTATTCCATGGCTCGATTGAAAACTTATAGTTAAATATTTACACAGTTTATTTTCTACCGCAAAATTCATATAACCATGAACATATTCAAACAGTTAATATTCCACAATCT
This sequence comes from Euclidia mi, assembly GCA_944739405.2. Taxonomy (NCBI): domain Eukaryota; kingdom Metazoa; phylum Arthropoda; class Insecta; order Lepidoptera; family Erebidae; genus Euclidia; species Euclidia mi. The sequence continues at coordinate 84,251,070 of OX123182.2, read as the reverse complement.
TACTTTCGGTGTTCGACTAATTTATAAATCATAGATAACAAAATTGTAACTTGTAAACTTTGCTCCGATAAATGTCTTAAGTAGTATAATCTTCTTCGCGGCCACAAGGTCACGAGACGTCAAAAGTAGGTCGAGATGTTTCCAGAAAAGGATAGTCCGGATGTACTTGGGTTCGAACTTGACGAAAATTCGCTGTAAAATGGCGGAGATTTTTAACGGCGCGTTATAAGCGGGGATCTCGATGAGAGGAAAGAAGGCGTTCGATTTTAAGAGCATTTCATGTTGAAAACGCTGAAGATATTTATTGTCATTTCCCGCCGCTTTTATATGGCTTAGTCTGTCTGAAGGCAGTTTCTTTTTTTGGTATGTTTTATAACGCTCACGAGTCGATGCTCGGAAAAGAATTAAAACGCATTTTAAATCTAAATTAGCTCGTTTTATCAAAATAACTTACTATGGTTCATCATCATCTTAGCGCTCCCCGGCTGCGATCCAAAAGACTTTGGAGCCCGGGGTTCGCCTTATCATGGGTGTGTTATTCCCTTGAATACACCGTCTCGTTAATCGGAGCCTGCCCTACTTCCCTATATTATATTTTAATTTTTTTTTTTTTTATTCGGTTTGATGGCCATAGGCATAATGCAGGAGTTGTCTTACTATGAATCGAAAAAGAACACTTGGCTTAAAAGAAAAATTGTGTTGTGTTACAACCGTTTTCGTTTTTATTTCATTATCATCCTGTCATATTCCACTGCTGGATATTGGCCTCTCAAATGGCGCGCCACCTAGCCCGATTTTCGGCTTTTCGTGTCCAGCCACTGCCAGCCACTTTGCGTATATCGTCACTCCACCTAGCCGTAGGGCGTCCTACACTACGTTTGCCGTTTTTATTTAAATCGCGCTTATTGTCTCCGACTTGTTACAACATTTCATTTTCTCTGTATTATTTATGTCCTACTAATATTATAAATGTGAAAGTTTGTGAAGATGTATGTAGGTATAGATGGATGGATGGATGGATGGATGGATGGATGGATGGATGTTTGTTACTCTTTCACGCAAAAACTACTGAACGGATTTGGATGAATCTTTACAGTATTATAGTTTATACATCAAAATAACACATAGGCTACAATTTATAAAAAAATTGTATAATGTTGCCATACTATAAGGAAAAGTATCAACTAAGTCGGCAAAAATCCTGTATTATCTTTATTTGTTTGCTCGGGTCAAATTTAGTAATTGGAATTTTACCCTCTTCCTGATGATTGATCTGATATTTGATATACACTCATATTGTCATCGAGATTAAAAAATAATATTTAAATGATTGTAAATCCAAGATGGCCACCGATACAAATCACATATTACTTCACAACAACCTCAATATGGGTATCAAATGAAAGGGTTTGATTGGTAGAGTGGAGCTCGCTATGAAAAATCTAAGATGGCCGCTGCCACAAAATGGCGTCTTATTTATTTTCCACAAATACCTCATTATGGGTATCAAATGAAAGGGCTTGATTCGTAGAATAGAGCTCACTATGAAAAATCTAAGATGGCTGTCGCAGCAAAATGGTGGATTACATATTTTCGACAAATAACTTAATATGGGTATCAAATGAAAGGGTTTGATTGGTAGAATGCAGCTCACTATGAAAAATCCAAGATAGCCGTTGCCACAAAATGGCGAAATACTTATTTTCCACAAATACCTCAATATGGGTATCAAATAAAAGGGCTTGATTCGTAGAATAGAGTTCACTATGAAAAATCCAAGATGGCTGTCGCCGCAAAATGGCGTATTACATATTTTCCACAAATAACATAATATGGGTATCGAATGAAAGGGTTTGATAAGTTGAATGGAGCTCACTATGAAAAATCCAAAATGGCTGCCGCCACAAAATGGCGGATTACATATTTTTCACAAATACTATATTATAATCTCAATATGGGTATCAAATGAAACGGCTTGATTCGTAGAATAGAGCTCACTATGAAAAATCTAAGATGGCTGTCGCCGCAAAATGGCGGATTCCACAAATAACTCAAAATGGGTATCGAATGAAAGGACTTGATTGGTTGAATAGGGCTCACTATGAAAAATCCAAGATGGCTGCCGCCACAAAAAGGTGAATTACTTATTTTCCACAAATACCTCAATAAGGGTATTTAATGAAATGGCTTGATTCGTAGAATAGAGCTCACTATGAAAAATCTAAGATGGCTATCGCCGCAAAATGGCGTATTACATTTTTCCACAAATAACTCAATATGGGTATCGAATGAAAGGGCTTGATTGGTAGAATAGGGCTCACTATGAAAAATATAAGATGGCTGCCGCCATAAAATGGCGGATAACATATTTTCCACAAATACCCCAAAATGGGTATCAAATAAAAGGGCTTGATTGGCAGAATAGAGCTTACGATATAATTGACCTAAGCGCAGCGTTATTAAAAGCGCGAGAGTATGAGTTGACGCGCTGAAGCGCAGTGGGGAGGAGGGGCGGTCTGATTTTGTACTTTGTGGTAATACTTTCAGTTTTTATTTTTGCTGCAATTCTATTTAGTAGGTATATAAGCTCTTCAATATCTTTAATAATATACACTACATACTAATCTTTACCTGAAGTTTGACGACTATAAAAACAAAAGTAATTTTAAGTATTATCTGTTTATAATATATGTATGCTACACGGCTAATGTGCAGATCCGTTTGTAATGAAATTTGATATGGATAGTCTGAAACCTGGGGAAGTACAAAGGCTACTCTTTATTAAAATTTCATGCGGGCGAAGCCGCGGGCGAAAGCTAGTAATGCATATATTATGCTAGGGTTAAATTTTGATAGTAAATTTTTATAATCTAAGCATAGACAATGATCACTTGTGATCAACTTTGAATTTATCATGATTATTTTGCACTTTAATATACGTAATGCCTCTTCATCTACGATTTTAGTAAACAATACTTATTGCCACTATTGCAGATTTTCTTTCATTGAACGAGTGCCAACAAAATGTGCTAAATATCGTTACTTCTCTGTACAAAGAAATATTATTTACTTGATGTCCAGATTAGATCTCGCTATACTTTCATCGGGCTTCATGACAACTTCAAATAAAACGACCAGTGTTTATTATTTTGTGCAAAGGCAAAATCGAAGAATGCCTTTGTTTTGACAAAGAGTGCGCTGAATATTGTGATTTTAATCCCTACACAAGACAAAAGTATTAAGTGGAATCAAATCGTGGAAGAAACATTGTACTTTTTTATTATTTTTCGTGTGTGTGTGTGGCCAACTCTGTTGTCGAATCGTCTTCTTAGACCGACCGAAGGCCTCCGACATCCGTCGGTCTCAGTTCTTGTCCTGAGACAAGAACCGAGACCGACGGCTTTTCACGGCGTCCAAAGCGCTCTGTTGTAAATGCCCCACCAGCGGTCACCTATATAAGTAAGAACCTTTGTGCACTTTGTTTAATCACGCCGATCTTTTACGACTGGCAAGTCAAATCACGCGAGCTTTGTATTTTTGGACTGGAGATAATAAATTGGTAATCGTCTTCAGTGATGTCGTAGGAACTGACCCCTGTTGTCTTGCTGCGCAGGTAATCTGTTTTGGGCCTTAGTGGTAGAAGATGGCCTTTAGTAGCATTATGATGGTTTCAAGTAAACAATACTAAAATAAAGAAGCACAATTATGCTAAAAAAGGAAGTAACAAAATCGTTTTTTGTTAACAGGAAGAGTGAATTGTTTGATGTTGTGTAAATAACAACCTAATTAAATACTTAATTAAATGTTAAAGGATGTATTAACTGTACATAATTTAGTAATTATTTTGTAATATATTTATTATTTTGTTATAAATAGAACGAAATTATTTAATTTAGGCATGTATTTAATGCGGCGACTAAGTAAAGCGAATACAAGTTTCAAAAATAATTAGAATGGGTATCATATTATAATGGGTTGGCAGCTAATAAGGAGTATCGTAATAAGTAAAATGTAGCATATTAATATGTCAGTAATAAGCTTCGTTTTAATTTAAACTAGCAGCATTTTTTTTGGGGAACTGAATTAGTATCTAAGCGGAAACTTGATGATGAATAAAAAATAGATAATGGACATTCATAAATAATACAAATTACAATATTTCGCAATAGTTATTTGTGCAACAAGAGAGCAAAGTTGTTTTTTGTTTCGAGTGCTGATTTTGAGTCCCGAGCAAGCGAAGGATTCTATGATTGATTCACGAGCGTAGCGAGTGAATCAAAGTTAGAATCCTGAGCGTAGTGAGGGACTCAACAGCACGAAATGCAAAAAACTTTGCTCTCGTGTAGCACGCATAACTTTTCACCTCAGCAGTGAGAACACATATTACTTAGGAGACATAAAAATTAACAGGAATAAATTGAAAACAAAATTCTGCATTAATCACTTGTTGTTTTAACTCGTCTGGTGTTAAACTACGGTCATCATCGCTAGTTTCACTCATCGTTTTAGATCAAGTATTTTATCTATACTAATATAATAAAGCGGAAGAGTTTGTTTGTTTGTTTGTTTGAACGCGCTAATCTCAGGAACTACCGGTCGGATCTGAAAAATTCTTTTTGTATACGATAGCCCAGTTACTCCGGCAGGCTATAGGCTATATAACATAACGCTTCGACCCTTTGGAGCCGGGCAAAAGGCTAAAAAGGCTAAAAGATAATGTCGGCTAATCTCAGGAACTAGCAGACGGATTTTAAAATTTGTTATTGCCTATGATAGCCCAACTATTCCGCAAGGCTATAGGCTATATCAAATTACGCCACTACTTTTAGGGGCCAGACAAAAGTAATAAAATGGTCAAACGAGAAGGGGGAGGGTTGGGCCAAAGGCAAAAAAAGGCTAAACGAATAGGATACAATCTATATGGGTATCGTTTTCGCGATTGTCGAGACGCTCATTAATAATATGAAATTTATTTAGTGATCCAAGATGGCGGACGGGAAATCAAAGATGGCGGACGAGAAAATTAAAAAAACTCAATATGGGTATGGTCTTCGATATTTTAAGGGGTGGGGAATCCAAATACAACATCTATTTTGTGATCCAAGATGGCGGATGGGAAATCAAAGATGGCAGATGGGAAAAATTTAAAAAATCAATATGGGTATCGTCTCTGATGATTTAAGGGATGGTGAATCCAAATACAACATCTATTTCATGATTCAAGATGGCGGATGGGAAATCAAAGATGGCGGACGGGATTTTTTTTGAAAGTCGATATGGGTATCAATTCCGATAATTTAAGGAATGGGGAATTCAAAAACACCATCTATTTCGTGATCAAAGATGGCGGATGGGATTATTTTTAAAAATCAATATGGGTATCGTCTCCGATGTTTAAAGGGATGGGGAATCCAAATACAACATATATTTCGTGATTCAATATAGCGGATGGGAAATCAAAGATGGTGGATGGGAAAAATTTAAAAAATCAATATGGGTGTCGTCTCTGATGATTTAAGGGATGGTAAATCCAAATACAACATCTATTTCGTGATTCAAGATGGCGGATGGGAAATCAAAGATGGCGGACGGGATTTTTTTTGAAAGTCGATATGGGTATCGTCTCCTCCGTAAAAACCCCGAAAATGATACCCATATTAATTTTATTAAAAATGTCCCGTCCGCCATCTTGGATTCCCAAATAGATGTCATGGGAATATTTTTAAAAATCAATATGGGTATCGTCTCCGATGTTTAAAGGGATGGGGAATCCAAATACAACATCTATTTCGTGATTCAAGATGGCGGATGGGAAATCAAAGATGGTCGATGGGCAAAACTTTAAAAATCAATATGGGTGTCGTCTCTTATGATTTCAGGGATGGTGAATCCAAATACACCATCTATTTCGTGATCAAAGATGGCGGATGGGAATATTTTTAAAAATCAATATGGGTATCGTCTCCGATGTCTAAAGGGATGGGGAATCCAAATACAACATATATTTCGTGATTCAAGATAGCGGATGGGAAATCAAAGATGGTGGATGGGAAAAATTTAAAAAATCAATATGGGTGTCATCTCTGATGATTTAAGGGATGGTAAATCCAAATACAAAATCTATTTCGTGATTCAAGATGGCGGATGGGAAATCAAAGATGGCGAACGGGATTTTTTTTGAAAGTCGATATGGGTATCGTCTCCGATATTTTAAGGAATGGGGAATTCAAAAACACCATCTATTTCGTGATCAAAGATGGCGGATGGGAATATTTTTAAAAATCAATATGGGTATCGTCTCCGATGTTTAAAGGGATGGGGAATCCAAATACAACATCTATTTCGTGATTCAAGATGGCGGATGGGAAATCAAAGATGGTCGATGGGCAAAATTTAAAAAATCAATATGGGTGTCGTCTCTGATGATTTAAGGGATGGTGAATCCAAATACAACATCTATTTTGTGATCAATGATGGCGGATAGGAAATCAAAGATGGCGGACGGGTTTTATTTTTGAAATTTGATATGGGTATCGTCTCCGATATTTTAAGGAATGGGGAATTCAATATTATATAAAAATCTATGTTTGTTTGTTCATCATTTACAGACTCTGAAATGATAAGAGATTAAGCGCTAAGTCAATGGTAACTATGGAGAAGGGGCTTGGAAAAAAGGAAATTAAATAAAACTCTTTAAAAGGCGATACGAAGTTCGCTGGGTCAGTTAGTATTAATATAATTTAACACGTTACGCTATACGCTATCAGCATCAGCGAAATGTTTACTTTATTCCCGCTATTTTTTTAAATCGCGTTTTGATACCCCGTCCCTGATGTTTATTTTTCAAATGTATCATTGTTGAAATTCAAATAGAAATGTATTGGTTAAATACCAATTTTATACTATTAATTAGACTTATTTTTATTAAAATCCAATAATATATTAAACATATAAACAATAACATTTAAAAAACAACATAATTTATTTATATTTATCTTTAAATTTTAGGGTATAGCGCGTTTCCGAACGTGTTTTCTTTGAGGTCGAATTCCAAAATCGAATTTCGAAGGAGTTTGTTTTTTTCACTCGCTTTTTTATATGCATGTGAAAGAGACAGAGCACAGTAAAATTCGAATGTTTTTTAAATTGATGGCTGAGCAATGTCAATTCGTGGCACTGAAGATTGAAAAATTAAAAAGCTACTTTGCCTCACGCTCGAATCAAAATCGCGTTTTGTTCACTGTTGTCTCGCAGCAAAAGCGGCATGTTTGAGCTGCTGTGGTGAAAATGATTTTGTCTTAAATGAAGTGTTTCGTATAAGTAAAAAGGACGCTTCAGTCTTTTAAGTCAAGTTGACGGAGCCCTGCTTCGCAGGGCTCCTATATTTGGCTACAGGGTCACAAGAAAACCTAACATAACCTACCTACTAACATGATTAGTCGCCAAGTCATTATTTACAGCTCCTCGGCTATTATTTCAATTGACTTGTATAGTTTATTTGCTACCTAAACGCAGCTGCTAGTTTTAAGTTTTTATAACACCCTTAGTTTTGAATCTCATTTAATATAATAGTCGTGAAAATATTTAATCGCTAGCAACTTATTTTATTAGTTGCCAACATTTAGTTTAAGTTATTAGTCACTTCCGGAAAATAATTTAAGCTTTTGATTTATATTAACTTCCCGGATTTCTTTTTTATATTGATGTTGGACCTGACGATTTTGTACGAACTTGGACGTGGTACACAATAAAAATCCAAATGACAAGAATGTCACCTGAAAATAAACACACAGTTATTTAGCATAGGTCCGACACACAGCAACAGAAGATATGTAACGAACTCATAATGCCAATACAAGTAAAATTTCAATGACAATAATACATACACAATTACACAAACATACATAGCCTCACGCCTGTTTCCCGAAGGGGTAGTCAGAGACTAAGGAACGCCATTTGGAACGATCCTGCCCTATTCATTCACTCCCATCAAGTTTCTTACACTTCGTGAATAATATCACTATCACTGAGAATATCATTTTGTGCATTTGGGAAACAGGGCTACACGGTAGTAAACTACCGGTGTGCGTCTAACGAAGTAACAATTTTTCTTATCGACCATAAAATTATCATCACGGTTATTTTATAAACCATCAGCCATATAATTTACCTTAACAATAATAAATAATCTACTGACATTAATGTTTGATTCCAGGTTTTATCAGACAAATTGTTAGGTAAGTACTTAGATACTTTTTTTTTCTTTATAGTAATAGGCGGCAAACGAGCAGACGGATCGCCTAATGGTAAGCAATTACCGCCACCCATAGACGCAAGCAACACCACAGGAGTCACAAGTGCGTTGCTGGCCTTTGGGGTTGGGAAAAGGGATAGGATAAGGATTGGCATGAGGGAGAAGGAATAGGGGTTAGGGCCTCCGGCACTCTCACTCATCGAACGAAGCGCAACAGTTTAGGTAGGTACTGTTACTCTACGTAGGTACCGGCCCAATCATGCTGAAATCAGCAAGGCTCTACTATCGTGACGAATACTAAAAGGACCATAGAATTTTATTCCCTACAGTTTAACTAGCTTAATAACTTATGTTGTTCAATTCCTAGGTTCAAACTAAAAAATGAAACAGTGTAGTTATTTTACTTTTATATTTCTTTGTTCAATAATTATAATGACAATGATGAATAAACTATCGCTCTCGCTTTATAATAATTTATAAACGATGAACTAATAGAATACTGACACCCTGAACATCAATTTCAGGATAACACAATGTTGTCTCGCTAAACTGCGAAACGACCGATCAAACCATTGGACCAACTGTGCAGTCAATATTTATTGTTTATTTGTAGGTACCTATTTTACTTTATAACAATATCAAGTCGGTTTTTTGCTTGATCATTCTACCGGTGTAGCTATTTGGCTATGTGGTTAAAATCCATATTAATATTATACATGTGGAATGTGTTTGTTTGTTTGTCCATCTTTCACATCGCAACGGATCTGATGTTAGTTTTTTTTATATAGGCTGACGCCTGTATCCCCGAAGGGTTAGGCAGAGGTGTTATATTACACCCACATTTTGCCATGAATTTTTATGTCCCAAGTAATAGGGGGTGAGCCTATTGCCGTTACCGGGCACATTACCAGACTCCGTGCTGCTAGGTACTGAGAATTCAGAAAAACCCAGTAACACTTTGATCCGACCCGGGAATCGAACCCGGGACCTCCGATCAGCAGTCGCATACGCTATCCACTGGACCACGGAGGCAGTCTATATTTTTTGTGTGTGGAGATGGTGACGAGGCTACTTTTTATCACTATACCCGACACTCAAGCGGGTGGAGCCGCCGGAGAAGCCTTGACTAAATACGCGCAAGAATGCACTTTTTAGACAGTGGAACACTCCATAAAGCGCAAAACTGCATTTAATATTTTTTAATCCTGGTATGGTATAGGTATGGTACGTAAGCTGGGTTACTGCGGTACCTGAAGGATTCCGTAGCAACCCCGCGGGATCCTATTGTGTATCGCTGGTCTAGGTCAGCATCAAAATCGTTCTGGTGTTATCTCGGTTGCACCCATTTTTCGTCTTGGTGTCCAGAGCCCGCTTACTGGTCTAACCAGACATGACAGAATATTAGTTCTATCGCGAGACCAATATTTATATTCAAGAGAATCATGCAGGGTTCCACTCATTGGTCAAACCAGATTTGACACAATCTCTTTATCGTTGGTTTGGGTATCACTTATATATTCAGTAAAATGATGCAGGGCCCTCTTACTGGTCTAACCAGATTTGAGAGAATCACGTTATCGCTAGATAAGTATTTAATATTCAAGAAAATCATGCAGGGCCCTCTTACTTGTCTAACCGGCAGGCCGATTCAGAATGTCACGACAAGTAATCGTACGATATGTCAAATTATTGTCCTCGACTTTTAGCCGCCTATCAGAGATATTTTGAACCAATATTCATTAAATTCAGTTTATTTATTAATTTACTTCATACTGAATGCATAAAATTGATAGGAAATGCGATAGTTTTGACAAAAAATGAGGTAGCACGTTTGAAAATTAACGGAATCGAATGTCAAATGAGATATCGAACGATTCTGAATCGCCCCCCTGATTTGACAGAATCACGTTATCGCTAGATAAGTATTTAATATTCAAGAAAATCATGCAGGGCCCTCCCAACCAGCAAAAACTAGGCTTATAACAATCTCAAGTCTACTGTTTTTTTGCTCTTACATCACTCCTATATAATGATATAAGCCTGGATTTGGGCACCAATTATAAGCATATTTAGTTTAATATCGTTATAATATCAGTCTAATTGAATGCTGTTTGCACTTACTGAAATCTAGCCAAAATTAATTTTAGCCGACTTAGGCTAATATTGCTTTTACGTAAGTATCTTGTAAGCCTGCATAGGCTTATATTGGTCTAAGGTTAGAATATTTTGAGAATTTTACGTCAGATCCAACTAAAAAGTTCATGTGAGTGTTGGTTTGAAATTAAATGTAAACAAATTAAAGTTGCGTAAAGTTACATAATGTTTATACTAAAGTGCCGTTATTATCAAGTGCGTGTATTTAAGTTTTACGGTAAGTAATCGTATTGGAATTTATTATTTACTGTTAATTAGACCTCGTTTTACACTTCAAAATTCATGCGCCTTGTTAAATAAGATATTTCATGTTCTCGTTTAATTATTTTATTTGTTAATTTGTATTGATAGTGTCACCATTAGTATAGCTGCATTTTACAAGCGCACTATTAGACTAATGTAAGATTGTTTACTCTAATTTTAGCATTCGGTATACTAAAGATAACTCCATATTGGAATAAATTTGGGTTCCTCGCAATTTTACATAAAACCTTAAATCGACAGAGATAAAAAAAATAACTTAATCTTAAGGCTATACGGACACGAATTCGACGCGCGCGGTTTTTGTAATCCATTATAACTATTAAATTTAAAAAATTTAAATAAAATATGGCAGCAAAATTACTCTTAAAACAATTAAAATTAGTTATTCCCAAAATCGATCTAAGATCAAAACGCTCTTTTACGGGTCTTGTCTTATGTATTGTAAGTACGTTGATCCAAAATTACTCTTATATCATACTTATCCAGTGCTATTGATCTTATATTAGTTTCAAATAAGATCAGAAATGCACGTACTCACAGTGCTCTTATGCTATGCTGATATTAGTCTGACATCTTACAATAGCATTTAGCAAGTCTTATATAAAATGAAACGAGTTTAAAAAATACCCATATAGGAGCAAGCTTTTCTCAAGTGCAACTAGTCTTAGTAAATACTCTTATATAATACATATATGAGACTTGGTTATAAGACTGAGCGTTCTTGAGGCCATACCGGCTTGTCTAAAAGTAATATAGGATCGATGGTATGTTCTAAAACATATATTAGAGCGCTTTAAGCCTACTACTCTTAAAAAGTGCGAGTTCTGAGACTGTTTTGCTGGTTGGGCTCTTACTGGTCTAACCAGATTTGACAGAATCATCTTATCGCTAGATAAGTATTTAAAATTCAAGAAAATCAAGCAAAAATCTGTCCACTTTACTTAAGTCGTTAAAATACTAGCTGCCAAAACAACAGCAACGTTAAAAAGTTGGCGAACATTTCTGGCACAAACAATCGTTGGAGCAATTAGATAATAGTAATGAACGTGGAGAGAGGCCGATATAACGAGCTCACGAGTAATCTTGTTACCGTCCGTCCTCATCATTTTAACACTGTTATACATTTTGTTCAGTTTTAAAGTTCACGTTGACTCTGGCTTTCTGGATAAGCAGTTGTGGCAGTAAAGATAATAAAATATGACGTGTATTTCTTTTAAATAGTTGTAAAGTTTAGCTGCTCTATTAAATAAATAGTCAAAATTATTATACTTTTAGTAGTTTAAGCGCTTAAAGTTACCTAAAAGTGGTGCCGATTAAATAATAGCTTGGTAGAGTCAGCTGCAGATTAATATGAAGGTGGGACGTCACACCATGCTCAGCATTCCCTCCTAGCTTAATACCAAAGCAATTATTCCCGTATTGTTTTCCTTCTTTCTAACTAGTCGTTCTGCGATAAGTGGGTTCAAACGGCTAAACACGCTTTACGTACAAGTAGTCGGACAAATTTAGAAATCCATTAATAGCTGTCAAAAGTACTATATGTATGATCTTTCGTTGTAGGTGTAGGCATTCAGCCTAAAGACCATCGACGACCGGTTGGCGCCGCGGGAGTGTAAGCGACTGCTACGCCGAAGGTCGCGGGTTCGATTCCCGCTCAAGTCAAACATTTGTGTGCATGAACATGGATGTTTGTCTTGGTCTGGGTGTTTCTATGTATAATATGTATGTATTTACAAAAAAAAAAGTATATATATATGTATGTTTATCCATTATCTAGTACCCATAGTACAAGTTTCTGCTTAGTTTGGGACTAGATGGTGTTGTGTGAATGTGGTAGAATATTATTATTATTATATTCGACCTTCCTAATGGAAGCTGTCTTTACCAGACCTAGGTTTGCGACGAACATGAATATGCGACACGGTTCTCATACGTGTCCTACGTTGTCGCCTAAATCAATTTGATAATAATTTATTGGCGTCAAATCGCGCCGGGTCGTTTGTCATGCCTCTTGTATTTATAACCCAAGGTTATAAAGTACAAATTACCTATGTGAAATCCTATCCAAAAAAATATATAACGAGTAAACCAAAACCAATTAGTTTTAAATTAAATACCATTTTGCATCATCTTTCAACATTCTACTGACTAACGTTATATTTCTACCAATTAGGTACACTAAAATATTGCCTTATTCTGTATGATATAAAAAAAAAAAAATTTCGAGTGAAATACAACAGAGCTCATTCTAACAAATATGAAGAGCTTTGAGCTCGTAAGTAGGTGCAGTTATTAACGAAAAACGCTTACTACTGTAATAATCTAACTAGGTAGGTACTCATTTTACCAATGCTGATTCGGCAACATCACTTCGCCGTAAGTATGACGTAAGTAATGTACAGTCAGCATCAAAAGTCGATGACCACATTCAGATTTTCAAAATCAATGAACATTTGATCACCCATAAATCGCTTAACAAGAAGGGCGCCAGTTTTGAATGAACATCATTAAAGTTCAAAACTAACTGAACACTACTTGTCAAAGGTCACTGAACACCATTTTGTCAAAAATTGCTGAACGTTATAATATCCGAAAACATTTAGAATCATCCGTTTGAATTTATACCATCAACGTTTTTATAGATTTTTTAGTTCGATTGAATTGAAACCGTAAAAAAATGTAATAAGACTTATTTTCAAAAATCACGTAGATTCTGTTCAAATTCATACCGTCGACTTAGTTTATGATTTTTATATTTACGATTGATTTAGAACCCAATCCGAGGGTCTAGTCCGAGGGTGATGATAGGCTAGTCGACGGGAACAATTTTCATACATTTCCTTAATGCACCCTCCATCGATCGCTACTAATATAATAATAAGGACCGATAAAGGCGCTTTTAGAAAATCTATGGAAATAGGGTTGTTTCCAACTAGTCAAATCAAGCACTTTTAATTAACTGTCAAAAACGACCTTTGTCAAGGGTTTTGTATGAAATATGATATAGTGACGTCATAGTGTTTTGCTGTCAAGTAGAATACTTATTATCAATAATTTGACGATAAAAAATGTTAAATTAAGTTTAAACATTAATTGAGGAATGAAACTACTATTATTTTGACATTTTTCACTAGATAAAATACTTGTATAATTTATTTCACATGCAGGAAACTTTCGTGACGATCGCGTGCAAATGTCGTGGTTTGTTTGGAAAACAAACTCTTGGTAGACCCCCTATATAGGTACATGTAAGACTCATTTTTAAAATTCACACAAATTCTGTTTTAATTCAATTCTTTGTAAAACTGTTTACCCTTGAATGTAAAATAATATTTCTACTTAATTATCACTTTGTATCGAATGTAAATCATTGCAGTTGCAATTATTTATCATCTATAAAATATTGTATTAGCTTAAAAGACTATAGTATTATATAAAATTATTTACTTCAAAATACTTTTATAATAATATAATTAATCACATTAGTTTATCAAATGTAACGACCTCCTTTATTTAGTTCTCGGACGTCACTGGGCCGTACTGGCCGAATGACTGGTGACATGGTGTTATGCTTTTTTTACCATAACTTTGTTTAGCGACTTTTGAAAAGTCATGGTCACCTATTTATGCCCTTTTAAGATAATCATTCATTTCTGGCGCTTGTCATGTTGAGCAATTTAGGTATATTATGGTGTACAGCGATATTGAAAATCTAAATGTGGTCATCAACTTTTGACGCTGACTGTACCTGTGTACTTGAATGTTACATAATATAGAATACCTACTACATTTGTTTGGTACAACTCATAATAAATAATATATGATGTTACAAGCATATTTTCGCACTTATCAATAGGTATCATTATAGCTTTTAATTTTTGTGCCAAAGATTTCACTTTTCATTCAGCCGCATCTTCTAGAATAGTGAACCTATGTCATAGCGGCCCGTAGCACTCCTACGTTAATGACGCAAAATTTTCTGGAAGGTCGGTAAGACCACGGTAATATAATCTAACAGTGTTGTAACTCGGCCGTCTTCGTGAGTTATATACCTACCAGACGCGCCGCATGCGAGCTGCGGCACGATAGCGGCTGCGGGTACTGTAGGCACAGTCCGCCCAGTCTAATGGGTACTCTGCTCGAGGCGCGTAGGTATAACTCGAGTTTCATGCGTTTGTATGGAGTTACAATACTGTTAGATATTATTACCGTGGTAAGACGTACTCTACCTGGTGGCAATGAATACAGATTTACATAGAAGCGCGGTTCTTAAGGATTTCGTGTGCCGATTCCAAGTGGAGACTGTCTCTAGTTTAGTTTGTAGTTGGCGCCGTTGGCGGCGCTGGCGTCGTTCTCCATCTCTCTTGCTCTCGTAGTTAAGATACACAGGAGGAACTTTAGTCTCTCTTGCTCTCGTAGAGACAGCTGTCACAGCGCGACTGCCACGTCGCCAAGCGGCAATTAAAGTCACAAAAAGTATGTCTCCTTCTAGCCCATAGGAAATGCGCCTCTATGTAAATATCTGAGCTCTTTGCTGTTGGTAAGGATATCACGTGACACGTGGCATAGATGAACTTCCTTTCCCCTTACGCTTTCTTTTTGACTTAAATAAAAAAATGAATAGTTTTTAATATCTATTGAAAATAGTGTTCTTGGGCTAATTTTACGTGATAACTTTGTCTTAAGATAAAGAGTTTTGTAGAAAAAACACGGTTCGAAGTAAAGGTGCGCATCAAAAATGATAATCCTATTCTAACTGTAAGTACCTACGACAAGCAGTAGTCCTATAGACTGCAGTATCCGTAGGGACGTACTTAGCTGAGTTCTCATATTACAGAAAAGTAGCCGAGCCTTTTCCAGGCCGTTGCCCTAGTCGCCCTTATAAGAAGGGGAAGCAGTTGACATGTCTGAGCGCCTAAATATTGAAAGAAACTCAGCATGACTACCAATTTACGTCGATTCACCGACGAAAAGTACTACTATGGTATATCCAGTCTAGCCTTAAGATTAATCGTAAGTATATGTAGGTCGCATTTACTCAATCCGAATACGGAGTTTTTGTAAGAACCTCGATTTTAAATAAAATCGGCTGGCAAAATTTTTTTAACGCCCCAATTTCTGTTTGGCACAACATTTTATCGTTGGAAGATGTTTTCCATCGTATCTAAAGTAATCAGAATAAATGTAGGCGATATTTAACGAATCATCCGGTGTTTAGGCACGAAGCAAAAGCATGAAGCAATCACGATTATTACGCACGAATTATGGCCAATAGCCGTCAGCTTTGTGGGAACGCTGAATTTTCTATCAAATTTCAGAGTGCACACTAGAGTTTTTACAATCATTAACAAATATTACGATTATGTTTTTTATAGACTCACACCTGTATCCCTGAAGAGGTAGGCAGAGGTGTAATACTACACCCACATTTCGCTATATTATGAATTTATGCCCCACATAATAGTTGGTGAGTCTATTGCCGTTGCCGGGTACATTGAATAGATTTGACATAGATTCCGTGCTTCTACTGAGAACTCCGAAAGACTCAGTAGGTATTACTTTTGCCCGGGTCGGGAATCGAAGCCTGGACCTCCCGATCAGCAGACGCATACGCTGTCCATTAAACCCCAGAGGCAGTCCAGGTCCAGGCAGTGTTTTTTAAACTTCATCAAAATCCATTGAGTAGTTTCTGCGTGAAAGAATAAGTGATAAAGGATAAAAGTGACCTCCTACTCTCTTTGAGCTTGCGCGTTCCTGAAGCGGGCGCCCGGCGTGCGCTCTGCGTTTTCCCTATCATTATGACTGTTAGTTATTGCCCTTAATTTTCTCCACATTGTTCTAGTTATAAGAATTCGATGCCATACCTAATATAATATAATATGATACTATTCAACTTACCTGTTTTTTACAAGTTGGATATTATATTCGATCGAATATCAAAGGTTGGCTCAACTTTTGTTGGGCGAAACAATATGGATAATGTTTGTTTGGGATCTGTTTCAAAGTTATATAAAAGTCTTAGTTGCTTATATAATATATTCTATTGCTTACTTTATCAACAAACTTATTGAGTACCTATAAGTATCTTGAGGTATATTAAGAATATATATATAGGTATCTTGAGGTTAACTTGATTCAAAGTTATACTTCGTCAAAGAGAGCGCTGTCAGAATCTGGTAATTCACCTGCTGAACACAGAAAACTGGATCCAGCAGCTGAATCTCAAGATTGTGTACGTTTCTTGTTTGTAATCAAGAGTATCAGCTATAAAAATCGTGTTGTGGCTATTTTTGACAAATATGGCCGTTGTGACGCGTCCATTTAAGAAAAATATTTGTGACTGAGGCGAATAGCAGTGATTGTGACCGATTACTTACGGGTTTTTTGGGGATGCAGGCTAACCTAACTTAGAATGGTGGCCCTAGGTAGGTTATATACATACGTACACTTTTATTCCATGGCCCGGAAAACTTATAGTTAAATATTTACTTACACAGTTTATTTTCTACCACAAAGTTCTTACTTATAACCATGAACATATTCAAACAGTTAATATTCCACAATCTTACTTCCGGTGTTCGACTACAATTTATAAATCATAGGTAACAAAATTGTAACTTGTAAACTTTGCTCCGATAAAATTATTAAGTAGTATAATCCTCTTCGCGGCCGCAAGGTCACGAGAGGTCAAAAGTAGGTCGAGATGTTTCCAGAAAAGGATAGTCCGGATGTACTTGGGTTCGAACTTGACAAAAATTCGCTGTAAAATGGCGGAGATTTTTAACGGCGCGTCATAAGCGGGAATCTCGATGAGAGGGAATAAGGTGTTCGATTTTAAGAGTATTTCACGTTGAAAACGCTGACGATATTTATTGTCATTTCCCGGCGCTTTTATATGGCTTAGTCTGTCTCAAGGCAGTTTCTTTTTATGTTATGTTTTATTATGCTCACGAGTCGATGCTCAGAAAAGCATTAAAACACATATTAAATCTAATTAGCTCGTTTTATCAAAATAACTTACTATAACGCTCCCCGGCTGCGATCCAAAAGATCTTGGAGCCCTGGGTTCGCCTTACCATAGTTGTGTTATTCCCTTGAATACACCGTCCCGATTAACGGGACTGCTCTACTTGCCTATATTATATTTTAAATCATATTTATTATTAAACGGTTTTACTTAGCTTGTTTATTTGTTTGTTTGGGTCAAATTTAGTAATTGGAATTTTACCCCCTTCCTGATGACAAATTGATCTGATATTTGGTACACACTCTTAATTTTGATGACAATACAACACAATATATTCCTTATGATTGTAAATCTAAGATGGCCACCGGTACAAAATGGCGGATCACATATTTCTTCACAACAACCTCAATATGGGTATCAAATGAAAGCGCTTGATTAGTAGAATAGAGCTCACTATGAAAAATCCTAGATGGCCGCGGCCACAAAATGGCGGATTACCAACATATTTTACACAAATACCACAATATGGGTATCGAATGAAAGGGCTTGATTGGTAAAATAGAGCTCACTATGAAAAATCCAAGACGGCTGCCGCCACAAAATGGTGGATTAATAATTTTTCACAAATACCTCAATATGGGTATCGAATGAAAGGGCTTGATTAGTAGAATAGGGCTCACTATGAACTAACAACAAAACTAAAAACTTGAAAATAAAATAAAATAAAAATAATTTTTTATGTTAAACGGTTTTATTACAAATGTTTTTATTTATTTTTTTTTGTATTCCGTTTAATGGCCATAGGCATAGTGCGGGAGTTGTCTTATTATGAACAAAAAGAACACTTGGCTTAATAAAAAAAATTGTGTCGTGTTACAACCGTTTTCGTTTCTATTTAAATCGCACTTATTGTCGCCGACTTGTTACTAAACTTTATTGTCTCCGTTCCTTAATTTTATTAATGTACTGCGTATGCTGGGTTTTAATTTTGATAGTAAATGTTTATAATTTAAGCATAGACGACAATAAAATAATGCTGATCAACTTTGAATCTATCATGATTATTTTGCACTTTAATATAATGCCTCTTCATCTATGATTTTAGTAAACAACACTTATTGCGACTATTGCAGATTTTCTATCATTGAATGAGTGCCAACAAATTGTGCTAAATATCGTTATTTCTCTGTACAAAGAAATATTATTTACTTGATTCAGATTAGATCTCGCGATACTTTGGTCGTCATGACAACTTCAAATAAAACGAGGAGTGTTTATTATTTTGGAATAAAGGCAATATCGAAGAATGCCTTTGTTTGGACAGAGAGTGCGCTGAATATTGTTATTTTAATCCCTACGTAAGACAAAAGTATTAAGTAAATTAAATCGTGGAAGAAACATTGTACCTACTTTTTTTTTCTTTTTCGTGTGGTAGCCAACTCCGTTGTCGAACCATCTTTTTAGACCGCCCGAAGGCCTCCGACATCACACACAGCCTAGCGGTTCTTGTCCTGAGACAAGAACGGAGATCGACGGCTCTTCGTGGCGTCTAAAGCGCTCTATTACAAATGTCCCACCAACGGTCCCCCATATAAGTGGACGTCTGTAAACGTTGCTTAACTACGCCGATCTATTACGAATGGCAAGTCAAATCACGCGAGCGTTGTATTTTTGGACTGGAGATAATAAATTGGTAATCGTCTTCAATGATGTCGTAGGAACTGACCCCTGTTGTCTTGCTGTGCAGGTAATCTGTGCTGTGACCATTGATCTGTATAACAACTAGATTAGCAAAAAGCGCATATATTTGTTGCCATTGACCTAATACTGTCACATTGTCCTTAAGTGTCAAATTTATCGACACGAAAGACAACCAATGTAAAATGGGTAGATATCTGTTTTGGCCTTTAGTGGAAGAAGATGGCCCCTAGTAGCATTATGATGGTTTCACTTAACAATACTAAAATAAAGAGGCAAAATTATGCTAAAACAGAAAGCAACAAAATCGTTTTTTGTTAACGGGAAGAGTGAATTGTTTGATGTTGTGTAAATAACAACCTAATTAAATACCTACTTAATTAAATGTTAAAGGCTGTATTAACTGAACATAATTTATTCATTATTTTGTTATGAATAGAACGAGATTATTTCATTTATATTAACTTCTTGGCTGTTTCTTTTTTTTGCTGGTGCTGGACCTGACGATTTTGTACGAACTTGCAAAAATGTCTCCTGAAAATAACCGACACACAGCAATATAAGTTATATAACGATCTCATAATGGCAATACAATTTAAATTTCAATAACAATAATTCTATTAAGGTGTAGTCAGCTGCCACCTGAAAATAAACTATTTCTGTAAAGTACAAGAGAGTGACCCTGCAACCTTCAAACCTTCAATAATCATGGCAATATTCCTGGTACATAAGTCATCTTGGTAATTTTATGCTATAGACGGCAAAAGAGCAGACTGATCGTCCGATGGTAAGCGATTACCGCCGCTCATGAACATCCGCAACACCAGAGGAGTCACAAGTGTGTTGTCAGCCTTTGGGATCGGAAAAGTAATAGGAGGAGGAGTGGGATGAGGGAGAAGGAAAGGGCAATAGGCCTCCGGCACTCTCACTCACCGAAGAGACCCAAAAATATAGAATAGGCTTGTGTCCTAAAATGTAAACGATGTGATGACGTGATGTTAAACCGAAATAACTGATTTTTTCTTGAAAAATCGATCAGCAACTTTTATTATATTTCGGCTTTTTAAAAACCTTTTTATATTTGACACGTAAACGCTGTAAACCATCATGGCGGTTGAGGGATGTCACGAAGTGCCAAACAAAACAAACCGTGAATGAAGTCTGGTCTGTTGTACCCACTTTTATTTTGTTATATATTCGATTTGAAAGATACAAAGTTGGACGTTTTAGTTGTAGGTATTTACTACAAAAACGTCAACAACATCAATGGCGGACGCACTGTGCGACGTAATGCTCTCTGATTGGTGTTCACTGTCACAAGGATAAATATATTATTTGTAGTTTTAGAATCCTAAAAATAACAACAATCTTACCTTTTTATAATAAATAATAAACTTTATTGACATCTACAAATGAGTGATTCTCCGAACCCTAAATTTTCGTTGTCTTGAGGTTTATTTTTGTAACTAACTGACAAATCAGTTTGCAATTAATTTTAAAACATACCTCAGACTATTGCCTATCTTGCACAAGTTATTTTTTTTAATAATATTTATTTAAATATTTCAAAAAAATATTTAAAAGTAGTTCTTCTGACTAATATGGTGTGTCCGTAACCCAGTTTCTTGAACATTAGTAACAATAACATTATTTCTTGTTCATAAATTGATGTGAATTATAATTATTACGAAAGAATATTAGTTGTTTCTTTACACCAAAAAAAATGGTACTAATATTTACGATTGTTTATTTATAAATAAAAAAAATAGTGAGTGTCCAGCACAAAAGTCTGATTCATATTCACGCGCTTCACTCGAACGTACCCAGCTAAATATGAAACATCAGGTGACCCCTCCCCGTGCTGGCGGTAGCCAGTGGCTTGGCTGACATGGTCGCGACGTGACTTGTGGCTGGTTCGTGTCGTCGCGGAGATATAAAGGTAAATATCTGATTCATATAGCCTTGGTACACATGTGTTTCTGATTAGTATGTTCGTTTTTATAATTAAGGTAAATGGTTTTCAAACTTGAATCTGCGGGAAATATAATGCCATTGGGGAACAGAAACCTATGTATAAATAACAATCCTTAATTGCATACGTGCGATGATTTATCTATGTTAATGGGCAAAATTCTGATTGATATGTGTCTGATTCATATGGTAAAAATACCATATTAATCAGAATGTCACACATATTGTTAATGAAACGTTACATTGGCGGCACGTTACGCCTGTAACAAGTCATTTCGTATGAACCTAATGTTATTTACATGTCTAAAAACAGTAGCTGTAAATTTCGCAGCAGTCCTAATAACGTCAAAGGGGTTTCATATCTATCGACGACTAAATTTTCCATAATTAGACTATACCTGAAATTAAAACAAATATATTGGTATAAAACTACGTTCGTCTAGGTAATAAAATAAAGGTACACAATGAAAAAAAAAACTTCATTTAAATGACAGTTTAAAAATAAATTTAATATAACTAAATAATATAAATAAAACAATAACGAGCGGTTAATGAAACTACCTACTTACTTAACTATTTAGTTTTAGCGGTAGTTTATAGGCTCAAACTACTGCTTAGACGAACAGGGTAATATACTGTAACAATATATTAACTTTTAAGACCGTTATAACGTAACGTGATGAGTCGTGGGTTCGATTACCGCTCAAGAATTTTCTTCTTACAAGTTTTTACCCACCTTGTATATGAAGTGAAATATTGATTATTCATAATTGGGTTGAAACGTCAAGTCAAGAATAAGGTATATATACCACTTTTCTAGTAATTATCTGTAACTTGAAATCCCTTAAAATATTGAAATTTCAGTCATATGTTCAAACAGTGTATTATTTCATACAATTTTATTTAAACGGGTCTTATTCGCGATATATAATTAATTTAAGGTATAAATACCTATGTTTTACCGACGTTTCGGCCGTCTTATAACAGCCTTGGTCGCGGCAGGACTTTAAATAAAATTGTATGATGTATACAAATCGCGAAAGTTTAAAATCGATTAGTGTATTATTTGTATACATACCTACCGTAGTGGCAAATGCCTGCATGTTGTCAAAATTGAGAGTCTTATTTAAAGGCATTTTTAGGTATAATTATTAATAAATTTGTTATCTTCGTTTTTATATTACAGTACACAAAACTGCCACCAGTACTATCTAAGGAAGAAAAAAGAGAGAAGAAGAAAATTCCAGAGCGTATTAGGATGGAAAATATGTATTTATTTTTTATCTTTATTAAATTTTTGCCATAATTTTGGTTATTATTAAAAGTTTAAACGTACTTGAAACGTACGAGATACTTACATAAAAAATATTATGATAATTAATATTGTCGAGTATCATAATTATAATTATCATGCTGTGATTGACTAGATTTAAGCTTTTATAAAACAAAACGTTCATAATAAAAATTCTTATAAATGATAATTGATATTGTCAAGTGCCATATCATGCGGTTTTTAACTAGATTTAGTTTCCATAAAACGAGACGTACAACGTTTATTAAAAAGTAATTAATATCGTGATAATTGATATTGTCAAGTGCCATATCATGCTGTAATTGACTAGATTTAGGTGTTATGATAAGCATCGTGTGCATTTACTGTGATTTTAAGAAATAATTGACTGATTTTTCTAACTAGAATTTCATTTCTATCCCTTATTCTGATTCATATGTCACAGATTCTGATTCATATGGCCCCAAAAGTTTTAAAGTTAATTATCTCGGAAACCATTTTATCAAAAAGTGTGCCTTTTTCAGACATTGTATCTTAGGTTATCATCTTTCGTAAAAATATGTTTTATAAGCTTAAATGTGAATAAAAAATTAGGCCATATGAATCAGACAAAGAACGCAATTTCGGAGAAACACTCAAATAATAGTGAATCTATAGATACTATAATCAAACCGATTTATTCTTAGTGGACAGAAACCTATAAGGTAAGTATAGCTAATGTTACTTTACTTCCGCCTCTTGAGCAGTGCTCTACCTCTACCGAGCCTGGATGCGGCTGTTGCTAAGTTAAAACATTCAAAATCAAATTAAACTGATATTTTTGTTTCTTGTCTAATTATAGATGTTGACTCCTGTAGGACGGTTAGGCCACGTGATCCGGCGATGCGAACAGCGATGGGGTGGGCGGAACGGCAAATTAACCGGCGAAGCGAAATCTAATAATCAAAACAAGAAAAGTCAAACTTCTTTATGAAAGTTATCTCGAAATTGTGCGTAGAGAAAGAATGATTTTTTTAGGATGTAATCTCCCAGGCCCTGTCATTGCTCATCGCTCCTGAGGATGACTCGTGCAGAGACGAAACACGAATCGAAGCATAGGCGCATACAGCGGGATACTGTAAGTCAGGTAGGTATCTTTGTGGAACCCATACCATTCCAATATATCCCTTATCCTTTCGTTTCGAGTTCGGTATTGTAAACTTTTTTTATTGCAATAGTAGGGGACAGGGGTGGTCAATCCGAGGGGGGGAGGTGGGTTCCTCTTTCTTTCCATTAGTATACATTTACATAGCGTTGTCACGGTTGCATTCAAGCATTTCGCCTTAGAGCCCGGGTTCCGCTTTCTAGTTTAACTACACGTGACGGATGCCAGGAATCGAACCTTAGCTGATCCGTCACAGTGCGCTGGTGGTGTGTGACTGGCGAATGTTCCTACGACGATGTGTGTTCTTCTATATGTGTGGACTGTATGGCTTCAATCTATTCGGGGCTTCAGAAATAAAACATCTTCATACGTTGGGAGCGATGCTGTTCAGGTGTTCGGTGCTTGGTGGTTACATATGGTTACTTGGTCACAAGATGGTGGTTGGGACGCCAACGAACTGGCCGAATACATGGTCGCTTAAGTACCTCGAAATTTTACCTTAACGACGACCATCGCACCGAACACGTGCTCAGAGAATCTTTATTTACGATAAGATACAAATGTGTATTTATCTTAGGGACTATGAGTCTATGATACATGCATATATGTTCTATACATAGCTAGGTAGGTCTCAAAAAGTTCTGTCTATTGGTATACAATACCTAAACCTAACTGCTTGCGTCACTAAGCTATTCTAGAAAAACTGTTGAAAAATGTCGTCACACAAGGGCCCGCCCACTATATTTTTTATTAAACTATTAAATACTATAGTTATATATGTTATTTTGGTAGGCCGTTGTGTGCATCTATATGGGGCATCTATTAAAACAAACACCATGAAAATATCTTTATTCAATTCTCAGTTATTACAGGGAAACCTACGATGCATAAGTAAAAATACAAATTTTCTTAAGTAAACATTGTCGTACATGAACAAAGTTTATGATAAACATGCAAATGTTTGTTATTATGTTTATTTTAACTAAACAAGGTAATAACTAGCAATAAGAAAGTATCAAGACATGATTTCAAGCCTATACGAAGCTAAAAAACACTAATAAATCTATAAAACTACTATGTAAACAAAACAGCTGTTTATCAACTATTGGTTCTTATCTATTACAACTGATAACACTATTTATGATCGATATCTAGGTCCCTACAGTTAGCACAAGTTTAAAACTAATGTTCATGCACTATGTAGTACTTCTTATTGACGATTTGCTAATTTTCACTATTCTAGCGTTATTTTATCACTTTGACGCGTCCGACTGAACCCGGTGTACCGCACGATTGGATAGCACTGATTTTATACGATTTTCACTCGCGGTTTCGAATACACTATTCACTGTCATAGTTTTTAATATCTGTCGCGAACACTAAATTTGATAGAAGATATAGCTTTTTCACAGAGCGAATGCTGACAGACTTCCGCAATCCAAAGGAGAGTACTATTCCATGGCTTAGTCCAATGTCACTATATTTGAGGCTTTCCCATATTCCAGCGTATATTTTCGGTTTGGCCAACTTTATATTTTTTCTTGAAGTAAGTTTTTTCAGAGGTACTGAAACTGAAACTAGTCTTAACCATGGAATATCGCTAACCGGAGGTCAAACAGTCGCTAAGTGGAAAAACTAATATTCAGTCAAATCCGGTTAGACTAGTAAGCGGACCCCGAATTGCAACTGGGACAACGCTAGGAGGATAATGTTGCAGTAATATAGCTTATACATACATTAGAGGAACACATATACTGCTTTGTATCGCACTACCTGAAATTCACCAGGGTGAAGCGAGGCGAAGTCTAGATATCTTCTTATATAAAAAACTTACTTGATATTGTAATAGCTCTTCTCTTAGCACGGTGCACCAGCCACTGTAGTCTCTTAGTTCCATCGTGCATTATTCCCTAGCAACAATAAAGTACCGTGCGTTGGCAAATTATCTGATAAATTTGCGATCAGCATAGATTCGGTAAAACATTCTTACAGAGAAGGTAACATCGTTATTTCGCTTTTAAATACTGTTTTGTGTTTGGTGAATTTTAAGAGAATGTTGACTCGAAGAGTGGCGTTCCAGTAAATGTTTGTTCTCATTTTGTGTGTTGGCAGTCACTTGGCAGACCCCCTGCATAGCAGCCAATTTAAGTCTCCACTAGGTTGCCGTAGGCTTCATATAAATAATAATAATTTGTTCTAGTTATCGTTGGTCTTGTGTAGTGTTGTCCCATATAAATATATACCTACACAGTGAAATCGATCTCTCATTTATTTTATAATCTTACTTTTTTCTTCATAAAATACAGATATCAATTTGGTAGCAACGACGTAAGCGAAATAAATAGATACATGTGCTTAATGCAAGTGCATTTTAAAACGGTGCAAGTCACAAAATGCCTTTTTTTAGAGTATGCTAAACGGTTTTGGAGAACACCGTCGCGCTGTAAGTCTCTAAAATAAGTAGGTACTTAGTAGGTACCTATACCAAGGTAAGTGAATAATACCTAATAAGCAGTTATTTTAAAGCACGAGGCTAGTGTTACATGCTTCTAAGTTCTAAACTACTATATTCTCAGCAGTCTTTCAGATATAAATCCTGCAGTCACAAACGTAGACGAATATTTAGTTCATAATAAATAAGAATTGTTTCAAGTTTGTGTCAGAGTTACAATTTGTCTCGCAGTTAATGGGGCAGCTGATTTTTTGCTCTTGAAGTAAGTTTTTGTTTAGCTGTAACATGTATTTATTTTCAATTTATTTAGACCATTAGAAAAGCTTTGTTCTTTTGGTTTTGAATGAAAATTAATGTAATATTGGTACTTTAAAGTAAAATTGGCATCATATATGCCAATTTTACTTAAGTAGTTGTACGAGTTAGTATACTGCAGAATTTTCAGTATTAGTTCTATTATACTTATTTACATTAATAAGAGTAAAGTATCTCTCTGCTCTGCTTTGCCTGCGAGGTTGTCGGTTATTATGTTAGGTAGTATATGTGCTATTCTTTTGCATAAGCTATAATACTACAGAATGCCATCAAAACCCGTTCTGTAGTTTTTGTGTGAAATAGTAGCATACATCCATACATTCATCCATACATTCATCCATACATTCATCCATCCGCTCATTCGCCCAAACATTCACATTTACAAAATATAGATGAGCCCGCGGTTACACCCGGGTTATTTAAGGCTACTGCTCCGATCCCGTGGCTCATAGCGTGATGTTATATAGCCCATAGCCTTCCTTAATAAATGGGCTATCTAACACTGAAATAATTTTTAAATCAGATCAGTAATTCCTGAGATTAGCGCGTTCAACCAAACAAACAAATAAACTCTTCAGCTTTATATATTAGTACTAGTCGACGCCAGCGGCTGCGCACGCACATATTTTCAAATTTCCTGTTTTGCCCGATCCCGTGGGAATTTCGGGAAATCCCGTCTTAGTGCACCCCTACGGTCCCCAAGGAACATACATGCTAAATTTCAGCTTCTTGCGCCGAATAGTTTCGGCTGTAGCTTGTCTGTCAGTCAGTCAGTAACGCAAGCATTTTATATATTAAGACTAGCTGACCCGGCAAACGTTGTTTTGCAAATTTTTTTTTTTTTTTTGAAAAATAGATGTTGGCCGATTCTCATAGATACCGGATAAGCACAAAAAATTTCATCAAAATCGGTCAAGCCGTTTCGGAGGAGTATGGGAACGAAAACTGTGATACGAGAATATATTAGATAGAATTTATATATTAGATTAGATTAGTTGTAAGATATTTAATTTTTGACGTCATATAGTTAAGTCGTGACGTCATTGTCGATAAATATAGTCACAATGAAATCGATCTCTCATGTATTTTATAATGTTGCTTTTTTCTGCATAAAATACAGATAATCTAGCAACGACGTAAGCGTTCTTTTGTTCGTTCCTTCTAATTTTTGACGTCTTTCATAATACGATATTTTCGATAAGACCAATGCACCTCAAGTCGAAAATCTTTAAATATTACGACATCGTCAAGTATGTATCCAAAACGACATCCCTAAATTGAGTAACCCGAGAACAGTACGGAGTATAGAGTTTGTCAGAGCTTGTAGCCATTCCGTGCAACTGACAGCCAATTAAGGAAAATAGGTCATTTCGTCGGTCGGGGATGACACGCGGAGTGTGTTTACTTATGCACACCGGACCCGGTGATGTGCTATCACATCATCCCCGTAACAAAGATGGTTGGAAGTTTATTCATATTGTTAGCACTGCCTTACAATCGTTTGGTTAAGTTTGAGATGCATATTATTTTTAAATTTAGCTTATAGTAGTTAGGTACCTTTTAAGTTCCCTCAAACTGTTTGCTTCATGTATTACAATACAATTATCATTATTATATTTTCCTTAGCCGCCACTTAGGTACAACACCCACAGAATGAAATCGGGTACTGACACTTGCTTTTTTGTATTTTTAATCCATCACCGCACGGATAAAGCAACCTGCTTTTATTTTTTGCCACAGATGCTCATGAAAACAGGATACAAATTATAGATGTAAATTAAAACTGACATGTGAGAGCTCTCCATTCTTTGACCAATCAAACAATAGTTCGTTAGGCGTTGGTCTAAATTGACTTGTTCTGACCGGAATAAACGAATTTCTACTGACCGTTTCAAGTTTTATTTGGTTTGTAGCAGAAAGCAACCTAGTCTAAAAACATGGTTGCGTTTTCTCACCATTACCAAGGTAACGCTAATAGGCAACTAAACACATCCAAGTTTATAGTCATCGGCACAAAAGATGGTGAAGGGGAATACAAGTGGCAGCAGGGGAGTAACTGTTGCAGTTTTTTAAATAATAATATTTTGCTTTTATACTAAAAATGTAAAATTAGGCGACTCCAACATCTTTTAAGCGCTAGCCGGCCTGAGTTATTTTGCCCGTTCCTTCTAATGGTTACTGCACCCTCGTTCTATTAAGGAATGTGAATTCTGTCGACCCGCACTTGGACACCGTGCACCGTGGTGAGCTCAGCTTTCACATAGCGAGAAGAGCCCGCGCTCAGCAATAGCTTATACAGGCACAGGACCGATCTTGATGAAATAATTTTTATTTTGATGTTGATTTGACGTTCACAAGCGACAAATCGTAAACCAAGTGATTAAATGAGTTTTACTTGTTAACATAGGAACTTGAGCTTCTTTAATTCGTATTATACTAATGGTGGATAAAAAGTTTGTGATTAAACCTATCTGAAGGATTCTCCGTGTCAAGGATAAATTGTTAGAGTAGCACAGTATAGTCTTGCTGATTTGAAATTTAAAATGAAATGTGTCCTAACATTCAAAAGATTACTATGTCTTTAGCCATCCACGATTTATCAAGCGATCAGCGATCAGGATCACTAAGCCAGAGGTCGTAGGCTCGATTTCCAAGCACGACAAATGTTTGTGTAGGTAATGCACGAGTATAGGCATTATTTATTTACACTGCCTTTGAATTTTAAACGTGTTATTTGTTTATCAGCTACCTAGTTAAGTATGACCCAGTTGCCTAATTCAGGATCAATTTTTATTGATTATATTTTATTGTGTGTCAATAGAAGGATTTGACCTAATGCATCATGCTGGTTAGACGGATTGGCATACTAACCGTCCTGTCCATAACTATAATATTCTTTCTACCATATACACACATCACCATCTAGTTCCAAACTAAGCAGAGCTTGTACTATGGGTACTAGATAATGGATATACATACATATATACTTTTTTTTTGTAAATACATACATATTATACATAAAATTTGATGTCGAGTTACCCGAAACCAAACACCTTGCCATATGCAGGGCTGATATAACAATACTACATTTTGGAGAATTGGTAACTTTCATTAATAGTGACCTCACGCGGATAAATACCCATAGCCAAATATAGTACTTATTCTGTGTCTACACCTGACACGCCTGTTTTAAAAATAAACTCGAGTGCTCAAGAAGCGAATGACAGACCCAGTTTCCTTCAATAATGTCATCAAATTCACCCCCCGTCACAATTGCTTGGAAATTCGATTAAAGCGAAGGTCTTTCTTAATATTTAGTAGGTTACTGTCCCGGGTATTATATCGAATCAAAATTATTTTAACACTTAAAAGGAAATATACAAGAGACGAAGTATTGGTTATTTTCACATTAGTTATGATCTTCGTTGCAACGTCATGTCAGTTTCATAGTCGGTAATACCTCCATACTTACGGGATAGTAAAGTCCACAGATCATATGTCTATCGGTCTATTTACTATTACGTCAGTACTTATTAATCTTCGTTCCTAATTTCTCTCCTCTTTCGAATACGATGGTTAGTTTTTCTTTAGGTACTTTTCTATGTACATTCAGTGCCTTTCATCGTACAATAATAACAAATTATTTATTTTTCGACTAGACCCAATACTTTGAAATTGGACAAAATAATAATATAATTTAATGATGAACAGCACTCCATACCAAAAGTTTCATCGTTATTCGAACAAGCTACTCTTAATTTGACCCGCGTAATAGCAACAATTGACAAGTGGTAGGTGTTTCGTGACCAGCATATATATTCGCCACGGCTCTCCGCTAAGTTGCTAAGGTCTTGCCTATTTAATTTAGTCGATGTATTTCGAAGGTACGCTCTCATTTCACTCAGATGTCAATTCTGCGATGTCTGTTATCCTTAACATAATGTTGAATAATACATCGCCTGTTTGCATGACAAGTGAAGACGTTGTGTGTCTGTGCAAACGTTGCTCCCTTTCGACACTCCCGCAATAATGACTTAGGATCTACGTGCATAATTCACTATGTTTTTTCTGTTAAAGCACAAGAATTATTTCTTTCCACAAGGCGTATGTTGAAGGAAGGTCTAAGCTTCCAGAAACAATATATTTTTTCAGTTTACTCAAACAATAATCGAAGCGTTCTACTTGTATGAAATTGGGTCAATATTCGCTTATAAACAGAGAGGGAGCGCGAAAAGTTTATCCTAAAACAGTAATGTCACGAAATAGGTTCTTAACCTATTTCGCTAGTGGTTCTACAGCTTCAGAACGGACGGAGACAGCCGTTCTTACCCATTCGATAACGTTAAAACATTGTAGGAAAATTTGTTTTTAGAAACATCAGAGTTTATATGTAATGTAGTATGAAATATGCGTTCTTGTATGTACCACCATTAATTATTCTGTGGTACCACATACATATACCTACTGCAGGGCTGGCGTAGTAGTTTAAGCGGCCACCTCACCGCTTGGTACTGCTGTGGGTTCGATTCCCACACGAGACAACACTTTGTGTTATTCATATGTTGTCCCTAGATGTTTATTGTCTCCGTTGGTTGTATGTTTGTAAAGTCTCCAACGACACAGGATGTATTCCTAGTGCAACAGTTGTATTACTAAAAGTTGTATAACTAAAAGATATTGTACATCCTATTATTCAAATTTATTTCGTTTTCAGTATGTGCATAGGTAGGTAGGTACATCGCTCGGTAACGAGGACTCGGGCTTTATTATCCCAGCATGTATCAACAAACAAAATGATACATAAGGTATGCGTTTGCTTTTATGCCTTTCAAACATAAATCGCATAGGTAATTTAGATGTAAGTACTCTGAAAACGAACATTCTTTTTTACGAGGCACGAGCTTACTTCTAAATTGGAAATCGGGGTTATTTCAATAAAATCGGATCAAATTAAGGTTTTGTGTGAACAGGATACTGGAAATAAAAGTAGGCTAGAGGAGACGGACGTTTTGCGATTGAGTGTTTGTGTCTGTACGTAGTGAAGTGAGCGGCGAGGCGGTGAGTGAGTGGCGCGGCGGCGGCGCGGTGAGGGTGCGCGGCGGCGCGCGGCGTCGATAGCGCACCGGCCTGACGTCGGCGCGGGCCGGCGCACTCCGCACCGCCCGCTCGCCCCGCGCCCCGCGCGCCCCGCGCCCGCCAGCCACGACGCACGTCACACTCGACACCCGCGACACCCTCGCCACCCTCGGCGAGCCGAGCGAACACCACCGCGCCACCGACACCACCGACACCAAAGTGACTGTTTACTGTGAAACACCACCAGACATACCCATAGGAAACACCCAGTGACACGATCTGTTCATCATTCTGTGCTCGTGAAAACAAACACATCACAGAGCATTAGCGCAGGCGCGCCGCTAGCGGACATGATGAGAGCGGCCATCTTGGCCGAGGACGCACTTTCGCCTCGCCCCAGCTTCGAAGCTCTTTTTGAAAGCCACATATAAGCTTTAGAGGACGAATGATGCGTCGTGGACTGAACCTCGCGGCGTGCGCCCTCTGAGGCCGCACCGCGCCGCTATCGATCCGGTAGCGTCATGGCGCCCGCGGAGTGAATGCGGACATCGGGACAGCGCCGCAGCCCCCGTAAGGTCGCGGAGCGTCCGCCCAGTGATAGTGCTAGAGTGGTCGCGCGGCATGTGAGACAGAGTGTCGGCGTGCTTGGGAGGGCGCGCGGGCGGCGGCGGGCCCTGACCGCGCGCCATGGGCGAGGAGTACGCGCGCTCACCGTGCGAGCGCTTCCCGGCGACGGGCGCGTTCAGCGTGGCGCCGCCGGAACGGCTCAGCCCGCCGCCGCCCGCGCCGCTGCCGGACCGGTTCTCGGCGTCCCCGCGGCGGGTGCGCCGCTGTGCCGAGGCGGAGCGCGCGCGGCGGCCGCGGTACGTGCCTCCGGCGGCGCACGTGCCGGTGGAGCGCTATGTCCCGCGGCCCCCGGCGCCGCTGCGCCCGCCCCCGCCGGTCTACTGCGGGCTGGCGTGCAGGCCACCGCCGCCGGCGCCGCGCAAGTGTTGCGGCCCTGCCTGCCGCGAGGATATCGCTGGCTCGCCGCCGCCGTCGCGCTATGTGGAGTACGTGGGAGCGGCGGCAGCGCGGCGGCTCGCGTGCACGCCACCGCCACCGCCGCCGCCCGCACTTCAGCTGCCGTGCGAGCCCCAGGAGCCACCCTGCTGCGTACAGGCGAGGAGAAGACCGCAACCTCCACATGATTGGTAAGTACTATATTTATGTACACGACACACCATCAAGGTCAAATTCTATCTGCCATAAGAATCTGTGTTGATGAGCTCCAAAGATCATCACAACATCTGAGCCTAACTTTTTCAATTCATACATAGTTGCGTTCTTATTTACAACATTGGCATAGAACATAAACTTACAGCGCCTCAATATTTTTCACTGCGTAATACGTAGATGTAAATGGCGGCACACAAAAACGTATTTAATAATTGGGCGATGATAGCGAAAGCCGAGCCGTTATAATTGGTTAATATTTTGTGGATGATATCGATAACGTGTGATTGATGAGCGGCTGGCTAACGATCGTCGCATTCGTGAGGGACTCACATCGCGTATCCGTGATTAGATTCCACCCAACATACATTTCGCACAGTTTCCGCAGAACGTTATAAAAATGCTTTGTACCAAATACTTGGCACTTAAATTCACGTAGTAAAATACAATCAGAGCATTAACTGACCACTGTTCTCCAATGCTCCTATAGTGAAATGCAAAATGATTTTAGTCTGCATTAAGCTTTTGGAATAGTACCAAAATTGGTTAGTGTTCTATATAGGATTGTTTTACATTATTGCATCGTAAATTCTACTTGTTTTAATTGTGATTACATAGTATATATATGTGAATGGAGTTATTTGCAGGTTTATTGTTATATTTGAATGCGTATCGTATTGAGCTTAGCTTTTGATTGTGCCTGTACTGGCTATAAAATTAATGAGATTAAAGCAGTGGATTGGTACGAAACTGTGCGCGACGAATGTAATTAAACAGATTTAATTAAAAGCCATGGTCGGGTTTATAGTTTCGATCCATATGTGTTAAGAATATTTGTGAATAAAATATTTATTCTTATAAGTTACCAACCATAATTACTCTGAGAAACAAGCTTAACCATTAGAATCATTATTATAGGTGTCTAAATTATTTAATATTTTATTAATTTCGTAGCTTCGTATATGAGTTTAACACTAAATATAATTCTATTTAACAGTATTAGTTAGATTTTATTTCACAAAGTTCTGATTTGTTCAAAATCGCAAAACCAAGTAATTTGATGTAAATCATTTTTCACATAAACTTTATTTATAAAGGGAGTTTTGTAGGCTTCGAACATAGTGTTACAAACTAATAAATTGTTTATAAAGGTCCAATTTAAATATAAGTAGTTTTATTAAATTAGAATATCAATTGTGCAGACATGTTTCAAAGTTACGAAAATGTTCAGAGTACGTTTATGGAAATTCGATTACACTTGAATAATAATTATGTACATTACATAGGTAACCATTGTAGCTTATATGATTTAAAATAACAGTTTGCATAAGACAGAATAAGCCAGAAGATTACCTGAGTATAAATTGAAAATCAAAGTGCTAAAGTGATGTTTGATTATTTTGTTTTATTGTAAACTTTTGATTACCTACTTTTGAAAAATTCCTCAATATACCTAGGAGGACTACAACTTAGGGTGTGATTAACGTTTTAATGCCCTATTAGAGAATCCAGTGTTAAATCAGGTCCTTGTAATCGTAAGACAAAGGAAAATGTTGCTCCGTAAAACATTGTTGGATTTCATTCGATAGAAGATCAGGATAGGCGTGTTCTGGAAATCGCGTATTGCGAATATAATATATGGACTTTAGCAGGTACAACAACAGATCAATCAAAACAACCCCCAGTTATCCTATTATCCATTCAGCATAGACCGCTGTGGGTCGTTTGTGTAGTGGTCGTTGACCCGAAACAATTCTCCGTAGATATTGCATAATCTCTTCGAATACCAATGGGTAGATACGGCCATTTTCAATATTCGAACTAAAGATAGATCTGTAGATTTTAAATTTGTGTTTGACATATTTTGTAAGGAGCTTATGTCAAAAACGAATCTAAAATCTACAGATCTATCTATAGTTCGAATTTTGAATTCCGTAGTAGTGGAGCTAACGAGATCAGCTAATTCCTTTGTTTTGCGATGTCGATCTTTGATACAATCAGGGATGGTACACTTTCCATTGCAAATCTTTTTCATTTGTAACGCTTCCAAGTGATTTTATTCTTGATAAAAGAACTTTATCTTGGTTATGATAAGGCTGATGTTTCGATAAAGAAAACATTTCAAATTTATCTCGACTCAATGGACCATATCCTTCTTGCCCTTCAATATTTTACTTTTCGACGTTGTTATCCAACCAACTGGTTCTAATCTTGATGCCCTTGCCAATTTCAAAGGAATTAAGCATCATGAAATATTACTTTCGGAATGTGAAAAGGACGATTTGGAGACAAACCAGATCAATGATTATCTTAAAACCAAAATTGTTAATCTTGTGTAAGCTGGTGAAAATATTCTTCGGTTACAGTCTATTGTATATGTGTGTGATAGAATTCTTGAGCGATTTTTTTCGTTTGTTACATTTATATAATTAGTGAGAATGCTGTTGAAAATTTGACCAGTGTAATTTTCCCTTGAGATTCTGGCATTTTCGATGTCGGTGCGTATCTTTGTTTGAGATACTTGCGAGAAAAGTAATGTGACTAGACCACAGATATTTTATATAAGCACACGATTTGCCTAACATTGGGCTTGAATAATGCAATATTCAGTGTACTGATAGTTGCGATATAATCATTTGAACTTCTCCATCAGCCCTGTCCAAGTGCGGGTTGGCAGACTTCACATGTCTTTCGAGAACTTTATGGAAAACTCTCAGATATGCAGGTTTCCTCACGACGTTTACATTCATAAGCAAGCGATAATTACCAATTTAATACGCACTTGACTTCGAAAGTCATTGGTGGCTGCCGTGGATTCGAACCCGAGACCCTCTGCGTAGCAGTCTGTCGGTCTCTCCACTCGACTATCGCTGATATCATTTGAACACATTGCCAATATTAGTGTGGCATACATGAAGCATGTAAATACTAATATCACGATTTCTAACATTACAATGAATAAATTGTTTACAAATTCGCACTCTTATTCTGAAACAGTAGTTAATGTATTTTTTAGGTATTTATCTATTCATGTATAACAAAATTATGTGATTAGAACACTGACTCTGTGAAGTGTTTAAACGGCCGTGCAGGTTACGGGTAACAGTATATTTGTATATTTCAAAATGGTAAATTTTATATATTATGATAACGAAAAGTGATATTAGAAACTGCAAATGGCCATGTGAAGAAATTGTATGTTGAGTGTACACTGAAGCATTCAATTTCTTGTAATGCATTGCTCTCACGAGTGGTAGGTAACCGTGGTTATAATTAAACATCGTTATCGGGCGGGTAAAATTGGTGGCAGTGCGGTAGCGCACGACAATAGGGTTGTCATGCGTATGCGTCACGTAGGTGCATACATTTAATAAGCTTTTTCGATTATGTTGTATCGTACAATACCTTTATTTAATTAAAATATATTGTAGTTTTAAATGTTTTTTTAAAAGTATAGCTATATAGTATTGTATTTTTTTTCGTATTGTAATAGCTTTTTCACTAACTCTTAACT
This sequence comes from Euclidia mi, assembly GCA_944739405.2. Classification (NCBI taxonomy): domain Eukaryota; kingdom Metazoa; phylum Arthropoda; class Insecta; order Lepidoptera; family Erebidae; genus Euclidia; species Euclidia mi. Next base: position 84,214,755 of record OX123182.2, on the reverse strand, counting down.
ATTTCAATGTAATTTGAAAGTTAAGGCGAAATTATTTTCCAAAATATTAAATTATTATTTCGCAGTCGTCATATATTGGATCAAATTTTTACAAGCATCTATGTTAAAAATATGTTTTAATCTATTCTTTACTTTCATATTTTTGTTGTAATGTTAAAAAGTGTTAACATATTTTTAAAATTGGCAACACTAACATTATGTGAAAAATTTACAATATAAACTTTTCAAATTATTTCACAAGTTTAAAATAAATACGTCTTTGTTATCTCAAATGAAGTCGAAAGGTAATTTTCTTACTTAAAATGTTTTTTTTTTCAGCAGACATCTTAAACTAACAGAAATCAGTATAAATAAGTTGTTGGTTATTTATTCCAAGTAGACCTAAATATCTTCAAGGAATATTTTAACAAAAAATATTCAATAAAAAGTAATTGTAAAATATTTATGTGTTTAATTTCAACATTATTTCTAACGAAAAACCTACATTAATTATTTTGTATTGACTTAGTTACGAGTGATTATTAAAATATAATTTAATTTTGATATTTTAATAAGATACACAAGGACAAATTGAAATATAGATTCTTAATTACATAAAGATATCAAGTAACATTTAACTATTATTTAAAAAAAAAATGTGCATGCTATATGGGTACGCGCGGCAACCCTTGCGTCGAATGCCACGACCTTCACCCGCTGGATAACGATGTTTAGTTATAATACTAGCAATAGTTTTGTTTTCCAATAGCAATTCCATGAAATGTTACGTTTCTGGGAACGTTTGACGCTGCGTTTCACGGAATGCTGACGACAAGTGAGCAATTACTTGTAACATTCACTTCAATCTGCTCTGTATTATGACTTCTTTGTTCTTTTTCACCTTTGTTACATATTTGATCATAATAATATGGTGTATAATGAGGAATTCGTCAAACAGTATTTCACAGTCCACTACTGCACGTCGGCCTGTGGTTCCTTGAAATTTGGCCTTGAGGTTCCGTCTCTTCCCATATAATAAAACTCAAACTCAAACTCAAATATGTTTATTTCCATAAAAATGTTTAAATTTTTTGGATACGTCAGAAAGTCATACAAATAAAAAATAATAAAAAAGTAACTTTAAATGCATATTAACATAGTTGAGCATTGAAAAAAAATGCCTGTTCAGAAAGTAGAGCCTCGTGAGAAGAATCAGGCAAGAAACTCCGGGCCACTCTTTTCTACGTCTTGATTCTATACAATTTAAAAGCTTAGTAACTACATTGAATTTTTCATAGGTATATGAGCTGGTGTGTCTATAATGTTGTTGTCAATTAATAAGGCTTTTTTAATAATAATATAAAAGTACTAACTAGCATAATATAGACACAATAACTCACACTCACATGAAACTTAACACTAATCAAACATAAGTAGCCTGTGGGACCGAGCAAATTAATCCCAAGCATTTTTATCTTCAATATAATCTAGCACTGAATAGTACCCTTTTTGGCAATGTTTACGTTTTATAATCTTTTTGAATTTATTATAACTTAAATTTTGAATATTGCTTGGCACTTTATTGTAAAAGCGCACACATTGGCCTTGAAAAGATTTCTTTATTTTCTCTAGCTGGGTAGCCGGCACTACTAGCTTACTCTTATTTCTAGTATTCAAATTGTGGATATCACTTTTCTTTGAGTATGAGGCCTTGTTTTGGAATAAATATATTAGGTTGAAATAAATGTACTGGCTTGCAACTGTTAAAATATTTATTTCCTTGAATTTATTCCTTAACGAAGCCCCATAATCCAAATTGTAAATTGCCCGAATAGCTCTTTTCTGCAGAACAAAGATGGTCTGAATGTCGGCAGCATTTCCCCACAGGAGAATACCGTATGACATTATACTATGAAAATAGCTATGATATACAAGCCTGGCAGTGTCAATGTCAGTTAACTGGCGAATTTTCCTGACTGCGTATGCTGCAGAGCTGAGTCTATTCGACAATTTACTAATATGTGGTCCCCATTGCAGCTTAGAATCTAGTGTAATGCCTAAAAATTTGGTGTTATCCACAAGATCCAACACATAATAGTCTTGCCTTTGTGTATTTTGTATTTTTATTAGTGGCCTCTTATGTCACCACCACCATTTTTAAATGTGTACGTAAAAATGTATGCTCAAATTAATATTCTAAGTACAGTAGCAGTGTTAGTTATATAAATTCCTAATAACAAAGTTAAGGAAATACTCGAAATAAAGGTATCAAGGAAAGCCATCCCGAATGTTGAATATCTATTGATTCTAAACTAATCTATGAATTCGGTCCATTATTTTCGAAGTTTTCGATTTACGAATGCGTTGGTAAGATAAAGTTATATAACAGATTTTATTGATCGTCACGATTACTAAGGACTAATTTATATGGATATCATACCTACATGATATATTTATGCATAGTGTAGGTACAATGTGTCATTTAATAGTGATACTACGAAAATGTGTAAAAGCAGGACTGTGACGGCCTTTTCTGTTTTATCTCTTTGCAACGGACATGTACAAGCATGTAGCACATAATCAACCACGTGAATTTTATAACTAAGTAAGTGCTCTACATCAGTCTTAAAACTATGTCAATATGATATCCATTTATTCTGTTGTCATGTAATACACAAGGTGAGGGATGCCGTCACAATCGTGTGTTTTGATGAATTGGAAACTATTAATTACTTAATGTTAACGTTAAAATACACCTACCACTTTTATCTCTGCTCCACTTTAAGGTTCACAGGTAGAAAATGCCTTATGGCATTATGTCTAACCGTGTAAACTTAGTTTGTGCAAAAGTTAAATAAATATAACATAGACAAATATTTTTATTATTGAACTGTTCTCAAAATTACTGCTATTATGTAAAGATGCATCTGTATCCAACGAATGTTATTGCTTCTGTATGATTACTAAGATAAATTGTTACCTATCTATTGCAGCAATACGTTATCACTGGTCATAATCTATTGATATTTACAAGCGAAAAATGTTTAATATAGGTTAGGTGCTTTATCAGGTTTATTGAGTTAGATATCGCGATAAGATTCGGGCGTGTCTTTACACTACCGTCAGTATCTTTACTAACTACATTTTACAGTGACGTGTTCGGGCTCCATTGTAGTGAAATATAAATTGATTAAAATATGTATTGTGAGTGATTAAGTGAAATTCATATAAAAGCTAGAAGCAAGCGTATTCATGAATAAAAAGTAAGTAATCAATTAGCAATTCTTTCACTTTTTCAATGCCTAGTTTTTGTATACTATTCTATAAAAGTGTCTAGTCATCGACTATTCTTATAATGTAGTCAATACAAAACCTAACTTTATGATTCATGCTATTGGCTATGGAATACAAGGCTTCTATTTCTAGTCAGACATTTTCAGGAAAGAAAAACGTATTCGCCGAACTACTTGCTATTAGATCGCTCAAGTTTCCCGTGTGCCTATTGAAATGTAGACGTGAAAAGTTTAAGGATTCCTTACTTGATTTCTTTGAAGGCTTCTAGTTCTATTGCTTCTGAGAAATTGGGTTTAGGACAAAATGTCTGGCAAAAAATTGAGAAAACAAAATTAGTAGGTATGTTTGTTGAGTTAGGTAAGACAAGATCAATAGTACCTACTCACTTACACAGACAAAATCAGCTGTTGTTCGCACAAAATTGTATTTATTTTGGACGGAATACAACTACGTTTAGGATTATATTCGCTTGTATCGGTTAAATTTTAATCTCGTTACCTTTTGTATAATCTAATGGTTGGTGCACATTGGAGGCTTGTTTGCACAAGATACGAAATAAGTATTTTGATTTAAATTTTTTGCTGAACAACGCAGATGCGGTGATTTTCGAATAAGTTAATAGAAAGACATGGTCCAAATAACTTGCTTCGATTTTCATTCGCTCGTTATTATTTCGTTCATCGATTATACCGGTATCAATAACAGTAAACTATTATTGATACCGGTACTACTATATTAAAGTATTTTTTGTTGTACAAGGTTTCGGTACGCACCCTCTTTAGGCACATACGGCCTTCAGCTTCATGCTCACTTGATTCTTGATATTTCTCTAACTCATATTTATTTTGGTTTGAGTACAATTCAACTAAGTACAACTTCTGCGACTCAGAAATGTAAACCATAAATATATGTATGTTTCTACATTTTATTATTGTGATAATATTTTCCAACTAGACACTATTTCAAAAAGTAACTGGTATGAAAATAGAGAAAAAGAAATTGCTGTTATGCTTTTTTCGCCGTGATGGCTAGTGGCCAGTTCGTAGAAATAAATATAAGATGAATATAATAGTACAGTGCGGTACCTACAGTGAATGAAATTAATTAACTCAATGTGATTAATAAATCTCCTGTTGATTCGCGTAAATGTGCTTTTTACTATTTTTTGCACTCTTCAACGTTAATTTTAGAGCATCGGATACCTCTTTAGAAATGTTTTTACGTAAATATTTTATCACTTTCGGAACGTATGAAATAAATGGAATCATCACTACCCGAACGTATGGAAGTAATGTAATATGGAAAATCAATTTATGTAAATGGAAAGTGCTACAGTGCCAGTTGATTTAAATTTGCTATATTTGTTGTCTCTTGAGGAATGAACCCACAACACACGGCCATTCGTGCATCAATTCCATTGTCTATAAACCTGATGAAGAATTTATTTTGTTTCTATTTTAAGAGCTATTTACAGCATTATAAAGCTTAAACGTAACTTGGAGTTAATATTGTGTACAAAAATGTTAAGTTTATCAAAGGTAATGTGCGGTTTTGTGCAGACATGTATGAGGCTTATGACAAATGGAAGGTCGGCTTACGCTTTGGCCTGCTTAGTTTATTATTCACGAGTACAGCCCTAAGTCAGACAGGTACTACGAGTGCTTAAAAATACAAGTGTAGTTATGTAATTGTCGGTATTAAAATTATTTTTTATACGAGTGTGTTGCGCAGCTATAAATCATTTATCTGCATAATAAGCCGTACCTACTGACACTTTCACCACATTTGTGTTGCCATTTAGGTGTTTTAATTTTCATTATCATACGCCTGATTTATAATTTATGACATGCGCGGCTTCACCTATGAACTATAGTCATAAACTCCCTCAGGAATCACGATTCACGCTATCTGTTAGCGAAAACCGAACAAAAATCCATTCAGTTCTTGAGTTGAACAGGCAGTCAAAAATTTTATCATGTTTCTGGCCAGGCTGGTTGTTCTTAGAATAAAGAAATTCAACAATCAAACAGTGTTTGATGTGACCTTTACATTTCGTTTACTGATGAACGTCAGCTGTTCTATCTACTAATAGCTCATACGTTCTGCAGAAAAATATAAATCAATACAATATCTATTATCAAAAGGCGCTTTCATGTTCATCGTGATTATTCTTTTATATGATTCTAAATTGGGTCACATACTGTCAGTTAAAAGTCGTGCTGATATGTAGTTATTGGTCATATATTATTTGTATTGCCTTCTATAAAAATAAATAGATAAAGGATTGGATTGTCTGTGGCAGTGTTTACCTTGCAATACGCAGTGCGCTAAGTTCTTACAGGGGTGGCCAATTACATTAATTTAGAGCATCGTTGTATGTCACATAGTTAATGTTTCATATTCACAGAATTAAGGGACGATTAACACTTTGATCCATGCAGTTTATATAGATGTATCAATATATCTTAAACAAATAGTTAATGAAAATTCGAGACAATTGTTTTTTCGTATTAAACTGATTGCTTGTGTTTTAATGTGTGTAAAATACTGTATGGATGTCATAGTGGTTTAAACGGCTGTCTCATCGCGGGTGTAGTGATTTCGATCACTACAACAATTAGTGTGAGCCGTAAATGATCGTATCCAGTCTGGGCATTTTTTGTACCCATTGTTTATATGCTGGGTAGGCTGGCCTTATGTAGAGCATAAAGAGCGTATATTTTAAATTGATATGTCGAAACATAGGTAAGATATTTTAGATTAAAAAGGTATATATTGTGTTTTAGTAAACAAGTTCGTGCGCCCGCGCCGCCCGTACCTACGGGCTTCGCTCAATAACATTCCAGTATACAGCTACCTTCTCAATTTTATAAACAAATAATTGTTTTGTAAAAAAATACATTTTGTGAATAGTTGTAACAAGTTTGTGGATGTGTGAGTGTAAATATGTGTTTAGAATGGATTGTTAACATTGTGTTATAGGCTTATTGTGTCAAAGAAGCTGCGCTTGCTAGCAAATGTATGTATAATATTTAATTTTTCTCCATAAGTGAATTATATATTCTTGTTGAGAAAGAAATATTCTATAACCGTATATTAGATTTCAACCCAAGACACCCACCTACATGTGACATTTGGATTTAATGTGCGTAATAGAAAAAAAATCATACCTAATTTATCAATTAGAGCTAAAGTGGACGCTTTGTGAGTATTTTTTAAAGGACACCACCTGTACTACGACATAATTATTAAATATTTTATATACAGGCATGAACACAAACGTTGCGAAAATTGCTATAAATGTATTTCTAATAAAGATGTCTAGCAATTTGTATAAAGGTATCTTAAATTTATATTTCTTAGTATCTCTGTCAGTTCTGTCACAATAACTAAAATAAGTACTCGTGTTGTGAGTGGAATGAGATAAATGTATCGTACCTACGACTTATGCCATTCAATGTGCTAGTATCATTTTCTCGGTATTTTATTCATAGGTAAAGCCTTATAATAAATCGTATATCGCGGGGACTTTTTTAACATTCTAGCAACTGACACAAAGAACAAAGACTCGAAACCACAGTTTAAGAAGTCGGAATCAAACCCATAACACTCGGCGCAGTGTTTAATGGCGGGGCGGCCACGTTTTACGCCATACGTGCAGTCATCGAAGAGTATAATAATTTTATATCTGTGTTTGTGTGCTGTCCCGTCAGTTACTTGTGTTTGATATCTCCACAAGATCCCTTTAATAGTGACTGAAGAAAAAAGGATTCATTAGTCTAACGAGGTTTTAATAACAGGAATGGATAGAAATATAAGACAGCTGAAACTCTATGTGGTATGGATATTTCCATATATTATATTCCAAAGGATTAATATATGACGTAACTGTTTTAATCCTAGATGTTGTAATATTTACGGAGTTCATATCAGGTACCTAGTATCTATCTTATTAAATAACAAGAGCAGGTGAAACTTCTCAGTGCTGGCTTTGAGAATGTCCTGATATTAAGATCTTTGTTGCTTTAAATTCTAGTTGTGTGATGTACTTAAAGATAGGTACGTAAACGAAAGAGCATTAGACTAGGAAAGATAGGCTGTATGATAACAGCCTATCTTTCCTAGTCTAATGCTGGACGTAGCCCTCTCATAATTTACATACATACATAGACTTACGCCTGTTTCCCGGAGGGGTAGGCAGAGACTACGGAACGCCATTTGCAACGATCCTGACATAACTCTCTTGCTTCATTCACTCCCATCAAGTTTTATCCCATCAAATCCTCTCATAATTTGCGCCATAATATCATTTGACTAAATAACAACTAAATAACGTTGGCCGAGACGGGTTGGTATTATATCCCAACCCGTTTGATGGGGAGTTTTCCGTCTCGTCGCAAAGATAATAAATGTTTGCTTCGTGCATTTTTCTTACCCGCTTTTTGCGATACCTCTGGAATTAGTGGGTAGTGATCAATGACGTATTATAATATAGACGCGCCATACTCCCACAAAGCGGCTCTGAAAAACGGCTACAAATACCAAATATTATCTTGTCTGAATAAAGAAAGAGAAAGTAAATAAATACTACTATAGGGGAAACCTGTTGTTAGAGAGAGATAATTTTAGTTGTTTTTTTAATTCTTAATTTTTACACACAAATTATTGTTACGGAGCGTACGCTACGATCACAACACAGGTTCGCGCGTAACCAAACGGAATGGCGGCAATTGCATTCATTTCAGTTTGCCATTTCAGTGTGCGGGCAACGCATCTATAGTTTTTAAATATCTTTGGTAGTGATACTTTTTAATCGGTCACCACACGATTAAGATCTTTAAGTAAATTACTGCAAAGAGTAAGTATAGAGTAATAACACTGAAGCTGATTCAAAACAGTATCACTGAACCATAAAGAGATGCTACATGTATATTTCAATTATTTATCAACTAGAATCTGTAGACAACTGTTCATAAAAAATATACAAATGATTTCACGAACAAAGGCAGGGCGGTGAAGGTAAAAGAAATTATCCTAAGTAAGGAAACAAGGTACGTGATTTATCGATAACCTTACTGGAAACGTAGCAGCAAAACAAGCGAGTAAGGAAGATAAATGAATTACTTTCATTTCGTAAAGATCCATTTGCGAAAACCCTAAATGTTTTTATAGTGTGATCGATAGGACTCGGCTCTGATATTACGTGTTCTACATTAGTGTTGCCGTGTTGTTGTTAAAGTAAAATGGAATGATAATATGTCTGTAATATGATTTTGATTTACATGATCTGTCGTACGCTTTGCCAAGTCCTTCATGCTTTGGATTTTGGCAAGACTTTGTTAATAGCAGTGTCATTGAATCTTATTACTAGATGACCCCGCGGTTAAACCCTCGTTATTTAGAGCTACTGCTCCGCTCTCGTGGCTCATAGCGTGATGCTATAGCCTTCCTCAATAAATGGGCTATTTAACACTGAAAGAATTTTTGAAATCGGTCCAGTAGTTCCTGAAATTAGCGCGTTCAACCAAACAAACAAACTCCTCAGCTTTATATATTAGTATTATATATTAGTATAAGATAAGTATCTTCTGTGTGTATATCTTATATTAAACTAATAAATAACTCCTTGTTTAGTATAATGATTGGTTTATGAGATGAGACGAGTGTCACCTATAACTTATTAATTATCCTTGTATGTACTACGAGTACGAGCCTACTCGTACCTAAAAAACCCTCCATAACACTCACTTTACAAGTCTTTTCTAACATTGTTTGTACGTATCTCTATTTTTTTAATTTTTTAGTATTTGTTAAGGTGAGTCCAGATAAGATTTTATTTATTAAGTCATTTCTCAGATCCCGACTCATTAACTGTAAGATAAAAGTGTGTTTGTATTAGAAGAGAGGGTGTGTGAAATTTATTTCAAAGTAGTGCCTGTATAGTATTATATTTATCTATGGTAGTGCGTATCGACCCATCCCGAACATTCGAAGTAATGGCTGAACAAAGAAATAGCACAGGCATTATCTTCGCTAATTGGTTACAATTACATCGTTCGTTAAATCGAGTTACAGGTGTGGGCGCTGAAATTGTAGAAATGTATCATGCGGTCACGACCCTAACAATTTATAGACATTATTTTTCAAAGAATGTTTGCTATTGTCTTTATTCGTACATATGACTAGAAGACATCCACAGTTGCATTTGATGATCTGTATGATTATGGGATTGGTGGCTCGTGTTTGGGCGGTCAATACAACAATAAAATTAAACCAATTACATCGCTCCTGAACCATCTTTCTTTGACGACCGGTTGGCGCCGCAGGAGTGCTACACCGAAGGTCGCGGGTTCAATTCCCGCTCAAGTCAAACATTTGATTGCATGAACATGGATGTTTATCTTGGTCTGGGTGTTTCTATTTATAATATGTATGTATTTACAAAAATAAGAGTATATATGTATGTTTATCCATTATCTAGTACCCATAGTACAAGCTTCTGCTTAGTTTGGGACTAGATGGTGTTGTGTGAATGTGGTAGAATATTATTATTATTATTTTCTCCATGGTACGCCCATGTATCTTTCATGTATTTAACCACGCATGAGCATATGCCGTCCTTTTGAAGCGTTACAAGTCTAAATATTTCTATAATAAATCTGGATCCAACTGTTATATTTGCGAATCGCTTTTTCCATTTTTCAAAAGAATTTTCTATATCATCTCAATTTTATTTCCAGCTGATCATCGTTTTTGGCCTGACAGAACGACTTTCAATATTTCAAAGGCTAGAAAATATTATATTATTAACCATCTGTAGGTATTGTAACTTGATATGGTGACTTTATCATATTTTCTGTTTTGTGTAGAAAAGACGTCAGTGAATAAGCACATTTCGACAGATTTATGGCTTATGTTCCATGGAACGTGACTTAACACCGAAATGCCAACGCCTTCGCATAGAAAAAAGAAAATGTACATTTTGAAAATATTATGTATTTAAATCATCAATCATATTGTTGGAGTGAAGAAATTCTTAATTAAAAGTATACAAAAAATATCGATAATTGGCCGTCTGATGCAAGTTAAACAACGAATTTGAATTTTGTCAGCCATGCGAATGAGTGAAAGCAAAAAATGTGGATCCATTGTTCAGGCCTTACTTATTTGAGTTTTTGTTGTTCATTTTCTTATAAATTTGAGCTTTATTTATTCTTGTTTTTCTTTATATTGTGAAAAGGGCGTGGTGCTACAGTTTTTTTGTGGATATTATTTTATCCATCAACAAATGAAAATGGCGTAACTATGTGACTTACTGATGGTGTATTTAATGATTACCTATGAGATCAGAGTTCACGCCCATTTTAAGAGAAAAGTTTTATGCGAGTTATACAAGGCATAAACTATGTACCTATGTGTTGTGATAGTCAATACAATACAACCAACTATATTATCTGAGTACAGATACCCTTGACTGTAAGAAAAAAAAATGTCTTACACTACAAAAATTAGAGCGTTGCAATCATTTGCATACACGTGCTATTCAGTATCGTCACGTATAAAATCTACATACACAGCGGAATGTATTCGACTCACAGTCACTCTCCACTAATTAAATCGCCATGTTAGACCGTACAGTGATTCAAACTCAGCCTCCGACATCGTTAATCTTCAATTGGTTGTTGGAGACTGCATTGAATCACACCGTACCGCAGTTACCGCTTGGCCACAACCTTAGCGATGAGCGACGCGACATGCGGCAAGCGACGCGATGTCTTTTGTGCTTACAGTAAGTTGGAGCTGATACATCCTTAATACTGTTGCAATAGTCTTATGATATATATTATAAATCCGTGTGGTGACGGATTAAGAACACGGATTGTCACCACTCCATATTATCCCTTGGGTGTCGTAAGAGCCGACAGAGGGAGCACATTATGCAGAGAACAGCACTGTAAGAGAAGGAAAACTTGATACAAACCCTATACCATCCCGTTTGGCCAGCGTGGTATAATAGGTCAATTCCTCCTTTCAAAGGAGAGGCCTAGTTCAGCAGTGGACTGTTACAGGCTGATGATGATGATGATGATGAGTCTTATTATTTGCTGTATTATTGTCTAGTTATTCTCTTATTTTTAGTCAGTAATGCGAACTGTGTTGGCAGGGTCAGCTAGGTCATGCTATGACAAATTGTATAATATCTATGTACTATAAGGCATATAGTATATACAATGTTTATACCTACTATAAGGTTAGTGTAACCTGGGCCAATCCAATTACTTTTGACGTGCGTGGGTGTTATTCTGTAACCTAAATGAATAAACCTTTGAATATGAGTTTGCAAATGCGACATGTATTGCCCATCGTCCATCAAAGGGCAACGCAGCACAAATGTTACGTAACTTTTCGCTAACTGGCCGTAGTCGTGGCCATATTTTACATTATTGAAGCACTATTACAGCTAGATTGATTGTTGTCCAGTACATTAGCGTAACAGTTATTCTATGATTAATACGAAGGCTTTGGCATTGCAATGAAGATTTAGATTTTTGTAAACAATTTATAATGCTTATTGGCGTATTGATGGTTTTGGTTTTGATTAATTGGTAAATTAATGGCAAATGATTGATGAGGGCTTACTTACGAGGTGATCTATGGGGCTTAGTGCACTGTACTATAAATTATAAGCTTTTATTTAATTGCTTCAATAAACGTCACTCAAGGTTATTTAAAGTATAGGTAGCTTTCGATCTTCCAACGTGTCGACCAAACTACAGGTCGTTAGTGTAGAGATCGTACTTATGAGGGCGTGTAATAAAAAAAACGAATTAAATAGAAACGCGCCTGTCTAAAATCGCCTTTACAGCCTCGCTGAAATTTGGAAGATTTTCGAAAAGAAGACAAAGAAGCAGACTCAGTTATCCTAGTGTAATTTGGGATTAATGTAATAAGTATCAAATCTTTAACCAGAGGCAGCAGTATTAGTATAATACATAGATAGTGGTCCTTGTACCGTGTGCTATGCTGCTAGCAAAATCGTTCCATTTTTGATGAGTCACTCACACCGCGCTTAGATTCAATCCTTTTCATCATAAAAAGAGTTTAAACTTTATTCAATTAATACTATTACAGTGAATGAAAATACTAGTTTATAAAATATTGAAATAAAATAGAAGAATGTTCGACTCTATTGAATAAAGTAATGTACAATAGGCAATGAAAGCCTTATTTAATAGCAGATAGTGCATATAGAAATGAATTTATTTATACTACGTCTATTGAATTGCGTACACAAACTTTTTTCAGTGAGAAGCAAATCAGTTCCATTGATTTGCTCGATACTGAAAGAAGATTGCTGTTGTAGTACTGTACTTGATTTTAACAAGCATTTTTAAGGGCCTTGGCGGTTATCAAATTGTTTGAAAATCGATTTAAAGATGGGTTATAATACTGAAGATCGGATTACAAAGGAGACATGAACAATTGTCAGCTATTTAAGAAAGACTTGTCTGTATATTTTTGCTTCTAAGTTATGTAAAATAAGGTTTAGTCAATAGCTGATAGAGTCGTCCCATAAAATATAAAATAGGCTATTTTGTGTCTTGTTCACTTCAATCAAATAGAATAAGACAGTTAAGCTAATAAACAACTTAGATAAACAACTAGTTATCACAACTAAGTAAACCAGTACTGGCACTTAAGCTAGTAGTTAACTCCCATTCATGGTCCAAGGAAATGATGCACAGCAGAGGCGAAAGCTTTTAAGTAAATAAGCTCATAAGGCTACGTCCTTATAAGGTCAGACAACGGAGCGCCCTACAACGGAGCACAACAAAGATCACTCTAATACAATGCCAGTATTCTATCTATGCAAACATTGTCTGTTGTGTTTAGATACCCTCCCTGGGAAACGGACCGGTTGCAATAATCGGATTGTGCAATTAGATTGATTCTACGTGAAAGAATCCAGGGTATTCAGACGGGGAAATCGTGAATTCTTGTATAGATTAAGAAATCATTCATTTTCCTTTGTGTACTGGTACTTTATTTCTGTGTAATTGTGACTTCATTTAATATTATTTTTTACTTTAAAGGTTGTTTAGGTAAGATAGATACCAACCCGAACCGAGTACCCGAATGAGTAACAATATATATCTTTGGAATCATTTAATATTCTTTATTCACAAATACTAAATGTTTTATGAGACAAAATTATAAAACTGCTATCATAATGTGTATATCTTGAGCGTCATCCGTCTGTATTTTAATCTTCTCAATATTGTATGGGAGCATCAAGAGGCCGTTCCATCATAAGCTCTCCTTACATTTTTATGATGGTTGTCATTATCCTTGTCTATTTAAGTATTCATGCAGCGAACGGCATGATAATTCATCTGGCTAAACCTGCCAGATCCTGATAAATGAGCTGCACGGAGAGATTAGTTCATTTTGCGAGGCTTCTAATATTTGCGGGATATCGTGAACAATAGATAAGTTAGTGAGGTAGAAATTGTATTATTAATGCTTCATAGCAAAATTAAGTTGATAAATAAAATGTGAATAAAATTTTAGCACATATAATTTAGTTTTTTTTTTATAAACTCTTGCCTGTATCCCCGGTTAGGCAGAGGTGTAATATTATCGAAACTTGGAATCTGATTGTTATATAATCCATCACTGATGGATACAAACGTAATATTAATGTTCAGAAGTGATACTCTGTGCTCTAAATGAAATTAATTACTTTTAATCTGTACAGACCTAAAATTACACGTGGCAGGCATCACAAAGATGTATTTATAATATGTATGATGAGATGATTTTTCGGAAGCTAGTGTTGTAGCGTATTTTAGTACAGCATATGTGATATACATATCTTTGTAGGTATAAAGTGTGTACTAAGGAGAGTATTTAGTTTTACCTTGAAAGGAATTTACATGTCCTTATATGCTAATATAAGAATTAGTTAGGCCTTTTTAGCTGTTTGTTATTTCGCATTAGTGCCAGAATTTTAATGCTTGTTTTGTAGTCGTTATAAACTTACAGTCTGTTAAATCTCAAATGTTGCTGATGATTAATTATTATTACTCCTTTACTAATTTATTATTTAACATAGACATAATATTTATAAATTTCACTTAAGTGCTATTAAACACCTTTTAACGTAGAATAAATAATAAGTTAGTACTTAGCTGTAGTCAACATTACAAATTATTTACACAGCTGTGTAAACCAGGCACTTTACACGACAAAACTAAGATCAATTTAGTAATGGCCAACGGAACTGAAGAGTCATTTGTCCATGTCTCGGTACAATATCGTCCAAGTCATTGTTAATTTTGCGAATAGTGATGAAAAGCTCTCAAAGATAATGAGAGGAATGATGTCTGTTTCGGTAATAGTAAGGTGTCGGTAAGTGTTAAGCAAAGACAATAATAGGTTTGTAAATAGGTTGAACTTTTCTGCAAAGAATAACCATAGAAAATTTTAGTACCATTTTACTCATTTAAAAAAGTACGAACGAGAATGTATACCTCTACATAGAATGTTTTTGTATTCGTTTATTAATAAGTTTGAAAACCACTGTCAAATAATATTTTATTAGAACCTGCAAGTTTCACCAGTTTTTACTATACCTACTCTTTCAGTAGAAATACAACAAACGAAATTGGAATTTCGAGAAGTTCAGATTTACTGTTGATTCTAACTAATCTGGCCTATTTACGGCTAGACTTGGTGTCTATTGGTAGCATAGCTATAGGTAATTTTAGATCTGAGCCAATACAAATAGAATAATTCGTAGCCGTTACTTTTTTCAGATTCTAATTGAAAATGTAATCCTTTCTGTATAACGTATGAATAAGGATTCAACGAATTGGATGTTAGTTGACGCAGTTTGAAGTTAATACGTAACCTTAACTATATATAATTAAATTATTATAAAATTTTTAGAATTAGCACTTGTTGAAAAGATAACAACTGAGATCTAGATTGAGATGCTTAATAGGATAATCTTTCATTTGATTGGTTCATTAAGATCAAGTCAAATGATTATAATATCGTATTCAATCATATTAAAAAATAGGTCGCCCGCAAAAAAAGAAGCGAATGCCAGTTCGTTGAGCACAGAACATCAATCTCTATATATCCTTTGTCAATCAAATTGATCCATATAAGATCCATAGTGTAAATCTTTCTGGACTTTCTGTGAACGATAAGTTCTTGGTTTAAATCGAACTACTCACCAGATTGCTGCAACCGTAGGTCCTTTGAAATACGACCTAAGAACACTTTATTTACTTCGAAATTTTAAATTTTCAATTACCTAACTTTATACAAAAGTTTTAATTTAGAATTGTACCATTCCATTTTAAAATTGAATAAAAAACAAAGAACAAACAAATATGACTTTAAAAAGTTTTAAGTTGTAATTGGAAAGCAATGGACGAATAAACAAAACTAAAGTTTATTTATGAGATAAAAAGTATTTGACATAAAACATTCAACGAACTAATTAAAACGAACCATCCATTCACGTATTCAAATACTCTATGTAGTTAATTAAGGCGTTTGTTCACCAAATTGGTTTTCATCGGCAATGGGAACTCAATTTAAAGACGTGCACTTTTAAATGGTAGGTAATTTGTCTTATTTTAATTACTCATGCTTGAGTTTTAATTGCTTTGCATTTCGCCGTTTTGGCAGAACAATATAATTGTATATGGGTGTTGTTTGTGCTTACGAATTTGATGAATATTGGAGATAGATGAATGTCATTAGCATGATCGCAAGTTGTAATTCTGAATTGTAATTACAACTGTTCCATATAATCATAGGCATAGACATGCAAGCTGTTACCAGAAAGGAAGAACCAAGTGAGAGTGAGATTGGTTGATTTTTTGGACTTTCACGTATGAAGCGTATTGTGATATCCCAGGTACCTACTGCTACAACAGAGACAAGGTTACACCAATATAACAAAAAACCAGTTTATGGTATACCTAGTTTGCCACAATTTCCTCCATTGTAACAGCTCCCTTTACACTTGTCCTGCTTTGTCCAGACATTTGCCACCAATCAATTCAGATGCAGTAACATGAAAATGTTTCCACTAATTCAAACCAAATTGATCTAACATTTTACAACTTTTGAAGTCTTTTCATTCGAAACTTATATCATCCTTGAGCTTTGAAGAAACTGCAGTGAAAGTAACCAAGATTGACAATAAAGTCTGAAATTGCTGGTACTAATATGAAAGTTGCCAACGTCACATTAAATTAAACTCTTTTTATTAAACTTTTTATTATAATATCAGGCTTTTGCCAGTGGCGCAATAATGGTTATCTGTGTGTATATTAGAAATATCTGAGATTAATTATGTATGTGGTGGTTTTGCCTCTTGGTACATTTATTGCAACAATCTAGTGTCAATTTATTATTATTTGTCAATAATAGTTATAATTAATCATCATCAGCCCTTTATACTGTCCCACTGCTGGGCACGGGCCTCTTCTCACTATGAGAAGGGTAAGGCCATAGTCCACCACGCTGGCCAAATGCGGTTTGGAAGACTTCACATGTCTTTCGAGAACATTATGGAGAACTCTCAGACATGCAGGTTTCCTCACGATGTCTTCCTTCGACGACCGTTTCGCAAGCAATAATTAACAACTTAATGCGCACATAACTTCGAATAGTCATTGGTGCGCGCCGTGGATACGAACCCGAGACCCTCTGCGTAGCAGTCCGTCGGTCTCTCCACTGGGCTATCGCTGCCTGTTTTTGACAATTTTGACGGTTATATTTTTGATGTCACGTTTTAGGTAAACAAAATACCGATCTATTGATAAACCTAAATTACTTTCTACGAAAACTCTAGATAATATTAACAACATTTCGTACATATACGAATTGATTACGATATAATTATAATACATTATAGATAAGGACATGATTGTTGCCAGGTAATCCTTATACCGCGCAGTGACTCACCGTATGGTTAATAGTGTGCTTCACGCATTGATGGTGCTTAGTCATATGTACCTATATTTATAAATTTTAACGTACCTAGGATAAGCACGAGACGTCAAAAGCCCATTCACCTGCCTTTAGTAACCACAAATTACAGATAGAACGCGTTCCTCCGGCGAGCGAGTGAATGTTTAAAACTTTAAACTAACAAGTAATAAAGTTCGACATTCACGTGTTTAACACTAAACCGGACACGTTGAGGCGCATGCTGAGTCTTGAATTTTTTGCAGGGTTTAATGCTCATTAGGTAATGTTGTGAATGTCCGTTTTTAAGCAAATATTTACTTGTGGTAAGGAACTTCGCTCTTCCTTGGTTTACAAAGCAGAAAGTTAAAAGTTATGATATTTCAATTTTACAGCTTGTATATGTAGTAAGATTAATGCTTGATTAAACACACATACGCAAGTCCAGAAAAAATGTGTTCATCACACAAAGTAAGTGAGTGTAGAGTGGAAATCGAACCCGCTATCTCCAGCTTAGCACTTAGGGTCACTATCAATCAGCCTATCGCAGTCCATTGCTGGACATAGGCCTCTCCCAACACGCGCCACAGGGTCACTAACCGCCAGTCAATTTTAGGAGCTTGTTTGCTATCGATGTTATACATAGAACCACTTACTTCAACACTGTGGAGATTGTCAATCGCCTTTATATCAGATTGTTTCGAAATAAGAGAAAACCTATAACTGTGTTGTAGTTTTCATTGTTGTCACCAATTCCAATTCTCAATGATTTTATTTTCTGTCTAGCGTTTTTACGAAAAGGATTTCATTTCAGTTGAAGTGCATGCAATTTTTGTAGACAGTTACTTACCCCGATTTTATTAGCAAAGGGGCAATAAACTATCATAAAAGAAATTGTTGATGTGTGTGCGAATAATTGGAGTGAGATCAAGTTGTCACAGACTGCCTCGTTGGTCTCGCGGCATAAATGTGCGCGTGGGATTGGGAGGTCTCGGATTTGATTCCCGGGTCGGGCAAAGTGGTATTAGGTTTATCCGTTAGGAAATTCTCAGTAGCAGAACGGAGTCTGGTAATGTGCCAGGTACGGCAATAGGCTCGCCCCCTATTACGTGGGACCTAAAAATTCATGGCGAAATGTGGGTGTAATGTTACATCTCTGCCTACCCCTTCGGGGAAACAGGCGTGAGTCTATAAAAAAATGTCCAACAGAAAATCACATTTCTATCACAATACACATATGTATGAAGTTATTAAAGGTACGTAGAAATTCTACATTCTAGTTTCCAATAGGTGATAGTTTGTTGAACGTTGTTGGGTATTATGTGTAGAGATTAGGGTAACGTAATAAGTCACTCGATTGATACGATTACGAGCTTTGCTCAGAATAGATGCGTCAGATGATGATATTTCCCCCTGGCTTTTACCCAAGCCATCATTCATTGTAAGTACGTGCATTTACTTTCACAGTAATACATGGCGTAGTTCTAAGAATGTAAGTGACGTGCTACGTAATTTATGAGTGTGAATAGAAAAATAGTAGATATGTGTATTAGTATGCTGTCTAAAATGTTAAAAATTCGTGTGGTTTTCCTTTGAATACTGCGGTCTTGACGCTGGATGCAATGATAATGAGCTAAAAAGTGCAGAGTTGAGTGTAGCAGACCAACTATAACTGCAAAATTCTCAGAATGGCAGAAATACGTGGATAGAGATTACTTTATAGCAATATGAATTGAACAATCTGTTCAATAGCTAGTCTACTTTAGGCCCACTTCCTATAACAGGGCACACTCGATCACAATACTAATATAGAATATATAATTGTGGGATATGATACTCTTAATAAAAGGCTACTACAACTTAAAACGTAAAATAATAGATGGCGATCCGATAAATGCCTAATCCATCCTTCATTTCTCAACGACGACGTAAAAATTTTCGTATTTTCCCGTCGCGTGGGTACTATGATTAATATTCGTGATATCTGGAGATCTTTGTGCCCATTAATTATCAAAGAGACTCAGTATATCAAGTGTAAGGTCTTGACAACGCCGCGCCGTAATGTAGAGTGCCTATTGAACCATTAGTAATATTGTGTTGCCTAGTATTTACAACTGCCCACCTGTTATGATATATTATGTCGTTTCAAGCTTTATGTTACCAACCAGCCAAATAGTGTGGTTAACATGCTTCGGGTTTATTCCAATCTAGAGGTTCTTAACTCTAGGCCTCCCGCAAGGTAGACTGATGATCTTGTTGAGGTCGCGGGCAATAGATGGATGCGGGTGGCTCAGGATTGGTCTATGTGTTGGAGAGCCTTGGGAGAGGCCTATGTCCAGCAGTGGACGTCTTTCGGCTGATATGATGATGATGAGAGGTTCTTATGATCATGTTTCAGGTATTCATAGGTATATGCTCGTAGTTAAAATTTTTAGCAAGTTCATTTGAGTACCAATATCATATTGGTCAGGTCAGTTACTCAGTACTGAAAAGTGGTTCTTCAGTACTGAGATATTATCCTTGGACCGGACCTTAAATCTTTGTAGCTGTTAAGAGACTGTGACTGTTACAATTAAATTTGCTAAGGCAATTGTGCGTTAGTGCCACCCGACACATTTGGCTTTGTCATGCCGTCACCTTTCTAATATGTATTCTTCTCTGTAGAATTAGAGTAGCATTCAAAAGAGTTTATTATAGCTACTTAGTAGAAACCTTCCTGTTTGCCGATTATATAATAAATACTTCCTAATATTTGCGAGTTTATATTTATTTATTCTGTATGTTACATGAGTCAGAAATAAATAAGTAAGCCACTTAAAAATATAAAAGTCTAGACTATGGTAATACCGTTTTTCATTTTACAGCTGTTTTACGACTATCAAGCGCTGTACATGGATCCATCGAATATAGCGATTTAATGGCTCCGAATGCAATACCGTTCGGAATGTGATTTTATGTATTTTTATGTACCTATAAAAGTATTTTTCAATTCACTGAATGCTTAGACCATTTCGGTGACAATCCCAGTGCGCTTGATGTTGTGCGTCTGAGTAGAAGTTCTCATAAAGGATTATAAAACTATTATTCCAATTATGAAGTAGATCACTGTAAGTTTGTTTATTGGTTTATGCCATGTTTTGTAAAATTGGTATACCTGACTTGCTACCAAATTTTTCGAGGTTGTTATGAAATGATTAGCATTCGGTAAGCGCCTATCATTCTAATAAATATTGAAAATCAGTCCGCACAAAGATTGCATGAAGGCTCGCATACAAATTCTAAGTAAAACAAGACTTTAGGTCTAAAGGCTTCAATACAAAGACGTTTAATAAGGACATTCCGGTTTACGTAGGTTCGAGTATAAAAGAGTTTAAAAACGAAATGCCACGACAAGTTTCTAAATAATTTAAGAATACCTACGTACAAAAAACTGATTAAAATCTGTGCTCTTTTGGCCGTGTCGTGTTGTCCGCGTTCTAGAGTGGAACGGGTTAGGCAAGAGAGGGGGAGAGGGGAGGGGTCCTGCCCGTTCATTACCCAGATACCCAATGGAGGGACAAACCGAATTTCTCAGATTCTTGACAGATGTTAGGAACAATGTAACTGAAGTTGAAAGTAGGAGTTTTTGAATCCAACGACAATTTATCATCTGGAAATAACGTTCCTTTTTGTTTGCGATTTATAATAGGTAATTTTGTTTGCCCTTTGAAGTTTCGCTCTGCTAATGAATAAACGTAATTGCAGTGCTTCACTTAATGGACGTATAATTGTGACCTGAATGTCATTTTTTTTGGAGCAATTAATATATTGTGCGGTGTAATTACTGATGTTCTTGATATTTTTTATGAAGTTCAGCCGTCAATTTAAATTGAAATAAATAATCGTCAATTTAATTTAATAAATTATATCTCAAATAGTTTCATAAATAATAAATTATTTATGAAACTATTTGAGCTAGCTAAAAGCAGAAAAGGTCAATGAACTTGCTCTTGAAACCGAATCGTTAACTCTTGGAAGGTTTATTGTTTCTTCATTTATAGAATAAAGAATAATACTTGAAACATTTTATTTTATTCCCAAAGCTTCAGCAGTCTATTAAAGTGCTATTCTGGCACTAATGCCGCTATTTCGTCAGTAGGTAGCCTAGAAATATAGTCTGGATAGCAATAGCTACGATTATTCAAAAAATCGTATCGAATTACTGTATATCTTGCCAATCTCATAATTAATTGTGCGAACTGTGACGTCACACAGGATTTAGACAAATCTTGGCGTGACGAGTTCGGTATACGTAAAACAGGGCGCGCCTTTATGGTTTTGCAAAAACTACTTGTTTACCGTAGCTTGATAGACAGTTTAATATAGAAACGTATATTTTTGTATAAAAATACTTGAAATACATAACAGTGTATTTATATAAGTCAGATTAAATATGCTCTCGGTAAGGATGTAGACTACGAAGTACAATATTATCGTGATTATTGGATAAAGCATGCCTGTATAGTGACTCCAAGGCTAGGGGAAGTCTAGAAAAGCTCGTAACTATTAGCTTGATAGAGCGATAGGGTGTGATAATAACTTCATTCATACATACATAGTCTCACGCCTTTATCCTCGAAGAGGTAGGCAGAAGTATATTGCTACACCCACTTTTCGCCAGCTTTATTTTTTAGTTCCACGTAATAGGGGGCGAGCCTGTTGCCGTACCGGGCACATTACCAGATTCCGCGCTGCTACTGAGAATTTCCTAACGGAAAAACCCAACAACACTATGCCCGACCCGGGGATCGAACCCGAGACCTCCCAATCCCACGCGCACATTTATACCACGAGACCAACGAGGCAGTCAGTAATAACATAACTTCATATACTATTCAAATACTGTACTTTCGCATAAACCATTCAAATCACAGAACAACACGGTCGCATTCTGACAGTAAAAGGTCCCTTTTATATACATGACTAGCCGTTTCCCGCGGTTTCACCCGCGTCCTGAGGGAACTACTTCGCGTACCCGGTTAATTTATAGCCTAAGTTACTCCTTGGTACATCAGCTATCCGCCAGTGAACGGTCCGTCAAAATTGGTCCAGCCGTTCCAGAGATTAGCGAGAACAAACAGACAGACAAAAATTGTAAAAAATGTCATTTCGGTATATGTACCGTGTATACATCCATATATGCCTTTAGTAAAAAGCGGTTATTTTAATGTTAAAAACAGACACTCAAATTTTATTTATATGTATAGATGTATAGAAGAGACTTCGCCTGCACATTATATTCCACCCACGTGAATGAAAACCGATGAAAAACTATTGATGAAAACCGTTGAGAAATAGAAATCCGTTCCGTAGTTTTAATCTATCGCGCACCTACTGACAGACAGAACAGTTGGAGGACTTCATTTCATATTACTCGTATGTATAGAAATATTCATTTCCATTCAGAGCATATTATATATAACACTAGGTTATTATAAGGGTGATAGCTAAAGTACGAAGTAAGTTTGCGGCTAACACTCTGACGTTGGCTCTGTACCAAATCGTCTTTTTCCCTTGGCAGCGTTCTGAGCGAATTATGATGGTGTACGCTTATCTGGATCTTGTATGGCTTAATTAAATGTAATTAACAAAGGATTTTGTGAAACGTGTTTCCTGTTTATTAGAAGTGCCGTTCGATATGCCTCCTAACCTCTGAGCACGTGTTTTATTGATAGAGAATTTGTCGAGCTTTGTGATGTCTTGTGAATCATTTACACTAAAACCTTTTTTTAAACTTTCCATTTCATACAGTTACTTTTTCGGTGCTTAGTGTGGCACTGTCACTTGCGTCAATCGTTGCAGGGGTTGGCTGGGATCTTGCCTGAGTGTAAACCAATATATAGATGAAACCAGTGGACTATCCGTTGTATTTTAGCATAATAAGATTTGTTTAATCGCTGTTGAGACTCATTAATATCGATTCACATTTTTTCTGTATGTTATTTGCTTGTTGCGTCGAATATTACCGATAATGGTTACTTCTTAGTATTGTTGGTAACGAGTGTAAAGAACGCTTCTACGAATACTATGTTATTAAAATCGGCAACATTGCAGAGTTCACTAGAACTATAAACAAGACAAGAACGGTGAATGATTAAACGTTCCGTTCGTTTGTGAATAATATATTTAAAAGTTCTTCCAATAATTTATTAAATACAGTGTCAATGACAGACAACACGACGTTACGGTGAAACGCCACTATTATACAAAATTGAATAACGCATTAAAAAGCGCAATCAATAATGAATAGAACAGCAGAAAATAAATCACCATCCTCCGACTTTTATTAAAAGATAAATCATCAAGAAAATACCATTAACACGATATATGTATGTCAAAAACAACGCAAAAATTGCGAAACCACAAATATAAAGACAATGGTTACAGCAACTTATACTAATGTGATTCCGTAAGACGAAACACGCTACGCTTTCACGGCTGAAGAATAAAACCGACTTCCAGCATACGCTATCCACTGGACCACGGAGGTCCAGTGGATAGCGTATGTGACTGCTGATCGGAGGTCCCGGGTTCGATTCCCGGGTCGGGCAAAATTGTTACTGGGTTTTTCCGAATTCTTAGTAGCAGCACGGAGTCTGGTAATGTGCCTGGTAACGGCAATGAGCTCTCCCCCTATTACGTGGGACCTAAAAATTAATGGCGAAATGTGGGCGTATTATTACACCTCTACCTACCCCTTCGGGGATTCAGGCGTGAGACTAAAAAAAATAACAGAACCAATATCGATGAATTCAGTAAGGAAATCTGGACGCTGTAAAAAGTGGTACACCAAACTCCAAGCGAACGAATAATCGTAATTGCTATCTTTATTTTGAAAGCAATAATCTTTTACCATTTCTGAGCAATTCTCTACTCATTTCATTAAACGGTTTACACATGAAGAAACTTATTCACCAAAGTTGTGCATAGCTTGGCTGAATGAATTCTCAAAGCAGCCGGAATATAATTAAATTATATCTGTACTCATCACTTATTTTTATTTGAATTTTCCATTGATATTGGACTACGTACATGTGTTTTCCTTTCACAGACTAAGTACCTATCTATTGTACACCCACGCCCTCCTACACGCGATCCTAAAGAAGTAATAACATCGTTATTTTTGAGAGAATATCTAACTTGGTGTTTTTGACACGCTATTTTCGTATGAGATTTTTATATTCATTGATCTTTATTTGCAAAGTGGTAGTCCTTATGTACACTAAAATGTTGCGGACGAAAATTCCTCT
This sequence comes from Euclidia mi, assembly GCA_944739405.2. Classification (NCBI taxonomy): domain Eukaryota; kingdom Metazoa; phylum Arthropoda; class Insecta; order Lepidoptera; family Erebidae; genus Euclidia; species Euclidia mi. The sequence continues at coordinate 84,190,198 of OX123182.2, read as the reverse complement.
TCCAAATGTTCGTTAAGTAGTGTAAGTTCAAGTCTGACGAATTCTTTTGTGATGAAGTTTCCTGTCTGTATTATAATTTGTGTTTAAATAGCGAAGCTGGTTTTTAAAAAAATCGGTAAGCAGTGAGATTCAGTTCAATAAAATGCTATATTTGTTTGCTTAAAAGGATCGATCTATTTCGTTGTTTTATGTGTATAAGTATTGCAATAATATTATGCGTTACACTGAATTTTTACATTTGTTATTACGGGGAAGACCTAGGCGGACGTTCTCTGACCAGCCCCCCGATTCAGAATGTCACGACAAGTAATCGTACGATATGTCAAATTATTGTCCTCGTCTTTTAGACGCCTATCGGAGATATTTTGAACAAATATTCTTTGAATTGGGTTTATTTATTAATTTACTTCATACTGAATGCATAAAATTGATAGGAAATGCGATAGTTTTGACAAAAAATGAGGTAGCCCGTTTGACAATTAACGGAATCGAATGTCAAATGAGATATCGAACGATTTTGAATCGCCCCCCTGATTGGAGACATCCTAAAAACAGGACAGGTTAGAAATACCCTGAACAGAAGAGCATGCATGAGGAATCTGATGGGAGTGAATGAAGCAAGAGAGATATGTCAGGATCGTTGCAAATGGCGTTCCGTAGTCTCTGCCTACCCCTCCGGGAAACAGGCGTGAGTCTATGTATGTATGTATGTTATTACGTGCGTTTACACCAAACTCACATTACGCTAGTATACTTAGTCGAGGACCACATCCATTCTGAATTCCCAAACGTAGCTGTTAGTTAACAACAATAAAATAAACTACAACTCGCATTTAGAAATTGCACCTTAATGGCCCATTATCTCTTTTATTTGGCAACACTTGAATAACAAGTCTACTCGATTGAATTACTTATTCTAAAGACTAAATATATGGAGACAGGTGCTCTAAGCTTCTAGACGATATAAATTAACTAGCTGTGCAGTCTGTGCACACGGCGTCGCTCGTGTTGATAGAAACTCTACCCCTTATTCGTTTCTGTATTCACGGCATTTTTTTTACAAAATTTCATGATGAATGAATGTCTTGCAACGATCGTGGTCCCTACGCGGTCACGGCCGTTGCAATTCGGTCGAAACGTCAGAAAAACGGAGGTATTTACACCTTAAATATCGCGATTAAAACCCGGTTAATAAACGTGTATAGCTCACAAGGATTAGTTGTGTAGTTTAGGCGTGAAAGCGTAAAAATCAAAAATCTTCACATTCGCATACATTATATTTAGTTAGGACTTGTTCAATAAATATTTTATTTCAAATACATACTCGTATATCACATTTGTTATTACATTTGGGCGGTCGGGGTCAATGCCCTACTGAAGCGCTCGTTTTACCGTGAAAACTGATCAGTGCGTACCTACTCGTAATAATACATAAATCATGTCTAATGTATTCGAGTTTGCGCAAGAAAGGTTTTAGAATTTAATAAAAGTTCGATATTTTAAAATAATATCTCTGATTAATCGGATGGATGTTGAATTTTTTAAAGTAAGCATTCAACGATTTAAGCTGTCAGTCAACTTAATTTATGGACATGTAAATTTTCTGTTTGAATTATTTCATTATTCTTTTTTTTAATATCTATCATAACATCATTTAATAAAACTGAGCTGTCTGTTCTTATTATCGAAGTCACTTTCCAGATGTGACTGTTTAAGTGGACTAAAAACCACTGAGGTGTCCTAGACTTTCCTCAATGGCGGGATTACGCGACACACACGAACGTATGACATACACAATATCAACAGAGTCACTCTATCGATATTACAGTTATGCCTCACGCCCTGAACAGCGCAAGAAGAATAATAGCTAGGGAGAAACTTTTAGGTAGCGATGGCCTAGTGGAGAGACCGATAGACTGCTACGCAGAGGGTCCGGGCTCAAATACACGGCGCGCACCAATGACTTTTCGAAGTTATGTGCGTATTAAATTGTTAATTGTCGCTTGCTAAACGGTAATAGAAAACATCGTGAGGAAACCTGCATGTCTGAGAGTTCTGCATAATGTTCTCAAAAGACATGTGTATTCTGCCAACCCGCACTTGGCCAGCGTGGTGGTCTATGGCCTTACCCTTCTCATAGTGAGAAGAGGCCCGGTCCCAGCAGTGGGACAGTTTCTATACAGGGCTGATGATGATGATGATGAGAAACTTTTAAAGTACTTGACATGGCTAAGCTACGAAGTATTTCTATCGGCAAGGTAGGTAGAAAAAGCGAATATTCTCTCAAATCTGGTTAGTCTAGACAACGTATCCCTTACTGCAAGGTGAAAGTCTTGGACGCCACTAATGATATAAAAATGACAATACACGGAAACTTCTGATCGTAGACGTAAGTTTCAAAAATTATCTTATTCACCAATACACAAGACAATGTACTGTATTAAGAAACGGTATTTAATTCCATTAATAAGATTAGTTGCTCTAGTGAATACTGCAGGAGATATCAAAGGGCAGGTAGACGGCCCCATTCAAGAAGGTTTTATCGGATTAGTGCAGATCTTAGTTAAGGAGTGTAGTATTAGCGCTTCGCGATTGCTTCTAAGACAAAGAGAACTTGGTAACTTTTTTCGGATTCCAGTCAGATCGACTTTGAAACATATCTAGAATGCAAGAACTGAATAAGGCTGAATTGTTACGGATTCTATGGTTTCATTATATTAGTAAACTAGCTTTCGCCTGGTGCTTTACCCGCGTGAATAATACACAATAACCTATTTCAAAAATCACACTACTCATTCGTGAAAACCGTAGAAAAATCCGTTTAGTAGTTTGTAAGTGTATCGCGTTCATACAAAATGTGAATATTATAAAAGAATATTTGTTTCTTTAAAAAAGGTCACGACATCTATGGAAACATACATTAATGTTCGATGCCACAGAAATATATAATACTTTTAGTATTCTATAGAAATATCGGCCGCCATTCTACACTGCGCTTTGACGCCCATGTTCGCCATTTGAGAACCTTTTTGTTCCGTCAATTGTTGGGTCGCCGCATCACATGACCTATTGTCACTTGAACTTGTTCACTAGTAGCTTTGTCGAATAAACTTAGTTACTTTGTGTATGGAATCTTACCTTGGTACTTGAGTGGTATGGTATACCTACTAAGGTCTTTAATAGGTATAGGAAATAAACTATTACACAAATAACCGAAAGGTTCAATAAATAAATGCTACGCTTTATGCGTAGTATACTCATTATTTTTAGGCTCTCGCCTGTATCCTCTAAGGGGTAGGCAGAGATGTAATATACCTACACCCACATTTCGCCATGAATTTTTAGGTCCCACGTAATAGGGGGCGAGCCTATTGCCGTACTGGGCACATTCCCAGACTCCGTGCTGTTACTGAGAAGTTCCTAACAGAAAAACCCAATAACACTTTGCCCGATCCGGGAATCGAACCCGAGACCTCCCAATCTCACGCGCACATTTATGCCGCGCGACCAACGAGGCAGTCATTTATTTGTTGAAAATTCCAATTAATAAGTTTTATGACACCGACTGCTCTTGAGCCAGCCACATTCAACCGATTGCCGCAATCCCAACAAATTATTCAACAAATAATAATATTTTAACAATTTTCTGTCTAAATACAGGCTTAGGCAATCAACATCAATTTATATTAAGTATGCCAATTTAGATGTACAAACGCAATAAGCTATAAATATAAATGTGATCCCGATTGAAACATACATAATTAAATAAAAGGCCAATTCGGTAACGACATCATAATTGCAGGATCAATTTCCATGCGGCGTAAATAATTTTATGATCCACGCTCATTGATTATTGCGTTAAATCGTTTCCATACATTATTTCCAAGTAAAGTATTTTTATGCTATACGAGCTTTTGCCAGTGGCTTTACGTGGGGTCTGTTAGCGCGACAAAAGTTAATGATATCCTGATGTATAAACCACATTGATGCAAAGTTTCATCCAAATCTGTTCTTGCGTGAAAGAGTAACAAGTATCCATCCATTATCACTAACTTGCAGATTTATAATACTAGTTAGATAATAAATGTCAGACGAAGGAAACCAAAACAGCTATGTATCAGGTGCTTCAAAGGAATTTGAAGGAATAACTGAACGGAAGGCAGAAGTACGTCTAGTATGGCAGGGCATAGATTGGTGAAATGCATTTTATATTAATGTCAGTCACAGACGTCGGATCATGCATACAGCGAGTATTTGTCGGGACTGATTTTATGTTCGAAAATATGCTGCCACTGGAATTTTCACCAGCATTTTCAAAGACTCGTTTTAAACCCCGACAAGGCTTAGTAGGATCTGAGCTTAGGTTAATAAAGTTATAATAGGTAAGATGATTGTCCCGAGAGGCGGCGCACGTGTACCGCGTGTACCGCGTGTGCCTCTCGTAGCATTAGTAAACTACGTCGTTCTTTTCCGCTCGTAGTATGAAAGAGGATGTATGATGGATGCATGCGAGGGACGGGGCCCGCCTCGGCGGGCCAGCTCAGGCGGGGTCGCGGTAGTAATGCTAACGTAGATTCCGTGACCCCGCCATTCAATCGGGGATCGGATAGAGGAACACCATGGTGGTTTTAGTGGGTAGTCCTGGTGCTTCTCGTCGGGGAGTCACCACACTCTCCCTAGGCTGAGCCCCTTTAAAGGCTCAGCCTGAGGGGTAAGCCCGTAAATTGTTTGGTTTCCATCATGAGTCAAAAAAAAAGGTAAGATGATTGTACTACCTTGATAGAGCCATTCACACGCTACAGTGCAAAACCATAAAGCTCTAAAATCCCATAGGTTAACTCGCAGTAGTCGCTATATAGAACTGAAATACATACATACATAGACTCACGCCTGTTGCCCCGAAGGGGTAGGCAGAGGCATATTAAACGCCCACTTTTCGCCAGTTGAACTGAAATAAAATAAAACGATGTCCTAGGGTATTTCAAAATGTGTAGTAATGCCAGTAATGCGTTAATAAATTGAAACTCCACGGCAATAAATTTGTTTTACAACGCATTTGTAATATCTTTATGAAGTAGAACACACTTAGCACTTAGCGTAAAGAATTCCACTCCTTAACTTTGTGCATTATTTCTAGGCATTGTAATGAATATTGAAATGAATTGCACAACTTCTCAGGCAACTAAGAACTCGAATAATGAAACCAGTGTAGGAAGTAGATTGTATTAAGTAAACTACACGGAACCCGGTGCAATATGAAACAGCCGGTTAAACTTCTTTGACCGTTTAATTTCACTCCTCGAGTTTTATACGAACGGTTTACTGGTATCTCTTCTTTTGTTATGATTTCTGAATGAACTAAAGTTTTTGTATTGCAGACTCAGTTGCAGCTATGTCTCGATTTTCTTAGAAGTGAGACATCTGTATTTTATACTTTTGTTAATGAAACGTGGATTGGTCTTTTGTAACCTAGTCATAGGCTACACGTGTTGCCATGTTGAAGTTTTGCCTCCTACACTGTTCTACTCTGTCCGATAATAAGCAGGTAATATGATGAATGCTAGCTATTACTCACCTAAGGGTATAATTGACTGCATTGCCTGACCTTGCAGGAAAATGAGGTGGTAGTTGCAACCTTGAGGCAAGAACCTCACTCACACTATCAATATTTTTAAACGGACTTTATAAAATACAGCTATTAAAAAGGCTCTTCTTCGCGTGCTTTTTCTAATCCAAATATATAAGAAGTATGTAGGTAGCTCATCATCCTCCTATTTTTATCATAGTTGAAGCCAGGGGTTCGCTTACTGGTCTAACCCGATTTGACTGTATATAATTTTTTTCTGCCTGCCTCCGTGGTCCAGTGGATAGCGTATGCGACTGCTGATCGGAGGTCTCGGGTTCGATTCCCAGGTTGGGCAAAAGTGTTACTGGGTTTTTCCGAATTCTCAGTAGCAGCACGGAGTATGGTGATGTGCCCGGTAACGGCAATAGGCTCGCCCCTATTACGTGGGACCTAAATATTCATGGCGACATGTGGGTGTAATATAAACCTCTGCCTACTCCTTCGGGGATACAGGTGTCAGCCTATAAATAAAAAAAATAAATATTTTCCTTCACACAGCGATTGCCTGACTGACCTCCGCAACCCAAAGGGATAACGATATTCCATGGTTTAAACTAGAATCCGTTTATTTAGAGGTACTCCCTAAAACGACTTTAAAAGATGTTCAAGACAGCCGGGACCGACGGCTTAACATGCTCTCCGAGGCACGGGGCAACGGATAGTTAAAAATTTTAAAGTACCTAAGTAATATACAACATTTCAACTAATAAACACACTATCAACTTTTATACAAAGGCCTAGACTGGCCGTGCGTGACGAAATGACGATTCTCACCTTGACCTAAATCGTATGATTAAATAGCCGTTATGGGCTGTTATCCAATAAAATTAATTCAGTACTAATATTGATGTAGGGTAAACATGTGCCGCTATAATAAATGACATAAACTCACGATCTAAAAGATTGGGTGTCGCTTTTTAGGTATATGAAAATCCTATATTTTATTATTTTCTCTTCATGGTATTTGTCGCTGGTAGTCGAACGGAGTTAACTCGATAAGCGGTGTCCAGCATTCTCTAAGGGCTATGCCGCTTGTATGTACCTACAGTCGAACAACTTCCCGCTAGACCACCGCAACCACAAGCGTGTAACCTTAAAACAGGAAAGGTTAGAAGTACCCTAAACAGAAGAGCATGCATAAGAAATTTGATGGGAGTGAATGAAGCAAGAGAGATAATATGTCAGGATCGTTGCAAATGGCGTTCCGTAGTCTCTGCCTACCCCTCCGGGAAACAGGCGTGAGTCTATGTTTGTATGTATGTACAAGCGTGTATTTAACAACGCTACTGTTATTAATATACTAGTTATTATATCAGTTGCATAACTATTACAATTTCAAACATGGAACTGCTTGGAAAGTAAACTACACTAACAGTTTGCTGAACCCAATAATCGAATACACGCGCTCACACGTTTACGTATGTTACACCACTCGACGTAATGACATTAATTATACCCAACATACATTAAAAAGGACTGTCGATATAAACTGGTGTACACATATTATGTTTATACAAATGTACCAATATCAAGCCTAATGTTATTTTACGTTATAAATTCGAACACTCGTCAACTCGGGAACATAACCAAACATTAGGGTTCAAATACCAATTTTAATTAAACTCGAGTGTATTCGGTTCCCCCAACACTTGACGTTTCCGTCGCCATTTCCTCATGTCAATGTATCAAATCCTCAAAAAGATTTAAAATGTTTTGTGTACAGAATCGGTCGTCCTCAACGCGAACTGCGCTCGGTTTCGGGTCGAGTATTCTGACCGGCCCAGTTGGGAGTTGCAACGTCGATATGCTGTGACAGCACACACTACACCACTTTATGTTTGCTACTCACTAAAATTTATAAGCACCTTATGCCGACTACATAAAGTATAAAATAGCTCAAAGTGTACTAGACTTGTGTACTTTTTATTGATGTGAATGTACGTGTCGCGTGCCGGTTTTGAACTTAATTTGACGCTTATGTTGCATTTTTATTTATTTCTGTACACAGTGTTGCCCTGCTCATAAAAATTGCAGCCGCAGTGTATGACCTTATAACCTTATTTTTTATCGCACGTAGTGGAATGCTTTTAATAATTTACACGCTTTTGTTCTTGTTTAAACATTATTTTACAGTTTGGAATTAAATTAATTGCTTATTTTAATATGACTCATTATTGTGTAGATAAAGTTACACCCAGTTAGGTACTCCATATACGGCCATTTTCAATATTCGATCCATACATGGATTTTGAGATTCGATATTCGTGTTTGACATATTTTGTATGGAGCTTATGTCAAAAACGAATCTAAAATCTACAGATCTATCTATAGATCGAATATTGAATTCCGTAGTTAGCTGATATAAAGACGCCAATCCTTATGAACGTATAGCAGTGCTCCGTGATTTTAGACTTGTGGCGCTGATACACTTGAGCATTCACCTGTAATGAGCATTCTCGCGAATGTTACAAAACAAATGAGTGTTTTTAGCGAGCATTCTCACGGACATTCGGGCGAGCCTTAGAATATAGACAATACATAGAATTCGCGCTACAATGGCGGTTAAACCCAATATATTTACTTCACTTTGACTTATGATTTAATCTGGGGAAGAATCTTCGTAGTTTGTCACTAATTTTAACTAGTGATGGGCTTACTCAGAATAAATATTGATAAAATATCGATAACGTTTACAATAGATTCTTAGATTTGGTTTACTCGGAAATAATTTCAATAGAATGTTGATAAACTCTCGATATCGAGAAATAAATTTGAACGTGGGAACAGACACTTGTGTGATTTATTTAACTTGTTCAAATTAAAACCTGCTATTTATTATTTAGAAACGTCATTTGTTTATGTATCTTACTCTTACTCTAGAAATAATTCATACTGCTATTGCAGTGCGATGTCTATATTTTTTCTATGTTCTACGGACTATTTGAATTTAGAGTGTTCGCTAGAATGACCGTGAAAATGTTCGGTTCGACAAAACAGAAAACGGCGAATGCTCGCTGTTCTGTTACAAGTGAATCTATCAGCGCCATTAAATGACTGTTACGAATACTAACTACTAGATTTTTGAGTTCTGTTATAAATTAACCTAAGGAATAATAGAGCAAAACTTTTTTGAACACGCCTAATAAACTGTTAAACGAAGCATGGGAAAAGATTTTTATGGTTTACTTTTATACACGTTAATGCTCTAGTCGTTAATTTCACGGTCTTTCGAAAAAATATCGTACTTTTCTGGGTCGGATATCAGACGGGTTATAATAACACTAATATATCTTCAGCAACAGACCTATTAATTCCGATTATTATTCCTGATACATAAAATCACGAACTAAGTATCTTTACATTACCTATCATTATAGATACTGTCATTTGGCTCATTTCCAAATTGTGCAAAACGGGATAGGAAAAATTGAAAATGTACCTACTTTAACAAAATAATCGTACCAAAAAAGAACGTAAAACGCTGTCGTATTAAAAAAATACCTGTCAGTCATAAAATGGATACATTGATTATCCGTAATTCTTAGAAAAGATACCCAACCCGTTAAAAGAGCCACCTGAAACTTTCTTTGTAGTACACTCTCTTAAAATAATTTCTGGAAACTTCTTTCGCTTTGATATTCTATATTCAATAGTAGCTCTATAGTAGATACAGACGGGGTGCGCTTAGATATTTACCACAGACTATACATACCTAGCACGCCCAAATATGGAACTGGCGGTTAATTTAAAATCACTCAAGGGTACCGTGGCTTCTGTATCTGCACTGAGATCATGATAACCCGCGTTCAGCACCGGGTGAGGCTTGGCTCTCGCCCAGCTAACTTGGCAGCCAAGTGTGCCGCTTTGCTCGATACCGACTAGGAATTATTAAAAGACCTTTTAGATAAAACCAGCAGTGCAAGTCGAAATGTTTATTCCTGCTTGATATAGAAAAGATAATATAATTGATATTTGAGACCTCATGTAAAAAGTATGATAAACGAAATGTATGTCTTTCATACAGGTTTTGTTAGTAGCTTACACTGCTCTAAGGCAAAAGAGATGAAGTCTATATTTCCGAGAAAACGCAGTGAGTACTTTAAGTAAAGCTTTAAAAAAGATCACGTAAGCTTACTTACTGCTACTCATCCTTTGTACATTCATCAAAGAATAAATACAAAAGTATTGTGCTTACCTACATACTTTTACTCTAAGTGGTAAGTAGTAGGGTAGTTTAAACAATGCTGTGGTTATATTGTATATTCTCTCTATATTGAATCTAGCGTTTGAACATAGGTAAGTTCAGTGTACCCGCTGCCTAAATAATAAACATTCTCGAACAAACCGCCGAAAATTCGCGGACAAAAGTTATAAACAAAAGAACTTGTCCATAATTCATGAACTCCGTCCTTCACAACAGCAAACCATATAAAATATGCAAGTTACCACCATCACAGGTTTGGTTTACTTATACAAGAACACCAAAGTACTGAGTTTTCTCAAAGTTCAAATACGTAAAAGAAAATTAATAATGTACGGCCTAGTATTGATTGAAGAGAATGTAATGCCCGCAATATGAGCATTGTGGCTTTTAGAATTCAAGGGTTTAATTGTTATTTCTGTTTTAGCAAATTAATATGATATTCTCTGGGGGCTTATACTACGTGAACCGAAGTTATGTATGACTAAAATGATTGATTGTTAAACTGGCGATGGAAAAGGGTAGCCATGAGTTTTACCGTCCGTTCTTTCTCAGGGTTCCATGCCCTTGCATTGCGTACGTGGCACAAAATGTAAATGTAAATAATTTATAAATTTGACGGTCAAAAGCGTCCCCTTGTGACCTAAGTGAGTGATGAATTTGATTCTGATTTAAATGCCTTTAGCTTCAAATTTAAAATTAGAGTAAGATTGAGTAATTAATGTTTGAATGTTAAGCACGACCCTAAATTTAAATGTTCAATTAAATAACGAAGCCATTTTTAAAGGTCTGTATTTTTTCATATAAAACATTTGTAAGTACAAAGTTTCTATCGTTCAAAGCTGAACATACTTTTAATGATTTGCAATTGACAATTGTATATGCGAATGAACATCAGAGATAGAATCTTACATTCACATCAGTGTGCCAAGACCTAGCTATGCAGGCACGATAAGAATTTCCACGATGCCTGCTGGTCCGTGAAAGTCTCTTTTTATAGTACTCTTTAGTGCAAAGCAAAAAAATTCAGTTCTATTAAACTTAGGTATATGTCGCATCGTGTAGTTGAGATTAAGTTTCAATTGTTTCATCAACGCGTCCCCTCTTTATTACACTACTACAATTTAAATAACATTTGCTTTGTTCGCTAAACATAATGAATTTAGATTTACTTTCAATGTAAAACTATGATTACAAACTTTATAATGGGCTTTCAAAAGTTAAATTGCTGGATTAAGATTGAGTACTTACATGACGATATTATACTCTGGGGCTCCATGGGTACTGTTTCATCGGATACGCAGTATATACAGATTGTCCTACTTCAATAGAGGCAGGGTGTTGTTTGAGTTTTGAGACGCACTAATAATAATAATGTCCTCCTGACCGATTTCGGCCACGGCGGCTTGTCTATACATATATGAGACTTGCCATCTGCGCGGGACATATTATAGTGCACAAGTGTGTGCGCATACACAAGTGCACTCTCTATTCCCTCACTCTCATAGTCCGATGGGACGCCACATGCGACACGACCGGAGAGATATTGGGCGCAGGACCAACGGCTTAACGTGCTTTCCGAGGCACGGGGGTGTGACACCGCCAACTCCCTGACTCCGAACTTTTATTGGATAATTCGACCCGGGAATCGAACCCGAGACCTCATGATCCGCAGTCGTTTACACTACCACAGGACCACAGAGGCAGTCGACGCACTAGCACGTGTGCGTCAGGTCAACGTACAGCGATCTTCTATAATTGCCTATGCACCATAGATTTTCTGTGTACTGATTGAATTTAGAGAGCTTAGCTAACTGAAGTAACATTTTCATACAATTAGCTTTTGAGTTATACATAATGGTAGTTGTAGTTTATAATCGAAAATTTTAAATATGGGTATTAATAAGTTTTGCGATTGTATACGCCAGGCTTTCAAACTTTTGCGATCTGTATACGTGTAAATATTTTTATCACGTCTGATGTAACCAGAAACCTCGCTTCGGAACATACAGGGTGTAAAAAGACCCTTAACGAAAACTGAAATCCCATGTTGTACCAATCACTACGAACATTTTTTAATTAGGCACCATACCTGGGAAATTACTGGTTCAGGAGATATTGAGGCTCAAAGTTAGTATGGATTTTTTCTAATTAGGTACAAAATCGATGCATTTACCCCGCCAATATGTTCTTTAGATGCCCTATAACCCACGGATAAGTAGATATTTCGAGCATTGTACGCGTGCGCTTTTAATTGCGGTTTAAAAAATGTGAAAACTTAAAAAAAATCGTTTCCCAGGTATTATTTTTGATTAGCATGACTTGGCATGATGTCCACAACGAGTAGACTTCGGCTTGGTGATGGGTCTTGTGACACCCTGTATAAAGGGCATAATTACGCGATTGAGTAGAATGTACATATGTAATGTTCGACATAATGTAAATTGTTTCATTAAACTAGTGTCTTAAAATGCATTAGCTTATTTTATAATATGTTTAATCCTGTCCGTATAAAAAGATCCATGGCGAAAGTCGTTCGCCCAAAACATACATATATGGTCGTGAGAAGAAACCGAAAGTCTTATAAATATGAGTTTGCTGTGACTTTTTATTTGGCTGCAACTCTTAAATCTTGTGTCTTATTGTTGGTACTTTGGGCATTGCCTTAGTTTGGCAACACGTAGCGGCGATGCCTTATGGGATAATCCGCGTAAATAAGTTAGAGAGGGAACGTACGCCTTCATTATTATATGTGGTTATGTGAGTTGGACAATTGCTCATCTTGTTTGTGCGATTGTAAATTTCTGTGATTTGTATGGGTACTAGTGTGTGTACAAAGCCCGGAAATAAACTACTTTGAGTACGGTTATCTATTCATATGTATGTCCACAAGACAACAAACTTTGTTTTCGATATACATGCCTACCTACATACATAGTACACGCCTATAACCCCAAAGAGGTAGGCAGAGGTGTATTTCTACACCGACTTTTCGCCAGATATAATTTAGTCCCACGTAATAAGGGGCGAGCCTATTGCCGTACCGGGCACATTTCCAGACTCCGTGCTGCTACTGAGAATTTCGTGACAGAAAAACCCAATAACACTGCCCGACCCAGGAATCGAACCCGGGACCTCCCCATCCCACGCGCACATTTATGCCGCGAGACCAACGAGGCAGTCGTATAGGGTTTGATGTCGAGTTTTCCGTCTCTACGCAAAGATGGTATTTGCATCGTGTTATCCCCTAGTCACCTCTTACGACACCCACGGGAAAATAGGGGGTGGTGACACTTGTATTCTATGCCGTCAACCACACGGCTATTTTTTCGATATTGTTCCATTTATATAGATTTTGTCACTATATTTATTCAACAAATTTGGCAAAAATAATTTTATTGCTTGTAGACAGAGTTATTATTAACAGCTTCAGAAATACTTGAGTCAAAATGCCACTGAAAATATTTTTGAGTATTCAAGCAACGTTTTATCTGAATAGAGAAAATAACTTTTTGCTTTCGTTGGCGAGGTTACCTCGTCCTTTCTTGTCAAATTACTCTTTATCCCCACAACGCATTAATCTTGCATTTTCGCTCGTTACACAAGATATCATCTAAATGACGTAATATTATACGCATATCAGTATCGCTGAAACGATTTTTTGCGTACGTTCGTGTAATTATCGCGTAAAGTGCAAATACTTAATATTACAATGCAAATTTCAAATATAATTTAGGTTACTTTCCGGAGAACCCATTTTACTAACAATTAGGATAACTATTCCCTGTTAAGATGAATTTAATATTTCCATATAAATTTTCTTTTCTTCTTGCCGCATGGAAAAGAAAAAGACGATGGGAAGTTTACCTAGACGGAACACTAGAGTACTGTTGTTTTATGTCGATCTTGTTTTAGAAAATGATACTACACTGACAAGTCTTTTCATGCTACACAATACCTATAATCAGCGGTGTTCTGTCTCTAGACCTCTAGGACTACCCGTAATCCTTAAATTGTATATACCAATAGACTGGCTGTAATTAATCAGGAATGCTACTGGCTGCAACTGTGATTAGTGGTTGTCAAAGTTATATAATCAAGCGTCATAACTTCATTAGATACAAACTCAGATTTCAGACAGACACTCATGTCTACAAATACTGTTATAATATAAAGATAGACTTTGTATTCTGATAATAGAATATTGGTAATTTCGTATATTCGCTTTAAGTAAAATAATGACACATTCGAAATTATGTAGAATTATGAAATGACGTTTTGTAGGCGCGTTTATAGAAATTTATAAACATAAAAAATACTCAACTAGCTTCTGAAGCTGCTCTCATATATGTTAAATCTGTTTTGACTAGAAAGCGGACCACTGACTTCGAGACGCGCGTGTTTAAGACGCGCAATAACTTCTTTCAATAGTGTAATACTAGTGAAATTCTAGAACCATAGACATACGCGGCGAGGACATTGTGCAACTAGCGCCTCAGAATAACTAACGGAAAGAACAGTATCGAACTGATTGGCCATGAACGTCTCAGAGCCAATAAATATGGTTGTTACCGCAGTAAGAGAAACGCTAGGTATGAATATAATAGTTGGAGATCATATTAACTGGTAACGTTGTATCCCTGGTATAGTAGGCCATTTGTAGTAGAAAGATCACACTTGCCGTTTCCGCACATTTTCACATAATTTGAAGCAATTTTCTACAAATAATGCACTCTATAAAGACAGTGTTACTATTTTGTTAACTACGTCAGTACCATTATTGGTGTAAGTTACACACATATAAATACCTATCTTATTTTTCTGAACTACTGGAGCAACTTATACGTGACCCAGCAAAGGAAACCAATAAAAATATTCCAATAAATAAAAAATAGTGACGCCAAGGTAAGGCAAGCTGGCAAAATATTTGAAAGCACCCACTTCCTATATGGTTTGTCATAGATGTTTACGACGATCAGAATGGACGGGCTTTACTGGCCAAGGCACCCTGTATCATTAATATATTATGAGGGTGACGGTGGCAATGTTAACCTTGCACGTCGATCGATCTGCATAACGCTCCGTCCGGGGCTTTTATTTCCTTTGCCTGCTTACGCCACTTAAATAGGCAAAAGAAAAGCCTACTGGAATTAAAAATAAGCGGTCCTTCTGAACTCTATTGTTGGCGTGACCTAGAAAGATCTATTGTGATGTGGCATCTATGAGACTTATTTATAGGACCTCTTCATACCTAAGCTTGACCAGGAATGTTTATATTCAACTAGACTTCACCCGCTGCTTTATACACCTACGCCTTCCCCAGAATTCAATCTGTCTACAGGTGAACGAAAATTTCGTTTTTGAGTTTGTCACGTTCATACAAAAAATACCATGCTGATTTTATAATAACATATTTTGACTGCGGTAGTTTTAGTTACACTAAGTAAAATCTATACATACAAATAACATTAAAGTGTCTGTTTATAAAATTAAAATAACCGCTTTTTACTAAAAGCATATGTATACACGGTACATATACCGAAATGACATTTTTTACAATTTTTGTCTGTCGGTCTGTCTGCCTGTTTGTTCTCGCTAATCTCTGGAACGGCTGGATCGATTTTAACGGGACTCTCACTGGTGGATAGGCTAAATTAACCGGGTACGCGAAGTAGTTCCCTTAGGACGCGGCAGAAACCGTGGGAAACAGCTAGTTACTGAATAAGGTTGAATGCTAGTTGTAGTCTGTTCTAGTCTGTGAACTGTAACGAAATATGCAAGCCATTTCTTGAGTCACATAACGTAGTAAAATCACAGAATGTAACACATATTTCACTCGCAAATAACATTAAGCCGAGTTATGGCAAATGTATGCACCGACCCTAGTGCACAACCATGTCATAATGTATAGTACGAGCCGTTTTATCGTTATGGCTTCCCCAGACCCAATCAAAGTAATTGTTTAGTTCGTTATCTGTTTTCAGACTATGAATACGGATTGTTATTGTCAGTGTGAATCGGAGGGTTCAAGCTTTTATGTAATGCAAAGCCATACATTTGAACGAGAGTTCAATGGATTGATATACTTTAAAGGGATTTATTTTGGAAGAAAGAAGAATGCAGGTTAGAATACATATATATGTAAGTGGTGTAGATATGTTGCTGGTATGGGGTTTGGCCTGATTTTACGATTTTGATAAACATTTATCTATAATATGTGTTTTTAGATACACCTACGCATCTTGTTATCGGTAATGCCGTCTATTCTTTAGATTTAAAATTTATTCTGTAAAAGATAGTGAATTACTCAAAAAATGAGTCATAAAGTTTAAGGTCCCACGTAATAGGGGGCGAGCCTATTGCCGCTGCCGGGCACATCACCAGACGCCGTGCTGCTACTGAGAATTCAGTAAAACATAGTAACACGTTTGCCCGACCCGGGAATCTAACCCGGACCTTCAATCAGCAGTCGCATACGCTATCCACTGGAAACATGGGTGTAATATTACACCTCTGCCTACCCCTTCGGGAATACAGGCGTGAGTCTATAAAAAAACATATAACATGTGTCATAAACTCATAAGTAAATGGTTCCAGAAATATGTGTATACTACACCCCAATAAGTTTGACTACAGCCGATTGAGTGAAGCAGACACGTACAACATGTTCACATATTTGTTACGTCACCATTTATTACAGCTACAGTGATATTGCTCGGCAAATGGAGTGATAATTAGCGACACAGTACCCTCGTATATAACTCATATCCGCACTCCATAGTGGCCAGTGACTATAGAGATCTTATTCGCCTATTTCCTCATGTGTGAATGAGGCCATTTACTCAAGAGGATTTGCACTATGCATGTAGATTACACAATGGATGATAAAAAGGTTAATTATGTGTCATAAATATAAAACGATGGTTAACAACCAGCATTATTGGAAAAGCACTTTAAAAATCGCACGTTGAATGAAATAGATTTTCTATAACCTAATAGACTCTGCATGCATACAGGATGCATTCATTCGACAGCAAATTGCCAGACATAGCACAGGACTAGGGATGCATGTTGGTCTAAGAGGCCTTTGGCCAGCAGTGGGACACATTAATAAGCTGATACAAAAAAATATTCTACGGATTTATAAAAAAATCATGGAGAAATGTGGATGAAATATTACACCTTTGCTTACCCATACGGGGATACAGGCGTGAGTCTATAAATATTGTACGGATCTTAAAATTGACTACCGAAAACTTTCTGCAGCTGAGCTCACAAAAGTTATCCTAGGTTCACATTTTGAAAATTATTTTTAAACATACACAAATAGCAAGCTAATATTATGTATGTTAATCTTTTCACATAACTACTGTTACATTAACCGTCCAATTGATGTAGTTCCGAGTTATTGTTCGAACAGTTGAACATATTGTTCAGCAGTTCTGTTATTCGATCGATAATTCCAGCAATTGCAACTAACCTTACCGATCGTTCGAAATACTGTTGAATTTTCATTCCATAACTGTGGAATTCTTATATCAACTGATGTTCACAACCAACAACACAGAATATATCGTTTTGTTGTATGTAGCTCAGCCTTCGCTGCGGGATGTAAGTGAATCAATCCATTTTCTTAACAAAGTTTACTCAATATAGGCTTTTGTTTACGAAATATGGAGATCAAGATGAGATGGAAGAAATATTGGAGCTACGAACTGAATAAACCTAAACCCATTGATATAAATGCCAAACAAAGAGAACTAAATCCAAATATTTATTTAAATCGTGCAGGATGTTTATTTTTCTCATATGCAGTTAATTTTACAACTTGATGACTTTTGTGCCCGATATTCTTGTCAAAAAGAAATGTTGTCTTAGGGTAGGAAAAAGTATTTATTAATAGTTCTTGTCATTGTCTCTCAATCGTGATGAGCACCAATCACGCAAATATAGAATCGTACAAGAGAATTAATAAATCAATCAAACAAGGCACCTTCCAAGAATCAATACTATACACAAAGCACAAACTGAAAACCACATCGTCTGTGCACAAGACGACCGAACCGTTTTACTTTAAAACACAGCGATCATTAAAATAAAAACAGTAGCAGCTAAATTGCCACCTACATAAATATAATTTTCTTGCCACTGCTGAAAATAATTACGCGGAACAGGGCAAACTTCCAGATCATTACCAAGAAGCTCGCCAACTTTTAAAACACTCGAAATATAAATTTCCAACTGCTTATCTGAATCGAAATCTTGCGAAGTTAAAAAGCGCATCAAAAGTTAAACTCATAAATTTCTGAAACTATCTGATGGCACGTGCCATCTACTGTTGCTAAATGATAATTAATCACCGAGACATAAAGTTTTCTAACCTAAAAGGGCTTGTTTTGAAGCTGACAAACTAAATACGACAAAATTGAGATTTGATTAAGCTAAAACGAGGTATGTAACCGTTGGTTATGGCATGTTGAGAATTGTGACCGGTTCAGGACCTTTTTGCATGACGGGTTTTGAAAGCTGTGTTAACGGGCGTAGAAAACCATTTGGACGATTAGCAGACGTAGGCAGTCAACAAGTTTACATGTTGCAGTAATGAAAATAAATTAACGTGTGTTTACTATTATCTTTATTGTATACGACCTTTTTTTTTGTTGACTGCGGTGGAAACTCTCTTTATGGGCCATCTCAACCCGACGGCAACCCGGCCAGAGTGTGATCGACCGGGCTTGGGACCGGCGGAGGACGTGTGTGGAGGCTCTCCCCAGGCGTTCGGGGCATACCACCGTGGTGTTCCTACGGGTACCGTGTAGTGGCGGGGTCACGCGATTCGCGGATAGCATGCTTTTCCGTGACCAGGCAGGCCCCGCCTCGTTATGCTACTTGGGAGGCGACGCGGACACTACGCCGCCTCCTTGCCTTTTGGCGGACGGGGAGCAGCCCCAGCGCTCGCTGTCCGCAGGCACTAAAACGGCCGCAGAGGATATGGAGGACGGCAACCTGACAACACCGCATCTGCTCTTCCTCTGCGGCCCCACCGCAACTCATCAAATGGTGCGCTCCCATTTGGTCGCGGGAGATAGGCGGCAACGCAACACCGACACGGATTGCCTCCCGCGACCGTGCCCGACTGCGAGGGACAGACAGAACTGTCCCCTGCACCCGCATCCCGCACCTTGGGACGCATCCTACGTAGGCCTCCCCCAAGCACACGTGGAGCGTCCACACCTGGGATCCCGCTTAGCTTCACCGTGGGTGTCCAAACCACGGTTACTGAGCCTCCCACCACGACATGGTGGAGATTCTACGGATTGTATACGACCTAACAAAACGCAATTAAGTGCGTACATTTTACAATCTTAATATATAAAATCCTTGCGTTACTGACTGACTGACAGACATGCTACAGCCGAAACTATTGGGCGCAGGAAGCTGAAATTTGGCATGTATGTTCCTTGGGGACCGTAGGGTTGCACTAAGAAGGGATTTCCCGAAATTCCCACGGGATCGGCCAAAACGGGTAAATTTAAAAAAAATGCAGGCGTAGCTGCTGGCGTCCTCTAGTGGAAGAATATTATTACGTTAATTTTACTTTTTTGGTAGTTAACAGTAAGTAATTATTTATTCTGTACTTAATACAAAATATTGTAATTAACACCTGTGCTGGCTTTACGTGGTCGTAGGAAATACGACAACCACATTATTAAACAAAGACACTATGAATTAAATATTGATTACGCCGCCTTGCGCCGACCTAATTTAACATCTTTATTTGTTTTCTGTTTTATTATTATTATATTAACTATAAAGACCAAAATAACAGGATAAACTTTTTTGTAATGAGACTGGAAGGCTCTTCCTGTAACTAGATGGGTGTTTAGATGCATCCTCAAGAAGTACAAGCATATTATTATACTTAAAACTGATTTGAATTTTTGGGATTTTCAAATGAATGTATTGTCATTGTCAATACATTATTTTGAGCCTAGTTATATAGCCTATAGCGGTGCCATGAAAACGTTGATAGACAGATAAATGTGTTAAATAGGCATGTCCACACAGAGCGAGCAGCCTCGCGCGGCAATTCCTCGCGAGGCTGCTCGCTCTGTGTGGATCCGCCTAATTCGGTGACTAGGCCGCTCGGTTGCTTGCCCGCGGCTGCACACGCGCTTTCCTAGGCCGAACCACGTCTACATAGACCGAGCATCCTCGCGAAACATTTGCCGCGCGAGGATGCTCGCTCGGTGTGGATCCGCCTAATGAATAAAAGCTGACGAACTCGAATGGATATAAACCACTTCTAAGCACCTGAAGTGGCTATAGCTTGTTTAGAATGCTGTCACCTCGCCAAATTTCCAACAGCAATTAACAAGCTTTATGGTTGTGACATAAATAAAGCTCAGCTCGATTTTTTATTTTCTTACTAAAGTTGCCGTTAACGCTCGCTCCACGGCCATAAAGTTTACACACTGAGATGAAATAAAACACAAGGATTATATACATCTGTGTTTACTTGTTTCTGTGTTAGAGAGCCCCGTAAGTTTCGATTACGTACAAAGTGCGATCAAGTACAAACTAAACGGCTTCTTGCCAGTTCTACAGTTCTTCAATCTGCGAGTCCCTGTGGCGAGTACTGTCGTGCAAGCGATAACGCGTTTAATCTCGTGCTAGGAAAGTTAATTTTCCTTTGAGTATTTCGATCAACTTTATTCAGTCGAACGACAACAACGAACACCGAACTGCACAGTTTAAAACAGTAATACTGTAATATAGATATGGGAGTTGACGCAGCGTTAGCAAAATACCTGTGTACGCTCTTGTCGAATAAAAAAGCTTTGGTCCCAATGGTTTATGTATTATAAACATCAGATCACAGATATAGAATGGCATTGTTACATGATGCTGATTTGACAGTTGTTATGGGTATCAGTCCTCTCGAATAAACAGACACTGGTCTGAAACACGAAATCACGCTACCTTTATGAGTTGCGGAGATCAGACGTCAATCTGGGTAGGCCAGTAAGCAGACGCCGGGCTTCAAAGCGAAAAGGATTTTCATTTGAGTGGCGTTAAAAGTTAACCATACCTTTCCAAAATATAGTTGTTTTCAGCGATGTTTGATATTATCAATCTTAAAAGTAGGCCAAGGCTTCTCGGCACTTACTTTCACTTTTACAGCATTATATTCAACGAAGAAGATGAAGACAAAATTCACTACGGTTTTGAGTTATAAAACATATAGAGTAAGATCCCAGGGCCACCAGACCTTACTTATTTTCTCAGAAACGACATGTATAGAATAATATAGTGTTAGTATCTGCTATGAGTGCACGCATACATGATAGCTAGATATTTTGGAAACTTTAAAGCGGCTGGTGAAAATTACCGCCGCCGAAATGAGTGCGACAGTATTAATTATAAATTTTTTGTAATATTTTCTAAAACATACATAAAAATCAGCACTGAGAATTTAAGAAAAGTTAGTACAAAATTTTTACCTAACTTTAGCACCTCGTACCTATAAATTGGCCCAGAATCCAAGCTAACAAGTATGTGTACACTCATGACACATACTAACACTACATTATTCTATACATTTCGTTTCTAAGAAAATAAGTAAGGTCTGGCGGCCCTGGGATCTTGGACTACTAGAAGATGTTTTAGTAGGTACAATACTTTTCACCAATAATGGTCATAAATAAAATGATTTGCCAGAAAGCCTACGTAATACAAGACCCAATACTTAATCGTCCATTTATGATTATGCTATAACATACACATCAGAAAGAAGGAAATTCGACAGCTGTTACCTAAATATTTGTATAATCGAAAAGAAACAAGGGCTACAGAATACGAATGTTTGGCGGTTTATAACATTCTGTAGGTACATTTCTATTTGATGGAACATCGAAAGTTCGAGAACTTTGAGTAGGCGTCGAGGTATTTAATGGAACGATGTTTGTTCTATTAAATTCGTTCAAGTGTATATCACATTGGAATTTGATCATGTATTCACGAATTATATTAGCCTATTGTATTTTATTCCATTATATAATTACAGAAAGATTTGATTTCGCTTCGATTGCTATACCTATGCGTATCTAGATCTTATTACAGCTCAATAGTCAGAGTTGCTTTTTGAAATTCTTTAATCAATCTGAACGAAAAGAAACCATTTAAACCATTTATTAGCTCGCAAAATATGAGTGTATACAGATAGTATTAAAACGGTAGCCACATTTTCACCATTCCTGGCATGTGAGACATAATAATACCTATTTCCCTACATAACATACAGCAATTATTATAATATTGTATTAGCATAACATTTTTTTATGACATTATTAACAACAACAAAACATACTACTTAGTTGGTTTTCGTTTATTATTTACTATTCTTTGGCATACATAGGTATTCATCTGTATATATAAAATCCTTGCGTTACTGACTGACTGACAGACAAGCTACAGCCGAAAGTACTCGACGCAAGAAGCTGAAATTTAGCACGTATGTTCCTTGGGGACCGTAGGGGTGCACTAAGACGTGATTTCCCGAAATTCCCATGGGATCGGCCAAAACGGGAAATTCGAAAATATGTGCGTGCGAAGCCGCTGACGTCGACTAGTATCAAGATAAAAGATGTCACTGTCGTTATTATGTACATGTATGTAATTATTTGCATTAGTATGCAAGGATACTGCTTACATTTTCAAAAATGATTGTTCTAGATTTCAACATAAATAACAGGAGAACCCCAGTAAGTAAATCTAAAAAATATGAATGGAAATTAAATCTTCTAGTCCAAGAACAAATAACTTTCATTACTTCATTAAATGAAATTCCTTATGGACACGTAATTAGTACATTGGGCTTGTTAAATTTACAAATAATTCTTTCAGTTTTTTCAGTATATAAGTATTGTACAATTTTCTTGAATGATGTTCATTAATGAAACTTTAATTACGTGAACTCATTAGGTATTTTATTCTCTTATTCTTATAGGCCATTTCAAATAATTGCGATTTCGTCGAAATTGTATTCGGATCTCCGCCGCACCATATATCAAATACTATATATGTTTAGGTATGGACTGTTTTTGTTATCAGAACGCAGCTTGCGTAATAGATTAAAAAAATATTGGGATGACTAGAAATGGGTAGAAAACGCTTAGGTGCCACCGGTGCCACGTAATGTAGCACGAGGCTATTGTTGTCTATTTAACAGATTTCCAGACGCCTTCCAGACTCTTCTAGAGAGATCTTAATAGAAAAACTCGATAGTGTATTGTTACACTCGAGATTGAATGCTAAGATATTCAATTGCCAAGTCCCGATCGTTAGAAGTATAGACATAAACTTATGCCACGTCTGGAGTAACGAGAAACTCCCACTCGTTCACAATATGCTACTGGATATGCTACAGCCTTTTAGATATACCTAATGGAAGGAAAGAGGAAACCACAACGCACCTTCGGATTGACCACCCCAACTATTGCAATAGAAAAAGGTTGACAATACCGAACTCCTATAAAAGGATAAGGGATATAGGAATGGTATGGGTTCCAGGAAGATACCTGACTTGCAGTATCCTGCTGTATGCGCCGACTATTCTTGGACACGTGTTTCGCCTCTGCACGAGGCATCCTCAGGAACGATGGGCAACGACTGAGCCCTACCGTGGGCATGTAGGTAGTCAGGTATCTTCCTGGAACCCATACCATTCCTATATCCCTTATCTTTTTAGAGGAGTTTGGTATTGTCAACCTTTTTCTATTAAAATAGTTGGGGTGGTCAATCCGAGGGTGCGTGGTGGGTTCCTCTTTCCTTCCATTAGGTTACAATGGAGTTCCGTCAAGTAACGCCTGATTCAATCAACTATACCTTTTAGATATTTTCACGACATTTGAGTAGTCAAAACACAGTTTACAGCATTATTGTTATACTAGTTACCTACTAGTTATAAATGAAAAGAAGCCAAAGCATGTCTATCAAATGAGTTGAATATGTAACGCGTTTCCCTATCAAATTAGCGTAACGGGTGTTCAGCATCAATCACTCCTCACCACTAATTGTGATCCCGAAGCGATCGGCATCGTCGGATCGATCCTCACGTTTTCTTCCCACTCTGTCAGCTTACCGCTTGGCCACGACTTTGGCGAGTGACGACGCGTATCGCCTATCGCCGGTAGATGTGAAAAGTATTCTACGTTTTACTTTGTAGGAGTTTCTGCCGCCATTATAGTAGAACGGCATGGGCAGCGTATCGGCCGTCGCCCATCGTGTCGCCGACGTTAAGCCTGAAGTCACGGTTGGGTCGTTACATTGAAGTGCGAATTCCCACACAGCTGTCGGTAGGTGGTATAAACGCGGCATTGGGTGAGTTGCGAAGCTGCCGCGTCGTTCAAGTGAGGTAGGGTTGCGGGTGAGGGACCTGTGCGAAAGTAGGTCGCTCCCTCCCCCTTGAGTGGGAGTGATGTCGCTTTCACTGCGACCGTTCGGGATAAAGCCTAATTTTATTGCGTTGCGTTCGATCGTCTCTTTTACTTGTGGCTGTTATACGAATGAATTGGATGATCTAATGTTTGTTGACATGCTTGTCTTAATTAGTTAATTAGTTGTCAAACAGCTTCTAGTGCTCAATGTAAATATGAGAAGTTGTTACTTAATTAGTGGGAGTTGGTGGACTGTTAAGTGGCATGTTGTCTGACTATGTCCAAACGACATCTGAATAATGTTCACTATACTTAGATTCTTTGTCTAAAAAGTATGCAATACATGGTATTCGTGTTATTTTACTGAAAACAAAATTATAGTAACGGAATATGTAGAAATTATCGGAAAATATTATACAATATAAAAATAATGTCAATGCCAACTTATAAATTACTTTTAGTTGCCACTATCGGCGACTTAGCGTTTTCTCTTTTGCATCCAAGAATTTAACGCTTGTGCCTGGGGTCCGCATTTTCCTTTAGTTGCCATGCAAGTAAAACCTAAATACTTTACGTGTTCTACATCATAATAGCTTAAATATAAGGGGAAGAACGCAATTTAAAGTTTCTGATTCACGGTTACCGCTACAATTTAATGTTCTCTATACTAATAAATTTACTTAACAATGTCCAACCACACTGGAGCACACAGTATATGCACCGAAAGCCCTTAACCACTTGTTTATTACTTAAATAAGAGCGTGCATTATAGCTCAGCATCCTCCAGAGATGAACGAGGCGAGCGGTGCAGTAGAAAATCCACTAGTGATAATACTTGTGTTATCATCCTAATATTTTGCAGTGCACTGCTGGACAGCCTCACCTATTGCGTCTCAGTAGCATTGTGAATCAATAGGACGATTTGGCCTACTATACCATGCTTCTCCAGACGGGTGTGATGTTGGGTTTTCTGTCAATGATATCTGCTTCTTGTATTTTCCTCAGACACCTCTTACGACACCTACGGAATGAAATGAAAGAAGGCTGGAAATAAGACCTTTAACATCTTGATTACTCACACACATACCTACTATTAATTTTATTACAGGTCTCAGGTCAGCGTAGTTAATAAAAAAAGTGAATTATCTTCTATTTCTTTGACATTTTGGTATATTTCTCTGCAAAACAGCATTTGGAACAAGTGCTAGAGTTGTCTTTCTAAGAATAAATTAAAAAGATTTTCATAGAAACAGTCTCTAATATTTTAACGGACAATCATAAACGTCATTGCACCTACACCTTATCCACTATGGAAACTAATTAAAGAATCGTCGGTCTAATAAATTTCTGATAAATAAGCAGTGTATGCCACAAACTCGTTGCCAAAAGAGTGCGCCCACATGTTCCCAACGGACCGTTTTTAAACATTTTTAAATGTCGCAGTTTTCTGCAGTCATGAATCACGCGTTGACAAGGCGCTTTCGTGTTTTTTTCGCGTTATAAATTGTTACCAGTCAGGTATGCTCATGATATATTTCTCTGTGTGCTACTGATTTGATTTAAAATTATGTTGAAACACGATTTTGTTTTATATATCACACATATCACATAACTTAGCATGGGCTTTGACGTAAGCAGGTTATATAAGGTAGGAGGTGTCTAAAATGTCTTAAAAGCTTTTTATTAAAAGGCGTTTTTACACTTCGCTTTTTATAGCTCTATGAGGGATAGAGAATAAGTTCTGTGTCGCATGCGACTTAAGAAATATGTAATGTTATTAACTATTTGTATAGTCGCATGCGACACCGTAAAAAGGACTTTTGGTTCTTTCAGCTGGGTCCAACTACTTGCCAACTCTACAAACTTTTGTTCAACAGTGAAACGATAAATACTTTCAGACTTTCGTTATTTTCTTAGACTTTCGTTTTATTTTCTGACCGTTTAATATAATTGTTATAAAAATCTGTTAAATTCTAGTTTTGATAAGTGACATGTTAAGTGGAGGTGCCTCGTGAACACATGATTTTTGCAGGATTTGGATATCATTATGATTTGTTGAATGTAGTTTAACATTGTTTATCCCTGATCATATCGTTGTTCACGCGTTCCACTAATTTATGTTAATAATAACGATCTGGAAAATGGAGGTAATTGGCGGTCATGGTCAGTATACCAATAGATTGTTTCTTACTGCCGGTTCGTATACCGTTATCGTCATGCTCACTAAAATGTCATTTCTTGTGGTGGCGTCGTGTGTCGGGTCATCCCTGTCCCTCTAATATGGCGAGAGGGATGATGGCTGGCACATGCGTCATACTCGTGAACGGGTGCTACTTGCGATGACTGGTCGATGACGGTCTTGCGGGCTGGTATTAGATTTTAATATTTAACTGCATCATTTCCATCATGGGTCTGATCACTTTTGCGGATTGTCTGCATTATTAGGTATATATAATGTAAGTGGATGCTCCTGTTTCACCATGGCTATTCTGAGGAGGCTAACCAAATGAACATCAAAAGTATTATGCTTGAGTATTATTATGTACAGTAAATATATACAAGTGATATAGAAGGTGTAACAGTAGCAGCACCTTACAAAATGTAAATTATGTGTATTATGCTAAACCTGGCGATGAAAAAGAGTGACCGTGAGTTTTATTGCCCGTTCTTTCTCATGGTTCTACCTATTGCTTTGCGAACGTGGCAGTAAATGTAAATGTAGAGTCTTTAAGTAATTATTTTATAAATTTATTATTTTGACGTTCATAAGCGTCACATTGTGACCCAAATGAATAAAGGTTTTTGAATTTGAATTTGAATTTGTACACATACCAATATTTATACCAATACCGATTGACTGACAGGCAACTCATGACCGAAATTATTGGGCGCAAGAAACTGAAATGTATGGATTTTTGGAAATTCACCTCATTTTGGGGTGATTATGTCGCACGTGGGCAAAACTGCAGGCGTTGTCTAGTACATAAATATGTATAATGATGACGATGATGTTATTTTCTGCAATCAATAATTCAATTTATATCTATGTCTTACTTGTGAGTACCAAACAACAGACTTTTATTCTATATTCGCGTCGGAAGTCGCTAGTATCAGCGTTCCAAATAATAAGGGTCGGCTGAAATCTAATATAATGTCCTGAATACTTACATAAACTATTGAAAGGTTTCCAATAAATAGAGCTTTGAAATATTTTCTTATTTACAACAGCTTTGGCAACATCATAACATTCTGTGTAGTTGATCGTATTACTTTATTGGATTGATGTATTCTACTTGTCATTTGTGTATTCTGATAGTTTGTGTGTCTTCATCCTCCTCCTAGTGTTATCTCAGTTTCAACCTAGGGTTCTTTTAGTGTGTTATAAAAATATATAAAATAAAATAATATAAAATATAAGTCTGGTATAGAACAGTTGTTAAGTTGATCAGGTCACCTAGCTTTGCATTGTTATTATCATCGTTATTATCATCCTCAGCCTGACGTAGTCCACTGCTAGTTATAGGAGTTTTAGTTTAAATAAACTGACTTGACAACAGTCTTCTATTTAATGTGAATGAATATAATTATGTGAGACCTGAAGAATAAAAACTTTTGATATTTTTGTCTCTCATGGTTGTTTATTGATTTATTGTTTAGAGTATCTGTTTCTGCCCGCCGATTTCCAAAACAGATTCTGTCGAGACGGGCGCTGGCGAGTACTTTGAAATCAACCTTCATGAAAAGGCAAATAATATTAGGACTACCTCACATTTGACGTGCGTGTTTCTCGAGCGGGCGCTCGGCGTTCACTCTGTAGTACAAAGTGAACGCTGGGCGCACGTTCAACGGGCGCAAGTAACGTACACACCCAATGTGATCGAGGCCTTAGGGTCGGCACATATCTGACGGAAGATGCGTCGCGTATTATCCGTCGTGTAACGCCAAAACAGCCAAATATATGATAAATCATTCAACCTTTCACACCTAACCGATGATGCGTTAGTGCGTCG
This sequence comes from Euclidia mi, assembly GCA_944739405.2. Taxonomy (NCBI): domain Eukaryota; kingdom Metazoa; phylum Arthropoda; class Insecta; order Lepidoptera; family Erebidae; genus Euclidia; species Euclidia mi. The sequence continues at coordinate 84,161,923 of OX123182.2, read as the reverse complement.
AGCGTACAGCGTCTGTTTCGTTTCCGTCAACGTATCGTCGGTCGACGTCGCGGAAACCACGCACCACGTGTATTTTAACTGACGCGTAGGGTGACGTTTTAAAATTAAATGTCATACAAAGCAACCGCACTAGAGTTGCCGAAAGCAGAAACTGACTAGACGCGTAATGTAGCAGGTCTTATTTGACGGAATTGTCGCAATCAATGCAGATACGCTCGACATATTTTCCGTCAGATATGTTCCGACCCATCTGACGGAATAGACGCGACCGATGATACGCTCGATGCATCTTCCGTCAGATACGTTCCGACGCTTAACCAGCTCAGAAGAGTCAATACTAGCTAAACTAGTCTCGAGTGCTTAATAATAGATCCAAATAGCCCGTTATAAGGTATAGAGACAATGCCTTTGTGTCTCAAGGATAGCACAAGAACTAGTTATCACGTTTCTATCGAGTATCTCACAGTGTTCAGACAGTTAGGGTTCTTAGTCACATTGCTACTGATTTACTAAATGGAGTAGTTTGTAACTTGAGGATGGCCGCAAAAACAGTTAGGTATTTGGAATTGAATCGAGATTGAGAAAGCCTTTGGAGTATATTATTAATTAATATTAAAAAAGTGTAAAAGAGCAACATGATGCTTGAATAACTATTTGTAGTGTATTCGTTAATTAATGTACTCAATAGTCGCTAGAGAAGCTAGATTGATGCAGATTACCTATTACTATATTGAACTCTGAGAGTCAGTTACACCATAATTAGTCTGTTTCATCATCAGCCCTATATATAAACTGTCCCACTGCTGGGCACGCGCCTCTTCTCACTATGAGAAGGGTAAGGCCATAGTCCACCACGCTGGCCTAGGGTGGGTTGGCAGACTTCACATGTCTTTCGAGAACATTATGGAGAACTCTCAGACATGCAGGTTTCCTCACGATGTTTTCCTTCACCGTTTAGCAAGCGATAACTAACAATTTAATACGCACTTAACTCCGAAAAGTCGTGCGTGCCGTGGATTCGAACCCAGACCCTCTGCGTAGCAATCTGTCGGTCTCTCCACTAGGCTATCGCTGCTTAGTCTGTTTAGTTGGGGTTAAACTATTTGGCAGTTGATCCCAGAAATTTCATTCTAATTTAAATTTTCTAGAAGATATTGCCTATTCAGATAGGGAACCGTCTTACGGCCATTTTCAATATTCGATCCATACATGGATTTTGAGATTCGAGATTCGTGTTTGACATATTTTGTATGGAGCTTATGTCAAAAACGAATCTAAAATCTACAGATCTATCTATAGTTCGAATGTTGAATACCGTTGTTAGTCTGATTCGAATGTCCCGTTAGTTTTATTAATTATTTGTAAAACATGTGCATGGCCGATATTATTAATCAAAGGCATAAGTTGTAATACTATTCGTAACCAAAGGGAATTTATTCCATCAGAACTTTTATTTATAAAAATGGTATTAATTTTTGAGCCACGTGGAGATTTACTTTTCTTTTACAGATTTACTTGTCAAGCTGAAGTAAGGCGACTACTCCAAGTTTAACCTTTTGCGCAGTGTATTTATTTATTTAATAACTTTATATACACGGAGCGTATAAAGGCGGACTTAATGCCGTAGGCATTCTCTCCCAGTCTACCTTAGAGTGGTGCAGAGATTAAAATGTATATCTTTGTATCGAAAGTACTAGTCTAACTCTTGCGTTAGTAATCCCTGCATGACTTAAAATACATTCAATTTCGATAACATACAAGCCAAGCCACACATGTTGTACATCTACGTAGTAAACTCTCAAGTTCTAATACCCAAACGACTTTGCAAAGTCTTTTGTGGTCTTTGCTGTCGCCCAAACTGCTTCGGGGAATGCTATCACTGTATTTGTATGTGTTTATGTATCGAAACTTTACTAAACAGCGAATGTAACCCGTATTTTCGGATGATTTATCAAATGTAATTGCGAGTTTCAATGGTATATAATTACTTTATTGCTCTGCTTAGTACACGAGCACTTTATGTTAGTTACTAGCCGTTTCCCGCGGTTTCACCCGCGTCCTGAGGGAACTACTTCGTGTACCCGAAAAACCCAAATATCTTACGGACACCTATTTTTTCTAAAATAAAATATAGCCTATGTTACTCGCAGATAATGTAGCTTTCTAATGGTGAAAGAATTTTTAAAATCGGTTTAGTAGTTTTTGAGTTTATCCATTACAAACAAACAAAAATACAAATTTTCCCTCTTTATAATATTAAGTGTAGATAAGCACTTGTTGTATGTAGACAACTGAAGGTTATTCATAAAATGTTTTCTTCTTTAATTTATATTCACAGAGATTTTCTAATCTTGTCTTCTTTGAAAGCAACAACAATGTAAATGCTTGCATTAACTACATGTATTCAAATTCGTAAATCAAATCTAGACATTGTGTCTAGATTTAAGTTTCATTTACTATACATGTATTTCCCGTAATTAATATTTGGAGCAAACAAAATAATTGAATAATCCTTGATGTAGCATGAATAAACATTATCTCATAGATTTTACCAAGAAAGGTTAGTTATACGTTTCCCGAGTTTTCCGGTATGCATTTGGTTTTAGATAGGGAGGAAATAATCTTAATATATAAAATCCTTGCGTTACTGACTGACTGACAGACACGCTACAGCCGAAACTATTGGGCGCAGGAAGCTGAAATTTGGCATGTGTGTTCCTTGAGGACCGTAGGGGTGCACTAAGAAGGGATTTCTCAAAATTCCCACGGGATCGGCCAAAACGGGAAAATTTAAAAAAGATGCAGGCGTAGCTGCTGGCGTCGTCTAGTTCCATACATAATTATTTACCTTATTAGTCATACATTTATTTTTAAGCACTACGTGCTCTGTTTGTTTTAAACTGTCGTATATATATACTGTGCAGGTCACCTAGCAGAAAATACCACTTACCTCCTTGCTGGTATCAAAATGTTGTTGCCAATACGAAGGTAAATTTTGCTCAGGTGCTTGCACCGGTGCTCATACATTCTTGTAATCCTTCAGTCGCTTTCTAACCACTCATGGATTACGATTTGAGAAGTTTAAGGCAGCTAATGTATAGCGGGAAATGTTCGTCGTGTTTCATATCGCTTTAGAATTACGTAGTTCCGATTGTTAGAATCGTTGGAGACAATTCTCGACTTACGTTGCAAATTTATTTTAACTCGTAACCATTTGATCCAGGCCCTTTGAAACCCCGGGCAATGAAGAGGTTTACGATTATACTATATGATTTTATTTAAATGATTGTGGAAAAGTATGGACATAATTGTATGTGATAAGCGTCGACATAAAGGCCTATTATATTTAAAGCTATTAACCACACCGTGAACATCGTCTAACAAGAATGTTGTTTCTATTTCCTCCAATGATATTATAAGTATAATTGGTTTCCTCATTTTCATTTTTTATAATTGTTCTTACTTTATCCGACATAGCAACAGAAGCATGAAGTACGCATCGTGTCTGCAATGAGTTGGGTTTAGCACGTAAAACGTATATTATATTAATATTTAAAGGAGTGATTTAACCCGTGCGGGGCTGTTGCCACTCAAATCCAACTTTTTATTGATGACTGACGCCAACTCATTTGACACATTTTACGACGCAGATTTTTATCGTTCAACTTGTACACTTCACAGCGTGATTATATCTTTCCCTATTTGCAGGACCGAAGGGAAAGTTACGAGTTTCACTCGACAGTTTATAGGATATGGAATCAAAACTTCCATTTTGATAAGGATCTCTCATTTTCCTCGTGGCCTGAAGTGTTTTTTGTTTTAATATGACTGTTAGAACGATATTAAAGATGAGTTTGAACGATTCTGGTCTAATGGCGTAAGTGTGAGTGACTCTTGGGAAATTATCGATTTAGCTTCTAAGTTTGAATCCCAGATGGATGAGGTATTGGCATTTTCTCTCTGGAAATATACGATCGCTGTATAATGTCTCGGCACGATAAATGACATTGAACTCGTTCCCTTTAAGTATATACCGTTCCTATTAAGTATAAACTCGAAGTAAAGAGAGTGATTGCTGTGTATCGTTTTTACTGACCATTTGATATTTTATAAAATGCTGTCAGAACAAAAGAATAATGTTAAAAGACAATCACGTAGCATTTTTATGATGACTAAGTATTGTCGTGTCGTTAAAAATGAAATGTTTTTCCTTTAACATGGTTGTAGAGTGCTATAAAGTTTATACGAGAGAGTGCTACTGTTTCGATGGTCCATATAGCTTTGTAACGACTTCCTTTGATGTGCTTACTTGCAGTATAATACAAGTTTGTAATTCTACATTATACGCTGTAAAACATTACGTGGAGAACGATGCCAAAATTTAAACGACGCCACCCTTATTGGCTAAGCGCCTTTCCTCTTATTTATATCGCAATAAAAACACAATAGTTTTGTCTAGCCTAAGTTAAAACAGAAATTTATTTCGGCAGCCGAATATACTGCATACATAGAACAGGAAACTACTGAAACTGGCACACGTAAGAATATATAATATTTGGGTGGAAAATTTTAGCGTACACTCTACTTTATCTATTATTTATGCTACTTTAAATCGATTTAAAAAATAAGTGAGAGACTCGGGTTCTCTCCCCGAGCGTGTTCCCTCCCCGAGCGTGACGTGGGGCATAAATCCTGACGTCACACCCCCGTACTCCCACAGTTTTAAATAGGCGTCATTCAACTCATTTGACGTGTAATTATTTTCATTTCGCAGCTCGGTTTCCGAACGTGCTAGCTCGCGGCCGCGTTTCAATTACATTTTTTGTTACTGGTAAACCTAATTTATATTTTGTGCTTTTAATTAATTTGATTTTCTATGCCTACCAAGGATCTTCTAGATATTTTTTTACATAACAATTTGTTAAGAGGGACCCTATAAAGCTGAGGAGTAAACAACGTGAAAACTCTATTGTCTTATTTTTCACCATAGTGATGCTCTGGTTTTAAAGTATCTAGATAGTATACAGAGAGTTGATATGCATTTGCAAAATATTTTAATAATAAAATGTAGACAGTAAACCTACTTATTCACCTAAAATTATTTCAAACAGCGTCCAATGATATATGACTCTATTTTCATTAAATGTTACTTAGGTAGTAAATCAGAATAAATTGTTTGCTGGTGCAGAATAAGACTGCACGGTAGGTACGTGAGCTTGTGTGTGTTAGGTACCTGCAATGCGAGCTCGCGGCGATCAGCTGAGCGGCAGTGGCGGTCAATACACCGAACTGATTTTTTAAATGCATGGTTACTAAACAAGATTTTTTAGTTTTAGTGCGTTATTTTTTCATTTATCTGTATTCAGTTATAGTAGTACATTCATCCCTGAAAATATTTTGCAAATGAATATCAACAGCCTGTATAATATTAAGATAATTTTGTTTTTGGAATTAAATACTTAATTATTTACTGATTGACAAATCATTTCATCAAAAATGATTCAATAATCAAAAGACTATTGAGCAAAACGTAATATAAATGTAGCCGTATTTAAAAATGAGTCAGAAGTACTCAGGCAAAGGAAATGTCCCAAATCCAATGTAGAGATTGTAATCTATACCATTTGGTTTGACATATACGAGTTATAGATATGCCTTTAAGCAGATTTCTTCGAAGCTTACGTCTAGATATTCTAAAGGGTGAGAAATCGATACCTACTTTATTGCTCACTTATCTTTTAACTTAGTATTACAATATTTTCTAGGCTACTGCTATGTTTACGTCTCTTGGTCATATAAATAGTCGTGTACGAAAAGTAGATGATGATAGGTTTGGACAGTCATAATGAATGTTATTTAATTTCTAACAATAAAGTGATTGGGTGCGTCGTATGGCAGACTTTGTCTGACGTAGGGTACTGAGTTTAAGGTCTTGGATTACGATAGGAAGAATGCTAAGACGATAAGAACATTTTTCTTACCTTCGTTATCGTTTGAGCGCATCCATAACATGGCGCCCAAAGTACGCATATTAGTCTGAAAAAACTCAGCAAAATCCGTTACGTAGTTTTTGCATTAAAGAGTAACAAACATTCATACTTCCTGAGGAACTTTCACGTTAATAATAGTAGTAGTAAGAATAGTAGTAAATAGTTGGGTGCCTAGGGTTCCCATCAAGAACTTAGGGTCCCAAGCCAACCTCACCTGCAAGTGGTGCACCTGCCGATCAACGGACGAGGCTCTGGCAAACAAAATATCCCGATAAGCGGCAATAGGCTCGCCACTTATTATGTGGGATCAAAACACTGGAGAAAAGTGGGCGTTTAATATGCCTCTGCCTACCCCTTCGGGGAAACAGGCGTGAGTCTATGTATGTATGTATGGTATTAAATAATGTACATTATTTCATAACATACTATATGCTTTAAAGCCTTATACTACACAAGAGAAAGACGCACCTCCGCCACTCATATTTTTAAATTTTACTGTTTCTTCCCGATCCGATCATGAAAATTTCTGGATATCTCTTCTCAGTGCACTTCTAGGTTCCAAATTTGTGCGCCCAATTGTTTTGGCTCTACGTCGTCAGTCAGTCAGTCAGTAACGCAAGAATAGTGATGTTTCCTGCAAGTGAAATAAACTATACAAGTATTTTTATTTAGTGAAAAATGTCTAAATAATAGTAGTTTCTTTCATCAATTAATGTCATTGTTAAAACTTTATTTAACATTTTCTATCGTCAATTTATTGATAATAAGTGTTCTATTTGACAGCAAAACACTATGACGTCACTACGACATATTTCATACAAAACCCTTGGCAAATGTCGTTTTTGACATTTCATTAAAAGTGCTTGATTTGAGTAGTTGGAAACAACCCTGTTGTATCTATACAGAAGAAGATTGGGACGTTATTACTCTCGGATGATCGAGGTTAGACGGCAGTCCCTTCGTGGTACAATTAGTATTCTGTCCAATCTGTTTACGCTAAAACGATGCCCTATGCGTCAAAGTTGAAGTGTTACTTAGCTCCTACCCAAGCAATCTGGACCCTTGAACATTACAATGATCTTCAGCTATAAAGCTTTCAGAAAAAACTAAGGTAAACTGTCGCAAAAAACGTTTCAGAAATTCATTGAGCAATGCATGAACGTAATGGGGAGTAAATGAGGGTGCGACAAGGGAGAAGGGGTGACTAACTAGGACACAGCTTTTTGTGCACTTTCCAACTACGGAACACAGTAACGTGTGTTTTTGTGACAAAAGGGACGCCCGTTATGTCAATGGAATTAGTAATGGAATGATGTGTAGCTGGTGCGTGGGTGGCATGGGAAAATTGTAATAGGAGTAATATAACATCGTGAACGTGTTTTTTGTGTGTCAAAGGTCTTAAGAGTATACTATAATAATATAAAAAGCAGACTGTCAAAGTCTCATAAAAAAATAATTTTGCAGGTTTCATCGTTTCATCGTAATAAGCAACAAACTCAGAATTAACGTTGAAGGAACAAAGGAGATTGGCTTGACTTAAAAAATTCAAAACTAAACCAAACTTTAAACTCATAACTATTATACTTTCCAACATTTTCTATGTCTTATGCATACACAAAAACATGTGACTTAAAATAGGTCAGGTAACACACGCACCAACATCACATTTAACATGATAGCCAAGACCAACGGCTCCTGAGCCTCTTCTCTGAGCCACAAGGCAAGCGATAATTAACAATTTAATACGCGCATAACTTACCACATCCTATAGATACACATAACTGTATATATTTTCATAGCCAAACACGACTTTTCCTAAGTAATATCACGATATAATGTAACAGACGAAGCCATACGCAGCAATTACTGAGCACTCAATCTATTGCGATGATATTATCTACTCGTACTTATGTATATACCAATCAGCTAATACCAGCAGTTAGACCGCTCCATAAAACTAATTCTATAGCATTATGTGGTCTATTCTTTAACAAAATAACGTCACGTCATAATCTATCATTATTTACCAAAGTAAATAATCAGAATAATGAAAAGAAAAGAGTCAGAATAATGCAAACATTATTCTGACTCTTTATTTTCTTTATGACCCTCGAAGGTCACTTGAGCAAGTACAGTATGTTGTTGTTTGTAGCTATTTTTGTTATAGTCCTTCTCATTATATAAACATGAGATTTTGCCCACTACTTCGCTTGTGTGAATGTCACATAGACAAAAAGTGTCATACAAAGTCTGATCACCTTTTCTACCTTATCAGGGGGTTAATTATTAGGCGGGTCCACACAGACCGAGCAGCCTCGCGCGACAAATGCTTCGCGAGGCTGCTCGGTCTATGTAGACGTGGCTCGGTCCAGGAAAGCGGCAGCCACAGCCGGCCGCACGCATGCGCCCGAGCTACCGAATTAGGCACGTCCACACAGAGCGCGCAGCCTCGCGAGGAATTGGCGCGCGAGGCTGCGCACTCTGTGTGGACGTGCCCCGGCCGAGGCAAGCGCGTGTGCCGCCGCGGGCGAGCGACCGGGCGGCCGAGCCATCGAGTTTGTTTTTTTGTTTTGCCGCGGTCTGGACGCTGTTTCGTGCCTCGCTCGAACATAATAATCCCTACTAATAATATAAATGCGGAAGTGTGTTTGTATGTTGGACATTTTTTTATAGACTCACGTCTGTATCCGCGTAAGGATAGGCAGAGTTGTAATATTATCACCATGAAATGTTTAGGTCCCACGTAATAGGGGAAGAGCCTATTGCCGTTAACGGGCACATCAGCAGACTCCGTGCTGCTTCTGAGAATTCGGGAAAACCCAGTGACACTTTTGCCCGACCCGGGAATCGAACCCGGGACCTCCGATCAGCAGTCGCATACCCTATCCACTGGTCACTGAATGATGGAGGATACATTTATCATAACATTCTCATCTTTGACGCTATTTATTGTACCAATAATAATCCTTCAGTCTTTGCTTCGGTTACAGTATCCTTGCCTACAGACATTCATTTCCTATAATTAATTCTATATTTTTTTCAATGTCTACCTATTCCATCCTTTAGGTATAACAATAATCGACGACCGGTTGGCAAAGCGGGAGTGTAAGCGACTGCAACGCCGAAGGTCGCGGGTTCGATTCCCGCTCATGTCAAACATTTGTGTGCATGAACATGAATGTTTGTCTTGGTCTGGGTGTTTCTATGTATATATTTACAAAAAAGGTAAGTATAAGTAAATATGTATGTTATGGCCCATTATACCATTGTCTAGTACCCAAAGTAGGTACGGCAATTGGCGTCAGTCAGGCAGCCGGCTAGTAAAAACACATGCCACAACCCTATTGCAGTATGACCATTTCCAAGTACTATATTTAGAAAACAAAATTTAAAAATAAGAGAGAGGAGAGACCAACGATCTCACATTGATACGTAGACCGATAGATGGCAAATGTACTATTTCACTCTAATTCACAAGTCGACAATTTGATACATGCGCAATAATACATAATAGATTTTCAACTATAATATTTTCATGTTCTGAATTCAAACTTTATGACAACTACAATTTTGTTTTTTCCTACGGTGCCGAGGCTGCCGCGCTCTAGGCCGCGTTCACATTTATCTGATGTAATCTGTCGTGACGACGTCTGTCGTGTCGCGACAGATAATATCCCGGTCTGCGACAGAGAGGGGAAGGGGGTGTGGGGACGGTACAGCGCGAATTAAGAGATTGGACTCAGATTACATACATACATATCGTCACGCCTTATCCCCGAAGGGGTAAGCAGAGGTGTATTTCTACACCCACTTTTCGCCAGATATACTTTAGTCCCACGTAATAAGGGGCGAGCCTATTGCCGTACCGGGCACATTTCCAGACTCCGTGCTGCTACTGAGAATTTCGTTACAGAAAAACCCAATAACACTGCCCGACCCAGGAATCGAACCCGGGACCTCCCGATCCCACGCGCACATTTATGCCGCGAGACCAACGAGGCAGTCGTATAGGGTTTGATGTCGAGTTTTCCGTCTCTACGCAAAGATGGTATTTGCATCGTGTTATCTCTTAGTCGCCTCTTACGACATCCAAGAGAAGATAGGGGGTGGTGACACTTGTATTCTATGCCGTCAACCACACGGCTCAGGGACTCAGATTAATTGTAAAAAAATACTTTATTTAATTATAACAGCTTAACAGTATATTTAAAATATAAAATAGTAATTGCTAATGTTAGATCTACAAAGGTATTTATAATAAATTAATGCTAAGATGACAATAAGATTATCTAGATAATTTGGTGGGGAGAGATGTGCTGACGAAGCTAACATTGTTGGGTTTCGTACAGTTAACTCGCGCGACACAACTCGTCAGACTAATGTGGACGCGCCACTGTCTGTCGTAAAGCGTCAGATGCGCGTATGCAATTGTGCGCAATGGACGACGAACTAATTGACTTTCTTTTTATAATATTATTCTTATACAGTACCTATAGATAAGCTAATTGAATACGAAATAATATATTCCTATGTAAATAATTTATGGATATAATTGGATATCTACTTAATCTGAATCGGATAATTCATGAAAAACATTGCGAAAGTGTGGACTCCCCGAGAGTCAAGACAGAGCTGATTCATAATTGCGTCAGATCGCGACAGATGGCGACAGACAAATGTGAACGGTAAGTAATTACGACAGAGACCGTCACGAGAGATCACATCAGATAAATGTGAACGCAGCTTTATTCTATGGCCGCGCTCGTTCGGGGACCGTTTCCTCGCGCGGCAAATTCCTCGCGAGGCTGCTCGCTCTGTGTGGACCCGCCTAATCTCTTAGTGCTTTCTTGAACTCACCGAGGAAGGCAAATTGCAGCTCCATGTGCCCGATATTTTCTGCTGTGAGTTGTCAGTCTGTAGCAGAAGAGTTTTATAAATGTACGCATATGGATGTGTAATGGCGGCATAGATTTTAAAAGTTCAATGAAGGTAAAATTATAATTCCGTTGGAGATAATGTATACAGTCTATACTACAACTGAATTCTATAGCCGGCTTAAGATAAGACCTAAATTATGTGGGGATTACGCACTTCGAAGGACGAAAAGTGCGAGTAATAAACATATACCTTAAAGAGAATAAACATGACGCTTTGATGAAAACACAAAGGTATAGAAATTGCTTTTAGACGATGATATTAAACGGTAGATATAACTGAAGATGTTTTGGAAATGAATACTACTTTTTACAATTTACCTAATCACATTCGTCAGTTTCTGATCGTAAAAATATTGTCCTCCTCTTCTCTCAATACCAACTCCATTTTCTAAGAAACTTCTAAGATACAACACAAAACATGTTCTTTTATTTTCAATACAAGTACAACAGCTCACTCTGCCCAACTCAAAGAAATTTCTTACCTATGGTGAATTACAAAGCCGACCTCTGACAGCCGCCCTTAGAAGAATTTTAACAAAGTAACTTCCGCGACTGATTATTTTTTCAGAAGTTTGCCAGAAGTTTCCATTTCTATTTCAGCGTCTAATGGAAGTGACCTAGTTCTTGCTTTTATAATTATTATAATTTGATTTAAAAGTCTACATTGTTAATTTATGACGACGGAAGCTTCTTTGTTAAATTTCTCCTGAGAATTTAATTTCAAGTTTGGAAAAACGAGAAAATTTCTTTAAACCATGTTGTGTTTACGTATTTTTTGGATTGCAAATGTCTGTAATTTTTTATTCAATGGTCTCAACAAAGAAAAGTAAAAATAATGATTTTTAATTTAATATTGAACAAGACTTGATAGACCATTTTTGATTTCAGCATGAATGGGCAGGCTCGACCGCGGAAGTACAACCCTGTGACAGAATATCGATGCAAAGTATTACCGCCTCCCCCTATTCCTTTTTTCTATCCAGGCCGGCTACGCACTTGTCGCTCCTCCAGTGTAGCAGGTGTCTATGAGCGGTGGGAATCGCTCGGATCAGGTGACTAGCCTGCCCGTTTGCCACCTATCATTAAAACAAAACTTGTTAGCTATAGCGTCATTTTATTTTTCAAGTTTCGTGTGAATGAAATTGCGAGCCGAACTCCGGCTATTTTCTAGGAAAAATGTCAAGTCACCCCAACGTGTCCACAGTGATGTAAAAGGTCACACACTATTTCTTGATACTCACAAAGATGAGTGATGCTTAGTGCAGTCTCATATTATAATTATTTCATAACACAATTTCTTTAATAAATAATATAATCAACTATACTGACTTTCTACAACTTGACACAGTTTCGATTTTTAGGTAAAACATAATATCCAGAAAGTTTTAATGCTCTCCTGCTTCCATCGTAAAAAAACACCTGCTTTTCCTAACTTAGACTGCAATCTGGAGCCAGATATCTGCTTATTACTCTAACTAAATATCCATAGCATGTATTTAATTATTTACCAGTTATTCTCATGTGTGCAATGCTTTTAATAAAAATAATTGCTTAGTTCTGACCAAACTGACCAACACGGCCCTAGTCCTTATTTGTCGATATTAAAACAGCTGTACTATGCCAACCTCTTGAAATGTTTGTGGTATCTCTAGCTCGGCATTCCAAATAAATTGTTAGATGCCAAAATGTTTACCCAGACTTATAGCGGAGTTTCTAAGTAATACGCTAATGGGTCTTCATTAACACATACTTTTAAGAAATTGTTCAGATATTTTAGGGACAGCAAATACAGCGGCTATTTGGTAATATTTGCGTTAGGTTTTGATAATATGGCTACATTTTCTTACATGGTTTGATATTTGTATATTTTATTGATATCGCTAATATTAAATTATATACGTGTTGATATTTCAGTAAAAGTGTATTTAGATTATGTTGTTAGAAAATGTATGTAAGATAGAACATCAAGATGGAATGTTTACTAGGATAATGTATTGACGATAGTTTTAAAATGGTTTATGACTGACGCTCCACGGAGAGCCGTCCAGTCATTCTACCATTGCACCATGTTCAATTCATGCCAATTCCAGGCAAGGCTACAAGCCCTCTCCTGCCCTTACTGGCCCTGTCCCTTGGTAATTTATCTGTGATGGGAAAACTGCCGGCTTCCCGGAGCGAACTATTCCTAATCGACCCAGAGCTTCCCACGCTCTGGTGGCACGCGGCCTTGTTGGCGTCTCACAGCGATGCCGTCCTCCTCTTCGGGCGATGACTGTGTATATCTTCAACGTTATTCTTAGTATAATACAACTCTCGCAGGCCGTGATTGTACTCGTTATTACGAACAAATTTTGTATCGCAATATTGTTGAAAGCACAAAGTAACCAGTTGTTCCATACGAAATTGAACTTAAACACCGACAAAATGTATGGAACAACTGATATTCGCATATACACAATAACGAATCCAATCACCCCCTAACAATGATATTAAAAATCGCCAATGTATTTGGTTGCAGAGGACAAGGACACCGTTGTATAACGTTACAAAGTATGCCTAGTAATAAAAAAACAAGCTTTGTAGACTGAGCGAATATACTAAAGACTCCTCTAAGAATTTGTGTATTCTTACTCATAAAATAGCATTACTCGAGGATGCCTCATGTGCCTACAAATAAAACTCGTTTCGATGCAGGTATAGCAGCTTTCAGGCTAGAAAATTGCTAGTCAGTAATTAAAGGAGTAGAGGTGGCCATTTTGAAGCTACTTTATAGCTTTTATATCTTTAAGTTAAAACCTTCTTTACATAATAATATAGTAGTGTGTCACTGAAATTCACAGTGGGCGGCTCAAGATTGGTATGTGTAGAGAACCTTGAGTGAAACCTATGACCTCGAGTGGACATCTTTAGGCTAAAATGATGATAATGTGTAACTGAAATCTTATTAACATCGAATGATTCAACAAAATTAAATAATAAACCACTCGGTTTAGTGCTTCATAATTTGACTCCATTTACCAAATTAGTTGAAGCAAAAGAGCCCTTGGTTATAATTATTCTAATTTGTATTTCAAGTCTTTGTTAGGTTTATTGTGGCAGCGTTACGTAATTAAACTTAATTCAGATGTATGTTATTTTGTTTGGACTATTACAACGTTTATATAGTGAACTTTAGATATATTCGAGCCAATGATGGCATCATTGGATAAAGTATGCATCTAAGATTTTCAGTCTAGGAGTGCGAACTCCGCTTACTGGTTTATCCAGATTTAACAATATAGGGCACACGGGGAATTAAGGGCTATTAATTAGTTTTTCTGCTTTTTTTTTGTATTTGGAATTATTCATTTCGAGGTAAACAGTTTCTCATGCGGCTTGGTTCTGTTCAGTTTAACTTTTGGGGGTTTAAGTTGTTATTTAAATGGAGTATACCTTAAGCGTACATAGGGATAGACAGACAGACGACAGACTTTGTTTTACACTATGTAGTGATGGTGACAGACATAACATATTATATTTGGTAAAAGCGTAGCACCGATCAGATGTTTCTCCATTTTACTGATATTGCCTGTGAAACGCGGTTAAATGTCATCATTCAGGTAATATTTGCTAGAAGTAAAAATTGTGCCGGACGAAAATTACTTTCTAACAAACTTAACCTATAAAAATAACTTCGAAAAGTATAAAAGTTGACAGCGTCTAAAGAAGTACCTTCACTTCAATCAATCTTTTAAAAGTTAAGTGTAACATTTCAATTAAGAAATAGTGAATTTACTTTGTGGTAAAATTGCCAATAATTTCAAAGGCAATTATTGGGAATGTATATTTACTTACTGAAACATGCCAAAGGTCTGGTAAATTAACGTTATTCATTCGATGTCGATTTAGATAATGTATAATTAAATAGGAGTATTAAAGACATCAACTCGGTTTAGGGATATTTATTAAATAAACCTTTATTTAGATAACAATTTCAAGATTTTATGAACAAAAACCGGCCAAGTGCGTGTCGGGCCACGCGCAATGTAGGGTTCCGTTGCCCATAATGGCCATTATTGATAATAACTTCTGTTTCACATGCGAATAAAAACGGGCATCTTTAAGATTAAGCCAGCGCTTCCAATGTAAACTCACAGAAATAGGTATTTGTAAGTTAACCGACGATTACTCGTAAACTAGTGATGTCTACTTAGCCGTGATAGTTTTCCTTTTAAATTCGTTATATGTATTACATTTGTGATTTTTTTCACCTCTTCCAAATTAATAGTTTAGCCGGCAGAGGGGGGACACACTTGAGTCTAACAATTTTTTTCACTTCAAAGCTTGATATTTGACAAACCAATCACTTGATCGAAAAATGATTTGAGCAAACTAATAATATTTTTTTTAAACCTATCCAATGATACCCCACACAATGGGGTACTCAACCAAAAAAAATTCAACCCCACTATCTTTGTAGGGGAGAGACCCTTAAAAAAAATATTTTCCTAAATTTTATTCTACAGTTTTGTTGCAATATCTTATGTCTATATTCATGTCAAATATCAGCTTTCTAGCACCAGGCGTCTTTGAGCTAGGCTGCGGACGGACAGACGGACGGACATGACAAAACTATAAGGGTTCCTTGTGGACTACGGAACCCTAAAAATTAAGCATAGACCGAAACCGTATTTGAATTAACTTTTATTTTGTGACAAAAAACGAAACAAAAAGGAAACTCATTTAATTGGTGTTTATGAACTTGAACTTAGTAGTCTGTAAAAGCGCCCATAACGTTCATAACGCATAGGCAACGATTTGGCATGCTCAGAACAAGGTTGTCAATGTCTTGCTGCGGAATATTGTCCTAGGTCCTTCAGAGGTACGAAAAAAGTTTGTCTTCTATGGCCAGATTTTCGGAGGCTTTCCTCAGAGCTTTTCTTAGAAGCATATCCCATGCGTGCTAAATGGGATTTAGGTCTGGTGATTGAGCAGGCCATTCTAAGGCCCTAAGATTATGATCCTTCAACGAAGCTGCTACCGTTCTCGCCGTATGTGCCCGGGCATTGTCGTGCATGAGCAAGAAATTTTGCATTTTTTTGTGTTCTGTGGGGCAAGATTATAGGCCTCAGCAGGTGCTGGGGCCCATAATCTTGCAGGCCAATATGACGGCAGAAAGATGAGATACCTTTCTGCCATCATATTGCCCCGCACCCAAACGAGGTCCGTCCATCCTCCAAGGCGAATACCTGCCCAACCCATAATTGTTCCTCCTTGATATGGGTGGAGTTCCTGGGGGTGCTGGAGTCGGCTAGGAACTCGCCAGACATGCGTCCTTCGTAAATCTGGATGGAAGCCGTACCTGGATTCATACGTGAACAGCACATTGGACTATTGCACACGGCCCCACTCCACGTGGTTCCGAACCCATTCCAATCGTCGTCCACGATTGCCACTCCGTAAGGATGGGATCCAGAGTGGTCTACGAGAGCGTAGATTGGCTTCATGCAGTCGCCTCTTCACAGTTTGGTCGCTCACAAGCACTAGGTGTTCCATCTGCAGCCTTTGAACCAATTGAGTAGCCGTTACATTTGGTTGAGCTCTAGCAGCAATTTGCAAAAATCGGTCTTGTCTGGGGGTAGTGATGTGACTTGATACCTGATGCCTCTCTGCTACTTCACCTGTGACACAATAGCGTGTCCACAATCTTGAAATGACGTTTTGGTGGGTCCCTATTGCTTCAGCGACATCATGTTGAACAGACCCAGCTTCCAGCATTCCTACAGCCCGTAACATTTCCTCCCTAGTTAAATGCTAGCGTTGCATGGCTAGAAAAACTGTATTTGCACTTTATCTTTAAGTCTTCAAATGAAAAAAAAACTATTACTTCTGAATCTCGCTTATATGAAAATCAGCTCTCCTACACATCAAGACATTTTTTGCCACAGAAACAAAAGATTTTCCAAAAATTTGAATTTGGAACTACTCCGAGATAAATAACGAACAAATTGGAGTATAAAAGATTTTAATGCGGCCAGTACCTTCTTTTTGAGTTATTTAATTGAGTATGAAATATCCCTAGACCGTGTTGATGTGTTTATTTTGGACACATCTTGAGTATTTTTGGGTGTTTACAATTTGTCGTTGAAGTAAAAGATAGCTTGTCCAGTAATCTTTTTAAACAGAAGCTGACGGTCTTTGTAACTCAATCGAAACGACGGGGCACAGGAGGTATATACACCCTAATATAAGAAAGTATTACAACCCGTACAAAATTCGCGTAATGTAGCAATCATTTCAAATAATTTACCGTAATAACGCTAAGCTATACTACTATCATAATTATGTTTTTTTATTTTTTTTTATAGACTCACGCCTGTATCCCCGAAGGTGTAGGCAGAGGTGTAATATTACACCCACATTTCGCCATGAATTTTTAGGTTCCACGTTATAGGGGGCGAGCCTATTGCCGTTACCGGGCACATCACCAGACTCCGTGCTGCTACTGAGAATTTGGAAAAACCCAGCAACACTTTGCCCGACCCGGGAACCGAACCCGGGAACTCCGATCAGCAGTCGCATACGCTATCCATCTGAACACGGAGGCAGTCTCAGTAATTTTATTATGTGTGTATAATTAATGTTATTAAACTATTTCTTTTCTTTACTTTCATATTTATATTATTAATATTTTTTATAAACAAAGTAACTGAGGACTATTTAAATTTATTGTAGCTTGTTTCACAAATGAAAAACTGTTTTCATTAAATTAAAACCCATTGAATAGTACCCACTAATTTAATTAGCTGTTTTATTTAAATATTTGGTTAACCACAAAATATGTAGGTAGCATATTTATGCTAGCTACATACTCACAACATCGTTGAATGAATTTTTAATGTGATATAATAGCGATCAAATGTATGCATATCATTATATATGTACCTTATTGTTTACGCTACTTGCTTCATTTAAAATATTGTCATTACTGAAATTAGATTCTTTTTTAATTTCATTATAATAATAGGCAATTGAGGTACCTCTCAAGGAACAAAGAGAATATACCTACTTAAATAACGTCTAATCTTGGCATTTTATTAAGTCCTAAACTAATGTGTAATACGTGCATTTACATGTAGCGAAAATATTTCGTGGAAACAGTTCCGGACTGCATCAAAATGTTATATTTTTTTATTCAGTCAGATAGCCCACCAAAGCCAATACAAAAAAATTATTTAGATTTTTATTAATTTATTTTGGTCTGTAAATAACCGACCAACAGTGTTAAAAATGTATGATATTTTATAAAATTTCTTTATGCAATTCAGCATTTCAATCCAAACAACGTTACCACGTAACATGTGCAGCAAATTTTGTTACAAAACACGAACGTTTTCCCGTCATAATAATATGTAGCTAGAGTCGAGAAAATGGTTTCGCATTCAAGTAGAGTAGCTATTGTGGAGGTCGATGCACCCTGCGAACGCGCTGTAGCCCGACAGAGAAAAACAACTGGAGACCGTAGGGGTGTAATGCTCCGTACGTATAGCGTGAAGCTAAATGATACATAATATTTATGATTTTAACGGCAATACTGATGAACAAAGAATTGAATATTTTTTATGGGATGGTTATTGTTGAATCATGCGTCTTGAACGCAAATGTTTCAAATTGATTGTTACCAGAACTATTCCTTTCTCTCTTTTTTCCTTTGACAAGAAAAAAAAATAGTGTATTGTACATTCAATCATTTTTTTTAAATTTATTTAGATGCACAAAACACATTACAATCAGTTTACAAAAATACATATTAAACCAGATATTTCTGTTCTGGATTGCAACGTAACAACAGTGCATACATCAAAATCAAAGTTACAAATAATACAGGAGCTCAATTATAGAAAATGGAACAAAGATTCGAAATTTAATTGGACGCTACATACATTTTTAATGTTATGCATACAGAATCAGACTAGCATTAGTTGCCTCTGACATCTCCGATGACACAAAGAATAAATACCAAACAAGGAAATGATAATTTGTAGAACACATTAGACTACACGTATGGTGATCGAACCCTCAACTGTCGACACACAACTAAATAGCGGCGAGGCGACCGCTTAAACCACTACGCCATTCATGGAGTCAAAATTAATTAGTTATTTTTAATAATAAATGTTTGGGTATCATTCTATCTTACCTAATGCTATTCTGTAATAGGATAATAATCCTCTTAGAGAAATAAAATAAATGGCTATAAAGATGTAAGCTTCTGAGCCTATGGAGTCTTTTATGACGCACATAAATAAATACTTTAGAAATATCTTTTATCAAGAATGATATAATATTATTTTCTCATATTTGTTATGGCTTTTTTGGCGACAACTTCTGGAATAGATCGCTGTGTCGCGGCGACTACAAAAACATTCAAAAAACATCATCGTCATACAACGGGTGGGTGTGTCTCGCGTGGGGACCGAAACCAAAACACTCGGCGCAGTGCCAAACGTCGTGGCGACTGTATAGACAACTGCGCTATCCGTGCAGTTAGAAGATAAAATATTACCAACAAGCTGACCCGGCGAACTTCGTACCGCCTAACAGTCGATTCAATTCTTTTTTGAATTTTCACATTTTTCTCTCCGTAAGAAGAGAAAAATTTGAAAAATTTCGAAACCTCGTACTTCAAGGAATATTATAAAAAAAGATTTAGCGAAATCGGTTCAGCTGCTCTCGAGTTTTGCGCTTAGCAACACATTCAGCGATTGATTTTTATATTATAGATACAATAATATGCTGATTAAGAATATCTGTACGTTCCAAGTCATCACAGTCCAACCCTAGTATAAGTAGATAAGTACAGCACTATTTACCCACGTCACTATTCAATGTACACAGCTACATTTTTCGCAGAAGCGCGACGTCAAAGTGCATGAACATTGTTGGCCAAGCTTTTACGTAATCCCTCTCCTGTTTTATGATTAAAGTGGGTAATAGATTTCAATGTGAGCGAGCAACGATTCCAAATACGAAATAATTTATATTTTACGAATACTTAAATACAGCCAGTGTGAAAGCTTTTTGTCGTAAAAAGCGTTGGATATATTTGCGACAAGCTGTTGTTTCACAAACAAATGCAACTGTTATACAATTTTCCACAAAGGCGATGTCTCGTGGGTACTTTTATGTTGGTTAGGTATTTTTTTTGTTTCTTGGGTATTAGTCATTCGTTTTGTATCGAATACACTGAGTGGTTTTGGCATTGGCAATGTTTTATTTGAATCTATAGCACAGATTACTAAATAGTTACTACGTAACTATAGTCTCGATAAGCACTTTTTGAATTGTAATAGAGATCGGTTGTTCAGACAAAGAGTAGCGCATGTGCTATTGTTTGCGACTTTGTCGACGTGGGATCAGTTTTTGAAACATAGAGTAGCCCATGTGCTTTTTTATTTATACGTTATATTTTTGTTCATTTTTATTTTTCGTTTTGTAGTTTTAGTGTGAACAAAAAATCGTGATTATCTATTCATCGGTTAGGTGAAGTATAAAATAGACTTGAAATAATAAACAAACTGAATGGACATCAATTTATAGAGGTCGCAAACTTGTTATTGTATGGGGTTGAGTAATAAGGCGTTTCTCATTAAGACTACAAAAATAATTGTGCCATAGTTGTCGTAGATTTTAAGGTCTGGTACCGCAAATAATTCTAATAAATTAAGCATTCGAGCAAAACAAATTAAACTTTGAGCAAAAATACAAGCTTACTTATCCGCACCTAGATCGTTAATTTGTCACATTCTCTTCAAGAACATCTTCTATTAGAAAACGTAACATAGAGCTTCATATTTAATGGTAATAGGCTGACGAGCCCTGGACATAATGGAGCTATTAGGTACATTGATACATATATACAGTGTACATTGTCACGCACGCTCGATACATGTGATTGGGGCTCGTTACTTAGATGTCACGCTGGTGAGGTAAACAATATTTTTGCTCAACAGTGACACATTTTGCATGATTTTTGTTTTTCATTTGACATGGAATGCAAATATTCTTTGAAATAAACGTTGTATGTTTTCGAAATTATTTTAGACAAGTAATACTTAAATAAAAATATCTACTACTCACCGTGCCCACCTCAAAAACTTATTTTGATCGCGGTGGGAATCGAACCCAGGTCTTTTCGCGCAGCAGTGATCTTCTAGTCTAACAGGTCAGTAATTTCATCAGCATAGGTATAGCTACAAATTCTTGTTATTAAATAAGTACTAACTAAATCCATTAAGCTGACTGACTTTCATTCGTCTCTCTTTACTATGTAGATGTGTTTCTGTGTCGTTGACTCAGTTCACACTAGCTTTTAACTATTCCAGATAGATTCGCGTAGCTCAAAGGAATATATTGCGCAGAGTTTTCTTTGATTCGCACGGACGGAGTAAGCCGAGCCATACTGCAAATTAGGAATATAAACGGGACACGATGCAAACGTTGTTTACTATTTATGACTTGGTTATTGATTGTGTTACATTGTATGTTGTTGTTTCTGTGTGTTAGCTGCATGGATTTTAACAACGAGGGCGATTACCGAGTCTAATTATGAAACTAAGCCTTTCAAATACGTAAATATACAGAAGGATGGTGGATGCATCAGCAGGATGGATCCACCATCCTTCTGCAGTTATTTTTTTGTTCAAAACGTATTAGCTATTTGTCTTAAATGGTGTAAAAATAGTGCTAAATAGTGTATAAAGATCTGAATGATGTTAATAAATGCAGTGAGATTTGGAATGTTCCGCTTATAGCTTGAAAGTATGATGATATTATTGCGCATTATTGTGTGTATCGTATTGAATACATTCATATGTAACGAATAAATTTAAGTCAGTGCCAATAAAGTCCCTCGCAACGGACACAAAAATACCTAGATTATAAAAATCGTATCCACACCGATTCTCGCGACTCTGTTAAGAGTTTAGTTGGAGACATTGTACTCGTACAAACATACATACATACTTAGACTCACACCTGTTTCTCCGAAGGGGTAGGCAGAGGCATATTAAACGCCCACTTTTCGCCAGTGTTTTGATCCCACGTAATAGGTGGCGAGCCTATTGCCGCTTATCGGGATTTTTACTTTAATTTTGTATTTCGGATTGCCGCACGGCAATATCCGCCACAGAAATGAATGCGAATTGCATAATAAAAACAAACGTACCTACTGGGCAAGTTTGCAACAGTGCAGTTTACGTAAGATTCCAGAACTCCCAATGATAATGTTCCCTACATACATTCACAGTTACGAAAGTACAGAATGTATTTACTATTTTTGTATGCCCAGATAATGTTTCTTCGAGTGTTAAATTGAATGTTATGGTGTAGTAAGTAGAAGTGCGTCACATATGTAGTTGTATGTGCTGGGAAAAGTTTGAGTATTGTCTGTTTCTATAAAAAGGTTCATGGGCGATGGTTACCGCTAACCATCAGATGGGCCGTCAGCTCATCTGCCACCATATTGCTATAAAAAACTGATTTAGTAGTGATAGAGACTATTTCACTCACACTAAACAATCGTTACAAGGAACTTACAGAAGTAAAGCAATAATTGTTGGATTACACAAAGTGTTTATAATACTTATATAACAAGTAATTAAAAAATATGTATGTATTAATCAAGTTCTGACGTGTAGTCAGTTAATATTGAATCATGTTTTTGATGTACAGATTTAACTATTAGAAGTGATTTCAGACATGTTAATCTAATGTTACCGAAAGCCGTAATTGTTTATTGTCTTAAGTAAATTCAATAAGATAATTTCTTAAACTCGATGTTAACCACTGCGAATTCAAAACTGAATGAGCCATAGCGTATAGAAAGTACCTTAACGGCAAATAAAGCCACAATTTTCTAGATGTACACCTACACAATTGATTAATCGAGAGTACATTTCCACGATCCCGGAAACAAATGAACCGAAACAATACAAGTTTGACTCCTCGAGTCTCGAGTCGAGATGAGTTCCTAATTATCAACTCCGTCGCAACTTATCTACATTGGGACACTACTTCCAGAACTTTCTATTAACATTCCTGGTTTTGCATTGTTCATATTCATTGATATTTCTGAAAAGGTGCTTGTATATTCCTTGAATTAGGGTATTGTGGCATATTGCCGCTACTATGATATTTTCATAACAAAATATCCTCATATAACAAAATGAGCATGTTTTTATAATTATTACTACATTTTTTACGGTAGTAGAGCCTTGCTGATTTCAGCATGAATGGGCTCTCACAGAAAATCGACGTAAAGTAACAGTACCTAAACTGTTGCGTTTCGTTCGGTGAGTGAGAGTGCTGGAGACCCTATCCCCTATTCCTTCTCCCTCATCGTATCCCTTTTCCCAACCCCAAGGCGCGGCAACTTTGTGACTCCTGTGGTATTGCTTGTGTCCATAGGCGGCGGTAATTGCTTACCATCAGGCGATCCGTCTGCTCGTTTGCCGCCCAATGCTATAAAAAAGAAATTACTGGTATTCTTTATGTTAGCTTCTTTAGGTACGTAAAATTAGAATTTGCTGCCATTAGGGCAGTAAAGTTTATGCAACTCTAGTAGTAGGGGCCTTTTGCCCGATGTGCTATATTCTATTGACATTTATAGATATAGATCAATATATGAGTAACAATTGAAAGAATAAGTATTGCATAAATTTTTGGAGGTCTCGGGTTAGAAACCACGGTACGCACCAATGACTTTTCGAAGTTAAGTGCGTATTAAATTGTTAATTATCGTTTGCTTATCGGTGAAGGAAAACATCGTGGGGAAACCTGCATATCTGAGAGTTCTCCAAATGTTCTCGAAAGACATGTGAAGTCTGCCAATCCGCACTTGGCCAGCGTGGTCCACCACGCTATGGCTTTACCCTTCTCATAGTGAGAAGAGGCCCGTGCCCAGCAGCGGAACAGTATAAAGGGCTCATGATTCATTTTTGGACACTCGCTATATAAGAATATGCATACATGCATATTAATACGGAATATAATAAAGGAGATATAGTGTTCAGTTGTAAATAGATGCCACTGCGCTGGAGGATGTTTTCAAGCTTTTGGACTGGAATGGACTCGGCATCAACATCAACGGCGAGTACATCACTCACCTTCAATTCGCAGACGATATCGTAGTCATGTGACCATGGAAGACCTAGGCACAATGCTCGATGGCCTCTGTAGAGTTTCCCAACAAGTGGGTCTTAAGATGAACATCGACAAGACGAAAATCATGTCGAACGTCCATGTTGTACCTGCTCCTATTCAGGTTGGGAACTCTACGCCCAAAGTTGTCGACAAGTATATCTACCTGGGGCAAGTAGTCCAATTAGGTAGGTCCAACTTCGAGAAGGAGGTCAATCGTCGAATCCAACTCGGTTGGGCAGCGTTCGGGAAGCTACGACACATCTTCTCGTCCCATATCCCGCAGTGTCTCAAGACGAAAGTCTTTGACCAGTGTGTGTTGCCAGTGATGACTTACGGATCAGAGACGTGGTCGCTCACTATGGGCCTTATCATAAGGCTCAAGGTCACTCATATGGCGATGGAGAGAGCTATGCTTGGAGTTTCCCTGCGAGATCGAATCAGAAATGAGGAGATCCGCAGTAGAACCAAAGTCGCCGACATAGCTCTCCGGATAGCCAAGCTGTAATGGCAGTGGGCAGGGCACATAGCTCGAAGAACCGATGGCCGTTGGGGCAGAAATGTTCTGGAGTGGCGGCCACGTACCGGACGACGCAGCAGAGGTAGGCTCCCCGCAAGGTGGACCGACGATCTCGTCAAGATCGCGGGAGGCGGTTGGATGCGGGCGGCTCAAGACCGGTCTGTGTGGAGAACCTTGGGGGAGGCCTATGTCCAGCAGTGACCGTGGTTTGGCTGATATGATGATGATGATGTAAATAGATGGCATTCTGAGGGCTTGACACTTTTTCTTGCCAGCGTGTATATAGATTACTACTATTATACCATAGTGAATCACAGGAGACTAAACTAAATAAAACTGTTAAAATCCTTGTTGAACTCTAGCCTAGCTATTTTAAAAAAAATCTGTTTTCGGATTAATACTGAAACTCCTGCTATAAAGCATGAGAGATTTGGAAATGTATATAAATATGTTATTAGTTGGTGTATTCACAAACTTTTCCAGTATGATGTATGCTCTGTGAAAGTAATTAATAACTAGAAAGTTCTAGACTTGTTAATAGCCGATGTACTTTGATAGTGTTGATAAATGAGTGCTTGTTGTGCAACTAAAAATATAATCACTATTATAATTAAACCTTAGAGGGCCATTAATATTTGATTTATGTTAAACTTGTGTTGTTACGTAAATTTAAAAGCGTTTAATTAAAAGAGAATACTTTTTTAAAAGACTGTGAATAATTATAATGTTTTCATAAAATATATCTCTAGTAGTTTTTTTAGAAATATAATGAGATGCTTTCTATTTATTTTAGCAACAGATGATAATAAAGTAAATTTGATGAGATTCAAAGGTATATTTATAATTAGGTTTAAGGGCGGTTTCAGATTAGCGTATTTTTCGGTGCGTATACGGTCGTTTCAGCATATGCGCTTGCACGCGCGCTACATAAAAATCTGGACTCGCGGAAACGTAGTGACATCTTGTCAGTGTCAACATGGATTCTGACGGCTCGCGCTTATATGAATTTAGATGAGCATCAACGCTCGTATGAGTTACGCGTGTGTCAAAAGGCGCGCCTATACGCGCTTCAAAAAACGAGCTTATACGCGGGTATAAAACTCTAATCTGAAACCGCCCTTAGAGAAACAGTCCTAGCATAGAATAACTGGAATAGATAGTTCGGTATAAATAGTTAATCACGACAGCTGTAATCCAGTGGACAGGTCAACAGGGTGCTAACCAACAGGTCTCAAATTCAAGCGTTTACGACAGCAACTACTCATTACCGTTTTGAAAGATATTTTCAATTTTTGAAAGAAGGTGCCCTCTATCTGTATTAGCAGACAGCAATTGACTTGTTCTGTATGTATAGTGACTATCAGTGTTAATTTCTATAGAGAATTTTACTTAAAAAACATCAACATATTTAAGTAATTGTAACAAAACCTAACAATGTAACTAAAAGAATAGCGACCGAGCAACGTTCACATTAATACCCTTTTGAATTACTCTGTGGTACTTGCATAACAATATAAAACATAGTAACAATAAAATACTAGTTTACTCCGAGTCACCGCATTTGCAAGTTTCCTACAGCGTAACTATGGAAGAGTTGTAATAAAATAAATCCCTCGTTTAAGTTTGTAGTGCGCAATATAAGCACTAGATAATAAATGGTCGTGTCGTTTTCAGTAAATGGTAAGAAAATAAGATCGGGACTTACGTAGCTAAATGCTCTACGGCGTAGTTAAAGCGTAGCAGACGCGTAGAGGGAATAAAAAGAACAGCAATGTTTGTCAATTAAAGTTATATCGTGAGTAATGAGCAAACGAAACAAGCGTTTTACTTTAGCTTTAATTTTTTTGTCGGGATGTATACCATGCAACTTAGTTTCGAGTAACTGATATTTCGGCACTGTTGCAAGCGCCATGTTCACGGATATACAGTAACACGAATAGGTAAATGAGTTTGCCCACTTTCTTGAAAATAGTACGTAGTATATATCCCAAAAGACAACTAAAACACAACATTAATAAAGTATTGGTAGTCGCTAATCTTGTAACTGGATCGGTAGAATTGTATTTTTTCGATGAGAGCATTCAATTGTTTTTGTCTTAACTCTTAGGTTTATTATTGTAAAGAGACTTTGACCACACATTGTGGACTACAAAGATACTGATTCCAAGCACTTCTACTTATTGTAACCGAAGAGCTCACGATCAGATCTATCTATACGATTGTAATAAGAGTAAACAACAGTGGAAAAACTGAGACTTACTATTAAACTGATTCCTTAGTACCATCTCAAATTACTGTACCTCCTTAGACAAATCATATTTTTATAGCAGATGTAGATGATCTTGATCTCATTATATATTATCTCTATAGTATAAATTATAATCCATACTACCATACATAATATATTATGTGCAGTCTCGTAGAATTATGTAACGTATGAGAAGCGATAAGACCATCTGTCAGGTACGAAGTGGCGTCATAATTCTCTCCAACATCATACCTATCTATAAACTATGTTCCAACTTACGGGTAATATAGGTGTGGGACAATCGCGATGCGATTTGATACTTTGTAATAGTAGCGGTGTTTATATGTATAAGCAAATATTCTGTAATATCTGGTTATATTAGAAAGCGGACCCTCGGATCCAAGGTGAAGCTTTTAGCTGCAATCGGGGATCGCTAAGACGATGGTGGAATAGTAGAGGTTCTTACACTTGTTCTATATTGTTTGTTTGTGTGAAATGGCATCGTATATGTATCGTATTTCACTACATAGTATAAAACAAAGTCTGCCTTCTGTCTGTATGTTCCTATGTATGCCTAAATCTTAAAAAATACGCAACGTATTATGAAGCGGTTTTTTTAATAGATAAGTGATTCAAGAGGAAGGTTTATATGTACTTATTGTACCCGTGCGAAGCCGGGGGCAAATAAACTGAATCTTAAGTCCAAATGTTAACATTCTATTTATACTTGATAGACTATCTAATTGGTAAGCGTCATGTATCAATCCGTTTAGTACCTAAAGCGCGCGTTTAACATATACCTTATTTTACCAATCCTATTATATTCAAGCATACATGCTACGATCATACAATAAGTAATGTTGGGCATATATATGAACAATACTTTTCTTAAATAAAACTGACATTTTGTCAACAAAAAAAAAGATAATACTCGTATTACCTTGTTTGTCAACAAAAAAATATTGTTCTATTCAATAATCCCACAGGTCTTAAGCACTACAAATCTTCACCAACTCTTAGCCCTAAACTTTCAGCAATTACTTGGTCCAGTGGCAGCTAAGATGGATGGCCCGTATTACCCACCCATACAGGCTCTGCTAAGGCTATCTACACATTGTGATGTAGATTTATGACGGCCGCGACTGAGAACGGGGCCATTTTATCGTCACCGGCCATAGGATGCATATATCTTGTATGGGACTGTAAATCACGGTAGCCTTAACAGGATATGGCTGCGAATACACAGCTTTGTTGGTGGTCGTTTGAAGGACATGGTTTGTTATTATGGCGGTTGGGTAAATCGAATACAACTGATGTATAGATAAATATGTCTCGTTTGTGTAAGATTCTTTATTTTTTCTGTAAAGTCAAAGTCAAAATCATTTATTCATTTAGGCCACAAAGTGTCGCTTATGAACGTCAAAAATGAAAGTTAATTACAAGATGATTCTACATTTACATTTACTGCCACGTTCGCAATGCAATAGATAGAACCACGAGAAAAAACAGGCAGAACAACTCGTGGCCACTCTTTTTAACTACAAGTATAATGGTTGTACAGTTATCTTTGTAAGGAGCTGCACCAGCTTCACGTTGTGAGTTATCTTCTTATGCAAAATTAATAGTTATTGATATCATACTCAAGCAATAAATTATGTTCTTTTGGTAAGCCTCCCAAAGTAAATATGGTGAAACAGGAGCATCCACTTACGTCTTTTAATGTAGGCAACTCGCTAACCTGACTGTTCAGGTCTATGGTGGAACAGCATGCCCCGGAAAGTAACGGTATGTAAGCCTGCAGCAATTTACTATCTATTAGTTTGCAGCTCTTGACCACGACTTACCCTCACCTTACAAATCCGATAAATTATTATAAAAAAAGTAGAACAAGAATGCAAATGTAAAAAGAGAATACGGTAATTAACTACACTATAAAACTACTCATTGACCTAATAAACAAAAATTGGCCTAGTAAAAGAATATTTATTTCCAAGCGTACTTGTCTTCAAGATACTCATTTAGACTATAATATGCCTTTAGTAAAAGATTATTTTTAACTATTGTCTGAAACGACCTTAACGGCAAGTGTAAAATATTACTTTGTATTTGATTATATACTTTTATACTAAGCCCAATAAAAGAGCTATGCGTTTTGTGTAAACGGAAATACGTTACACAGAATTTGTGCCTGTTCCTAGTATTAAAATATTGTGCTTGTCACTATTCATTTTGTAAGAATTTATACTTAGTCGTCCATGCATGTAAGAATACCAATATTATTATATTTTTCTTTGAGTGAGACTCTTGTCTTTAACTGGTAAATGGCCCTAACTGCCCGTTTTGTAATATAAAAATATTTTCGATGTCAGCAGCCCTACCCCATAATAACATGTACTTACAGCAAAATGTTGTGTATGGAATGTAAAAAAATATAGAATGAAATGCCTCAATTGTTGTATAATATGTTCATTACCCCTAAATTAAATACCACGCTGTTCATAATACAGTTACAAACTTATTTACAGCACCGCACACAGCCATATTTAATCGTTCTTACGAACAAATACAACGCAGAACACTCTTCGTACCGACCTCTATCTAACATTTACGTTGAGGCACAGACACTTCAAATTTAGCTTTTATTTAATGCCTTATTGAGTAGCGGTTCGGAAAATGGTTCTTGATTAAAAATAGGCGGATTTGATTAAAATCGAAAAATTACACGCAAAAAGCTTTGCTGTTAAAACTTAAGAGTAGATTTTTAAAAGGATTAGTAAAAGTAGAATCAAGGGGTTTATTTCTTAATAGCGTCGTGATATTATAATTTATGTACTAGTTTCCGTCTATGACTTTATCCACATAAAATGAAGACTAAACAAAGTCTTCATTAGTTTGTTCTAGGACGACAATTGCAAGATGGAATTTTAGTAGTCCTTTGAATAAGGTGTAGTGTTTCAGATAGGAAGTGATGGGTCAATCACCTCTTTGCATCCAAATGATGACAAGAACGTGACAACTTCACTTATATTTATAACTGCCTTATAACGAGCTTAACTTTGGTGTAACTTGTAAGCTGCTATTCCTATGGTATGATTAAGGCAAACAGGTGATGCACTCTGACAGAAGGTAATAATAATGAAGTGCCTGAGATCTGGCCATAAGCCATAAAAAGTGTAATGTCTGTTTAATTACTTAATACAACCTCGGAAACGATCCATCTCATATTTTTTGTTTCTTTCACAAAACTATTGAGTGTGTAATATGATTCTAATTAATTTGAAACATAAACGATTGCTTTACGTATAAAACCCCTGTTCATTGCGAGATAACCCCACAGTCTTCAAAATTGAATATTGCAGTTTCTTAGTATAAAGGAACTCACGATACACGTACATAGTTTAAAGTTACTTAAATTCACAGACACGACTTTTATTTCTACGAAAATATTTTTTAAAGCATTTTAGTATGCGCGATAACAAATTCTACCTCATTTATGATATAAACATGATATAACTGCCTTAAGCGATACGAAAATGTCCTCACCACATATTTTTGTTTTAAGTTAAGCGAGTATATTCGGGTGGAAGATCCTCGGAGGATCAAATAATACCGGGCACATAATTCAACGTCCTTTTTTACTCATAAATCTTAGACCTTACATAGATCAAAGCCTCGCCCTTCTGGTTTAGAATTCAGAGCGTTGACCCAGAAGCCATTGAACTCTCGCTGTGAATAAAATAACGTTAATTTCAGTGATTGCAAAAAACTTAGATAAGGGGGTGAGTGACTCTTGCATTATTCGGTCTGATTAACGTAGCGATGGTTTAGGGTTTCAAAATCGTTTCTCATTAATAGAAATTGAATTGTAGGTCTGTCCAAAAAAAATACTATATCAGTTTATTTATTAGTAAAGATTGACAACCGAGGCCTATTTCTAGCAGTGAACGTCTCCAGGCTGAGACGATGATAAAGATCTACAGCAAGAAATACTCATGTAAATGCTTACAAATTTGACAATAGGATGTAGATGAGATCATAACATATGAGAACAAACAGAACCTAAATAATACAACCTCTTTGAATGGTTATTAGATTTATGGAATTTATGTAATCATATTTGTTTCTAGTTACATTTTTATTGAATTTACGCTCATGAAATATCATATTTATAAAGGGAGAGTCCCTTAATGATTGTGACATTTTATAAGCTTATTTATTTCATTATGTAGGTGTACGAATAATTCCTGGCTTGTTTTTATTTTATCTTTCATATACATGTTGGTACAACATTTTTATACAAATTAGATCAAAGACTTATTTCATTACGTTGTACTAGAAAGTTGTCAGCATTCTAAAAATATATACAGCTACACTTACGAAAGAAGACAATAATATTATTTTAAAAGAATAAAGCAGTATCATGAAGGTTATAACGAATAAACATTACTTGGTAAACATTTAAAGTCGTTAAAATGGAAGCGTATTTACATAAGTTCACTTGAACTACGGCTACCTAGTGTCTGAGTCAGGTGGAACGGTTGGGAGCTCATTTGTATGCATTTCATTTATAATGTTCAAAGAGAGAATCAGTGGAGTCGTTCCGTTAGATTGTAATGAACAAAAACTGTTTAAAACTTTGATATATTTTTATTTGTATTGACGGTGTAGCACCTACAGTATATCTATCATTTTTGAAGAGACGATTCATCGCTATTGCTTCAGTATCCTGTTTTAGCGATTTTGACTATTGAAATGGGTCTATAGTCAAAATCGCTAAAACGTGATACTTCGTCTATGTAATCTCTATGTTGCTAGTCGCCAATATATAGAATACTAGACGTCGCCAGCGGGTTCGCCCACGTCAATTATACATAAATACCTTCCTCTTGAATCATTCTATCTATTAAAAACCGCATTAAAATCCGTTGCGTAGTTTTTAAGATTTAAGCATACATAGGGACAGACAGGCAGAAGACAGACTTTGTTTTATAATATGTAGTGTTTATAAAATAAAATAGTTTTAACAGGATACAAGAACTTTTGTCTTTCATTATTATGAGAAGTCAACAAATTGAATTCGATATTCGAGTCGAAGCCATCGTGAATATAAACATTAAATTGTGATTGTAATGCTGTATAATCTACACTGTTTTACTATTTAAAGCTTCCTTAAGTACGAAATCTCTCTCTTTTCGTGTGACTGTGTGGTCAGTGTTTGAATTTACAGCCAGCCTGTAGTATTATGGTCTCCGGTATAGTCTAACGATTCTTAACTTCAAAAAAGAACAGGGACGGATTTCTTGTGTTCCTTCTGCGGCACGATAGAACTCTGATGTAAAAACAAGTGGTCATCCATCAAAGTAGTGCCCTTTGTAAACGTCTCTTAGTATTGTTGATCTATTATGACCATGCCATGAGCGCTAATTGTAAGCGCGTTGTTTGAAATGAGAGTATGACGCAAGCGCCAGACACCATATCTGTGTCGCGAAATGAAACAATACCGACTAGCGGCTACGTCATGGTATCCCTATTGCTAAAGTTTTAATTTTTTATTTATAGACTCACGCCTGTATCCCCGAAGGGGTAGGCAGAGGTGTAATATTACACCCACATTTCGCCATGAATTTTTAGGTCCCACGTAATAGGGGGCGAGCCTATTGCCGTACCGGGCACATTACCAGACTCCGTGCTGTTACTGAGAATTCCTAACGGAAAACCCAATAACACTTTGCCCGACCCGGGAATCGAACCCGAGACCTCCCAATCCCACGCGCACATTTATGCCGCAAGACCAACGAGGCAGTCTTGCTAAAGATATAATCATTTTTAGAGTAAACGGTGTTCATAACATAAAACCACAAATACTTCGGCAAAAATAATTTATACTATTATCGCTTTGCCCAGTACAGCAATGAATACCGGAATATATGTACCTATCTTTACTTATGAAATGTTTTCTTGTTGCAGGTATGTATCTATCATGTTGAGAAACTGGTAAGACCATAGTTAGTAAGAGTAGCTTTTAATATAGTATTAAGTAATTTAAACAACAGTTCCAAAAAGTCTGGACTTAAGACCTCAATAAAGTTGATTAAAAAAGTAAAGCTTAAAAATTTAACAACATCAACTATTGAATTTTGAATTACAAAACGAAGTGAGCCATCGAAAAAAATCTTACAGAATGAAAAACAGACGCTTGCATTTCTGAACGGGAATGAATATTTTATGTATCATTTCGCAGTCCGGGGAATTCATCTCCACTTGAAAGATTTATATCGGACGAAATCTCGAGTTTACGGCCGGCGTACGGTCTAAATGTCCCGATATATTTCACGGTGTACGTTGCAATTTTTTCGCCTGTGCATTCAAAATACGCATTTCAATGCACTTGGTTGAATACACGAAACACTTTTGAGTTTTGGACACGGTTTCTATTACACCATGTGTTAAGCGCTGACTGTCCAAACGAATTGTTCTCTTAAATTGTTATTTTGCCAACCCTTTCATTATTTTTGTTTACTTATTTTGTAAGTTGTTTGATTTTTAATATTAAAAGTTCATACATCATACTATATGTTAATTAATTTAACACAGAGTGTTTTGCCAGAAATTCCACAAAGAAAATTATATGCTGTAACCTACAACATAAATATGAATTTTTAATTGGCACATTAACAACGGTTTTGCTTATTATGATGTGGCTCGTAAGCTCGTCACTCACCGAAAACAGTAAAAATGTCATAACATTACGTGTGTTAAGGGCGTATACGACATTACACAACCCACACTTCTATATATGCATGTCTACCTACAGTTACCCCGTTTCATTAGCGTTCTACTAAAATTCTAAAATATCAAGTCATCCATAGATTAACTTAACGTTCCACAGTTACAGTAGAATACAAATAACGGCAGATTGCAAGTCAATAGCTACGGCATAGGATGACCCATTTTCCTTCGCTGATTTGTATGACTTGCCAACGGCATAGCAACTGCATTCAGTTCGTCTGTCATTTACACAATAACATCGATATTGACACGAATTTGTGTTTTGATTAGATTGGGCTGTATGAATTTTATATTTAGAACTATGCTTTTGTATACTCTGTGGAAAATAGTTCAAAGTTTTGTTCGCAATCAGCTTGCAGAATGTTTTGAATTAATCCAAACACAATTGTGATAGAGCCTGCGTTGCTGTATAGAACGCATGACGTCATAGTTCTGACACAGAATGCGTAGAGGTTCTTGGTTTATTATGGCACCATTACGATGTGATAATCCCCACAAGTACATCAAACGGATCATTAAAGTTATCAGTATGTTATTTCAATTCATTTACACGTGTTTTCAGTATAGCGACCCATCAGTTATAATAACTTAAAAAACATCAAAGTGATGTAATAAAATATTTATTAAATTAAGTTTTCTGTTAGAAACTTAACACGTCATCCTTTGTTCTTGAGTGAACTAGATTGACAAGCTCGCTCCGTCTAAAGTCTACGTTACTCTACTTAATAATTTAGTTATCTAAAGACAAAAATAACATTAATTGCAAGGGACGCTTCAGATAAGGTGCCTTCCACGTGAGACTGTGAAATTATTAAATTCGCTTGACCTATTTCTGGGGCCTCCATTGTATGACAATAAAACGACGTCGAAATGTAGCTTTCACTTATATAAGGGCTCATTCATATTTTGTAAGTGAATTTGCAAACTGTTTTGAATTGAGTTGAGTGTGTAAAACTTGGAGTTGGGAACTTTTATGTTACATATTAATTGAATGCTTTAACTGCCTGAGGGAATTTTGAACGAAAGAAGGTTTAATGGGTATTTGTATATTAGATTGCAAATAAAGAGTAACCTGAAAATTGTCTATGTACATATGTAAAATAAATATGACATCAATACGTTAATGCGCTACGAAAGAAAAAAAAAATATGGAAACGTCAACATTTATAAATAGCGTCTCTTTAGAGTTACTACTTATACTGAATCGAAAGAAGAACGAAAGGTACCTGTATCATTAATATGAATGAGAACTCCAAAAGGCCTCTGCTTACTCTCTCTATCATAGGTATGTTTACTGACGTCTTAATACTCTTTGAAACAGACGTGATTACACTAAATTGATACATAATATGTATGTTGACAGTTGATGATTCTAAAAACAATCATCCGTGCGTTAAACCAGCTACATCCAAGACTTCGAAATCTGTTGGCCGCTTTGAAATGAAATGAAATTTCTAGTTCTATTCAATCCTTTTAACTTACTACACGAGGTCTGTTTTCGACTCTCACTTAGATTTGACAGAATATTATCTTTTACACCGAGCATTTCGCTGTGCAACAGCCTGCAGTCTGACATCTACAACGTGTTTTTGACTAGTATCACGATTACTAAGGATTTCGGCTCTTTGTACCATAGATAGATAGGACTATTGTAGGAGTTTATGACGGTGTACATTATCTCCAATGTATGGAATAAATTATTGTGGCCGGTTTATCCATACACAAAACACACGATGACGATCGCGTTTACCTCTAATATCTATACATTTGTGTACGTGTCACCCTTTGCCACGAATAATTCTTTTCTCTATAAAAATGCCTTTAAATACGGACAGCATTTAACACGAGACTGCGCAGACAGTATTGCACTAGTCGAGCTAATATTGACCAAGTCTGTAGTCAGTTTACAAGTTCTTACAAGGCGCGCAATTAATGTTTACAAGGTAAATGTTTACCTGCATCGATATTGCGTATATACTTGACCTTTCGTATAATGTATACCTACGGTGAGGCTATATAGTAGACAAGGCGTACTTTATTATTGTAGTGTAGGGTGATCTTGGTCCATTTCGTTGAAGGACCAAGATCAACATAGAATAAATATTTTGCTCTAGAATACTGATGAAATACTGTGTGTTAAATGTATGTTATCAGCATGTAGAGAGCAAAAACTCGGAAGGAAACAATAGTGAAGTCATGTGTGTTAAGTTGTTGTAGTTCTATACCATTATAAAAAAATATACCGCCGTAACAAATCTTAGCTTAGCCTAGCTTTCCTTAACCCAGCAGAAACAAAGGCTACATTTTATCTCAGTCAGGTATAACAAAAACTCCATGTAGTTCACGTAATATATAAAAAAAATATCTTCATTATCATCGTTAAATGGAATTCGACGTGTATTTATTAGTGTATGATATTGCAATGTGAATTTTAGTTTCCGTTTTTTTGAAAAAAATAAGATCAAGTTCAAATCACGTATTTTTATATTCGGAGTTAGGTAGCGATTTTGAATACCGATGCTCTAGGTTTCCTGGAAATCAGTGTACTTGTACGATGAAAACAAATTGATATGTTGTGCATGTAAAGCATTGAATGAATTGCGAAAACACGTTATATTTATTCACTGTTTAGTAAGATGAATGAAACAATTTTGAAAGGAGGAATTGCCCACGCTAAACGGGTTGTTATAGGGTTTGTATCAAGTTGTCCTTCTCTTATAGTGCTGTTCTATGCATAATATGCTCCCTCTGTCGGCTCTTACGACACCCATGAGATGATATGGGGTGGTGACAATCCGTATTCTTAATCCATCACCACACGGACAACTATTTTGATACTCTTTTAAATTTTCTGGTTATAATA